>JACEEZ010020966.1:83873-126373 GCA_016584305.1 Chionoecetes opilio
TGAGCCTCAGGGCGATGACTGCCGCACTAACTCTGCCTAGACGTGTCCCCGCGTGGCACCTGTCTGGCCTCTTACGCCTCCCACGACTTTCCAGACGCCGGGGTTGAATCAGACGGGAGGGATAAGGCAAGGGAAGGGAGCAATGGAAGAGATTAAAGAGAACATGTTATTAAGATCCCTCTAGCAAAGCACAAGATACCCTGACCCCTGACCCCGTGACCCTGAGTCCCTGTCCTAGGTAATCACTGGGTCACCTCAATGAAAGATGCTGCACAATAGGGCAAGAGCTCAAGGTCGCGCTCGAGGCTGTAAAGGATTAAAGGCGGAATCTTCAGTTACTCAGCATCCATAATGTACATACGGTGGTCGCGGCTGCTCTCTTCCCTATACTCTCGCCTCCTTTTCCTTCCTTACTTCCCCTAAATCATCATCTTCTCTCGTTCCATCTCTTTACTCTTCTCCTCTCCCCCTTTCATTACCATTCTCAATCTTCTTCAATGCCTCGTTTGTATTTTTTTTTCTGCCTTCCATCTGCATCATGCTCTCTCTCTCTCTCTCTCTCTCTCTCTCTCTCTCCTCTCTCTCTCTCTCTCTCTCTCTCTCTCTCTCTCTCTCTCTCTCTCTCCTCTCTCTTCTGCTCCCCTTCTTTCTCCCTATTCCTATCTTATTCTTTCCTCCCATCTCTTTTCTATCTGCGTCTCCATCTCTCCCTCTTTTTTCCATCCATTCTTCCATCCCGATCCTCTATCATTCCCACCCTCCATCCCTCCTCTTTCCGACAACTCAAGAGACAAACATGGAAAGAAACAGCAAAAGGTCGAGAGGTAGGATGAATTACCATGCCATTAACGCAGAAGGGGGCGAAGGGGAGGGGAGTAGAAAAAAAGTGGGGAGGGATAAGGAGAGGAAAGATTAGGGGAGGAGGGGCAAGGAAAGGAAAACAAGGGAGCACAGGAGGGAAAGGAGATTCATGGATAGGGCAAAACAGGTTGAGGGAAAATAAAGTGAGAATGGAGAGGAAGAAAGTTTGGAGGAATTTAGGAACAAAGATTTAGATATCCTAATGGGGAGAGGACAAGGAAGAGGGGAGAATTAAGGAGAGGCGAAAAAAAGGGAAACATAATGGAAAAGATATAAATAAAGGAAAATAAAAATGTAGGAGTGGATAAACTGGGAGAGAAAAACCTTATTGTGAGAAGATAAAGAGACACCATTCAGGAAAATTATAGAAAAATTGTACAGGGGATGAAAAAAACGAGACATGAGGAAAAATATAAAGAGATTGATGCGTGACGACAAGCGGCAGAAGGAAAAGAGATGAGACACGAATGAAAGATTGGCCATAACCAAACGTACAGTTCAAGCAAAAAACTAAAAAGAGAATAGAGCGAAAATGTATGGGAAACGGATATGAGAGAAATAAGGAAGAAAAACTTGAGTAGAAAAGGAGACGGAGGAATGGAAGCAGGTGGCGAGGTCATGGATAAAGGAGGATGACAGGAAATAAGGTTGAAAAAGAAGAGAAAATCACAGAAAATGCACAGAAAAGGCACAAACGAGGAAGCAGGCAGGAACAGAAACGGAATGGATGGTACAATGGACTTTAAAAAAATGCAGATTACAAAATTTGGAAAATGTTAAGAAAAAGAAACCAAGAAAGGAAAGGAGGGAGGGAAGGAAGTAAAAATAGAAAGAGTGTGACAAAACCTGAAGAAAATAATAATAATAATAATGAACAAGCAGGCAACAATAGGTTCAGGTAAGATACAGTAGGCTCAAAATATGATGGTGAGCTTAAATTGAAAGTTAAATAAATACATGATACGACATGGAAGACATATTACAGTAGATAAGCAGGAGCTGCCTAGTGATGACAGAAAGGCGTTTTGCAGACTCCTTACTTTCATATATTGTGTTCTTCCTCCTCCTCCTCCTCCTCCTCCTCCTGCTGCTCCTCCTCCCCTATTCGAGCTTTCTCCTCACGTGACAACAATAAACAACGGTTTAAAACAGAATGGTCAAAGTTGCATCACAGATCTCCGTAAAAATTATTTCAATGGTATTGATCGATGGAACAAATTACCAGCAAATGTTGTCTAAGCCAGCACAATAACTTCATTTAAAAAAAGACTTGACGCGCACTGTAAAGTAAAGGGGTTTTGATATTGCCCTGCGAATTTAGATTATAGTCCCCCGGATCGATAAGTGTTAGTGGTAGTTGTAGTTAGCATACTTCATATCCTATCATTCTTCACTACGAAACTTTCATGTTCCTATCTTCTTTAGAGAGACGCCCACCTCTCCTCAACTCCAAACAATTTGGTTTCAGGCAGGGAAGGTCAGCTGCAGACCTGCTCCTCCTTCAGTCTGCATCCTGGAATCACTCGCTGGATAGAGGAATGGACACCTTTGTCGTGGCTTTGGACATCGCCGGAGCCTTTGACAAGGTGTGGCACCGAGGTCTCGTTGCCAAGCTGAGGAGCCTTGGAGTGCGCAGCGACCTACTGCAGCTCATCCAGGACTTTCTCCAAGACAGGACCTTACGGGTGGTGATCAACGGCCACACTTCCAGCCAGCATCCCATCCACGCCAGCGTCCCGCAGGGCAGCGTACTCGGGCCTCTTCTGTGGAATGTCTACTTCAATGACATTCTCCAGCTCATTCCTGAGGCCCAGTACTACGCTGACAGCTGCACCCTTGCCTCACCCTGCGACAGACGTTACTGGCAGGACACAGTGTGCCGCATCAACCTGGCATTGGACAATATCGTTACCTGGAGTAGTCGATGGCAGGACAGCCGGGCCCCTGACAAAACCCAGGCTCTGCTTATCTCCCGCAGACAAGACATCGCCAACCTGCCTGTGTAGCGGTCTGGGAGGCTTGGTTATCCAGTTTGTTGTTTTCTCGGATGCCATGTAGCGCGCCAGAGGTACGATGTTTACTTTTCATTTCATCCCGCCGCGCGGAGAGGCAACAGCTTGCTCCTGGCTCCTGCCTCTCCCCAGCCGACCCCACGGCCGGAGATTTCCGTGGCGGATTAATTCGCTGTAGGATACTCTGGGTGGATTTAACCACTCATCTTCATCATTTATACATTTTTTCTCATCTTCACTGTCTTTCTTAAGTATATCTTTTGCGTCTTATTACCCAGTAATGTGAATATATATAAGCACACTCGATGAGAGACGAATCTTCTTGTAAATCAAGGAAGCGTAGCTTTGCTTGTTACGGTTGCATGTATACAGGGCGTGGCGTTCTGTCAGGAGGCCTTGCCTTGCACTCCTCCGTCACCGGGCAGCGTGGTATCTCAACATGTAACGGCGGCATGTTATTTTTCCGTCAGGAGGCCGCCTGACACACCTCAGTCACGGGGAAGCGAGACCAGCTGAGGCAGCGGCCTCTCTCAACTGACTGTTGTTCTTCGTCAGGTGGCAGCCTGTCCCTTCACAATATCGGTGTAATGCATCTCACCATGTAGCGACATGATTTGTTCTCCGTCAGGAAGCAGCCTGCCATTCCTCAGTCAAGAGGCAGCTCGGCATATCTCACCATGTAGTCACTTCATTTTGTTCTCATTATTTATACATTATTTCTCACCTTCACTGTATTTTTACGTATATATTTTGCGTCCTCGTACATACAGTGATGATAATTAATATAAGCGCACTCGATGAGATACTTAATTACTGTACGAATCCTATAGTTGTAAATAAGGTAGCGTTTGCTTGCTGTTATAATTTGGCTTCCTTGGTCTACCTAGTACATGTTGTTATAGGTGGCAGGGCATGAAGTTCTGGCTTTCCGTTTTTTTCCCTTTCTGAATGAAGTTTAATTTTTCAGTGATTGCATTTGTTTATATATTGCTTCCTATTATCTAGGAAATCTTCGTATTGAAATCGTTATCGGTATAGCTGGTATTTCATAGTAGCCTACTATATAGGCTATAATGAACTTGAGCTTGATCTCCCACCTTCTGGATGCCAAGGGGATTGAGGTCCTGTACAAGGCTCAGGTACGCTCCCTAATGGAATACTCCCCCGTAGCATGGTTTTCCTGCCCGCCCTCTTACCTGGCCACACTAGACCGCGTCCAGAGAAGAGCCCAGCGACTGGTTAACGACAAACGTCCCCACCACGCGCCTGACTCCTTCCAACCCTTCCAGGAGCGCAGGGATGTGGCAGGGTTATGTGTCATGCACAAGGCACTAAATCTCCACAATCCCCACCTGGCAGCCATCAAGCTCCCCAGGCCCCCGCCGCCCCTTCACTCCAACCGTGTCGCTCCACACAGACAGGAGCAAGTGACTGTGCTCTTCTCCAGGACAAAGCACCACCTTCGTTCCTTCTTACCCCGTTACGGCTGTCTGTGGAACCAGTTAGTTCACCAAACCGACCTCCACCACCACGCCCCGCTACAAGACTTTAAGCGGGGGGTGAACAGCTGGTTGATGGCCTAGATTATTATCAAATATATAATGTCTGTTTTATATTAAATGTAGTTATAGATAGCTCTAGTGTAAACCCTAGAGCTTTAGCTCTAATAACACCAATTGTACTAACAGTTTAAATATAAAATAAAAATAAATAAAAAGAGAGAGAGAGAGAGAGAGAGAGAGAGAGAGAGAGAGAGAGAGAGAGAGGAGAGAGAGAGAGAGAGAGAGAGAGAGAGAGAGAAAAAAAAAAAGAGAGAGAGGAGAGAGAGAGAGGAGAGAGAGAGAGAAGAGAGAGGAGAGGAGAGAGAGAGAGAGAGAGAGAGGAGAGAGAGAGAGAGAGAAAAAAAAAAGAGAGAAAGAGAGAGAAAGAGAGAAAGACAGACAGAGAAAATAAGAGCAAGATAAAATAAACAGACAGACAGACAAATTGACAGACCAGACAAGACAGACAGACAGACAAGACAGGCAGCAAGACTAGACAGACAAGACAAACAGAGATTGACAAACCAGACAAGACTGACAGACAGACAGACAGTCAAACAGAAAAAGGGGTGAGTAGGATGGATTGGACGGAAATGGGGGAGGGAGGCAGGGAAGGAGATGACGAAATGTAGGAAGACAAGCACAAGACAAGCACAAAGGCAAACAATCAAGAAAAAGCAAAGCTAAAAGATGAAACAACACCAAAAAAAGAAAACATCAACTCAATCAACCAAGTCGTGCGTGCCGCTCCAAGATGATTATTAAGTTTTACCAAAAAAAAAAAAAAAAAAAAAAAAAAAAAAGAGCAAAAAAGTTTGATCAAAAGTAGCGTTAAAAAGACCAACGTTAACAATAAGAACAATACACACAAAAAAATTCCAAAACTTTGACGGCCACTAACGAAGCGTGCATTCAGACGGGCGAAACACATGAACGAGAGGTGGAGAGCCCAAGCGGAAAATCAAAGACTGGAAAACAGACGCAGGAAAAGGAAAACTCCATATATAAAGTAGGGTGGAAGGGGTAGGCGAAGGGGAGGAGAGGGGGGAGGGGGAACGAAGCGATTTTCTGATTTTAACACAATGGTAGAAGATAAAATGTTGTTGATACCTCAGTTATCACCAAACAAAGAGGAGGAAAAGTACCAAAAACAAAAGACATGAGAGCCGAAAACAAGTATTGGACGAGGAACCGACGATTACTGAACCGACAACCTTAGGAATAAGCGAAAATACAATACATACATGGGGAAAATAAAACAGGAAATGGAAAATAAAAGCCCATATAACACTACATATATGAAGTAAATCTAATATGAAGGAAAAGGAAAAAGATAATTTGAATAGCAGAATAGACGGATTTAAGAATAGTAAGCAATGAGAGAAAGGAGGAGAGCTACAGAAGGGGAAAGATCAGCATTAGTATCTTTGAGGATAAGATAAGATTTCATCCTATCTAGACACTTTGCAAGTACCAACTACAAGGTTATTGACTATACAAAGCGCCGCCACGTCAGCACCAACTAGGCGGACTTGAACCGCTGACCGAATGCACAGGGACGCTGCACATTGCAAGCTCACGTCTCTACCAACCTTGCCACCCTGACGGGCTATCTTTGAGGAGGAAGGGTCACGACTGAGAAGCACGAAGAGGAGGAACACGAGTACAAACGAGGACAGGACAGTTAAAAGAAATGAGATGATTATGTAGATTCAAGTCTTACCGTTTGCCTGCGTGATAACTATGCATAAACAAGAGAAATGTGTGATATGGTTGTATAATCGCCTCTATGGGACCAGTAAGTGTGAAATATTAGGTTGTAACGACTCACCAAGCATTGAGGAATAAGATTATGGTCAACTTAACATATGAAAAACAATGTAAATACCCTATTCTATCTAATTTATGAATATTTTTCCACACCACTCCACACCACACACACACACACACACACACACACACACACACACACACACACACACACACACACACACACACACACACGTGCTGCTGCTGGTGCTAGACACGTGACGCCTGGGACTACGGAGGCTGCGAGTGGAGCTTCTGCTGGTGCTGGAGATACGGCGTGTGCTGCTGCTGGTGCTGGTTCCCGCGACACAACCCAGAGCAGTGGTGGTGGTGCAGCTGGTGGCGATGTGGTGCACACCGATACAGGTGCGCTGGGTGGCACTCCAAATGGTCAAGTAAGACCCAGAATGGATCTCAGAGATCGCAACAAGAAGAAGTAAGCACCAACTATATTTCACATTGAACATAATTCAGCAAAACTAACTATGCCACTAACATCATATTCTTCTGAACTACCTTTTGCGTATATAAACAATGATGATCTAATTACTCTACTTACTTCTGACAGTCTATCTCAGCTGAGCAAGTCATTTGATCCATTTTCTGTACTAGATGACAAATATAACCGTGATTTAGATGTTACTCAGTCTTGCTTACGATCAAGATACTTAAATGTCCCCAAATCAGATTATATATTTCTTGATTCTTTTTCTTCTATTAATGCAGATAGTAATACAACTACAACACTTTTCAGTATGAACATACGTTCTATACCAACCAATATCCAATCATTTGTCGACTTAATTTTAGTTAATGCATGTGTAAACATTAATGTTATAGGTTTTTACACAGAAACTAGATTAGACCATGACCTTATTCCATTATATCAGTTGCCTGGTTATATTTTGTTCAGCAAAATGTAGAAACAGGAATGGCGGTGGCGTAGCTATGTATATTTCTAGTGACTATAATTCTTAGCTTGTCAATGATTTTTCCTTCGTTGAGCCTTACATAGAGTGTTTAGGTGTTATATGTATCCACGCAGACAAGAAGTATTTATATATATGTATATATAGGCCTCCTAGTGGCAATGTTGATAATTTCTTAAATAGACTAAATGATATATTTTCTACAGCAAATGAGAAAAGGTATGATGGTATCTATGTTTTTGGAGACTTTAATCTTGATTTGTTAAAACATTATGATAGGAATGTCTCTGAGTGCATCAATTTAATGTACTCTTTCTCACTTTTTCCTTTAATCACCAGACCGACCAGAGTAACAGGTGCCTCTGCCACTTTGATTGACCATATTTGGGTGTCGCAACCAGAAACAAACATTAGCAATTATATAATACAGACAGATATCACAGATCACTTTCCAGTCGTTTCTCAGTTCACAGATCACAGTACAGGTAAATGCAAACAAGTATATATCAACAAAAGAGTCTTAACACAGACTGCGTTACAGAACATTAGTAATGATCTGGCGGAGGTAAGCTGGAACGATGTTTTAGAGGCAAACTGCCCAAATAAGTCTTATGATTTTTTTCTTCAATAAATTTGATTATATATTTCAGAAACATTTCCCTGTAAGAAGAATTAGAATTAATGCAAAAAAAGAACGAAGTCCATATGTTACATCAGCTTTGCGAAACAGCATAAAAGAAAGAAAAAGATTAGAGCGACTAGCAAATAAATGGCCTTTAACATATAGAGAACAATACAGACACTACAGAAATAAATTAACATCAATATTAAGAGCAGCGAAAAATAAATATTACAGAGGACATGTTAAAAGAAAACCAAGGTAACCCTAAATCTCATTGGAAATCGATAAATTCAATACTTGGTAGAAATTCTCACTTAAATGATCACACAATGAGTTAAAACCATTCCTGCCCTGACACCTCAAATATATTTAATGATCATTTCTTAAAAATTCAAAACAGCCATGAAGATATACCAAATGAAGATTACCATCGCTATTTGAATGATCCTCCTTTATTATCAATGTATCTACCTCCAGCAAACCATAAGGAAATAGATTACTATTTGCGCGCCCTTAAAACTGATACACCTGGATATGACGATATATCTCCCAAAATTATAAGACAAACATCCACACTATTATCTACACCTTTGACTCACATCATAAACCTTACTTTAAAAACTGGAATCTTCCCGAACAAATTAAAAACGGCAAAAGTTATCCCTATACACAAGACAGGTAGCAGGAGTGATATCAATAACTATCGACCTATATCAATACTGCCAGCATTCAGCAAAAATATTTGAAAAAGCTATATCCACTCGCTTGAAAAACTATTTAGAGAAACAATAACCTACTCTCTGGATATCAACATGGTTTTCGTACTAACCATTCAACAGAGTCTGCAATACTACAGTTTTACCCAATAATATATATAACAGCTTGGAAAGAAAATTACATGTTGTAGGAGTTTTTATGGATTTGTCAAAAGCGTTTGATACAATAAATCATCACATACTACTGGATAAATTAAAGCAAATAGGAATCAGAGGTGTACCGCTGAAATTATTTGAAAATTATGTTACTTAGAGGTCACAGGCTGTATACTGCAACACAAAATATTCTTGCTTTAACTCTATATCTGCAGGTGTACCACAGGGATCAATTTAGGACCAACACTTTTTCTATATACATTGATGATATAGTAAATGCCAGCTCTAAATTTAGATTTACCATATATGCCGATGATACAAACTTGCTGCTGGAAGATAATGGATATACACAGTCTCCATTCAAATCTGATAACAGAGTTACATTTAATTAAATGACTGGATAAAAGTAAACAAACTAAGACTCAATATAACCAAAACTAATTATATTTTTTTTCAAAATCGGTCCATAAAAAATCACATACCTCCACTATTGCTTGACGGTAAAATTCTACAATGTGTAACCCATACAAAATTTCTTGGTGTCATTATTGATGAAAATCTGAATTGGAACCTTCATATAGATAGCATATATTCAAAACTCTTAGAATGTGTGGTATATTGTATAAAGTCCGTAATTATCTAACAGCTGAAGCCATGATAAGTATCTACTACACCCTGTGTTACCCCCATCTCATGTTACTGTGTGCCTATATGGGCTTGTACTTGGCCTTCTTTCCTAAGAAAATTAAAAGTAATACAAAACAAAATTTTTAGATGCATATTTTTTATGGGTAAATTTGATTCAACAGCTTCTTTATATTCAGACAATAAACTTCTTGATTTTTTTAATATTCATAAATGTTTTGTTCTTTACTTCATGTTTAAAAATATAAAAAATGCTCCAGGTACTTCTATTTATAAGTTTGTAGAATCAACGCATGGAACCAGAGGAAGCAATATGAATTTAGTATGTCCACAGTTCCGTTAAACACTCTTTAAAACAGCATAATTTGCTTTGGTCCTCAACTATGGAATGCTCTGCCTACACCCATAAAACTACTTACAATAATATCAGCTTTTTTGAATTCAAGAGGAGAGTAAAAAATCATTTCTTTGTCTTCAGACTCACAAACATCCCACGAGTGATAGGTAGAATATGTATTTCATGTACATTTAAGATGCCATACATGTATACATGTATAGTATTTATGTATGTAGTTTGGTATGTGGTTTAGTCATAGTGTAGTATTTTCATGGTCATAGTAGTAGTATTATATGTATAAAGTATGTATTGGATAGCATAGGTTACGAAAGTTCTTATTTTGATTTTGTCATATAAATGTATATGTATGTGTTATTGCATATATATGGATGAATGAATGATCGTATATGTGCGTGTGTGTGTGTATGTATATGTATGTATGTGTGTATGTATGTGCATGTATGTGTATATGTGTGTATGTGTGTACGTATATGCATATGTGTATGTCTGTATGTGTATATGTATGATAAGATGTATATGTATGTAGGGTTTTTTTTTTTTCACGTTACAAAGTAGTATATTTTACTACAGAAACAAACAGCCAACTGATTCTGCTCAGCACATATAACTTATATCTGACATGTCTGTCAGGGAGCCTTGGCTCGACAGACCGTGCCAACGACCACTTTTTATGTAATTACTGAATGTATATATTTACTAGTAATGGCAATAAACTTTTACTTACTTACTTACTTACTTACTTACACACACACACACACACACACACACACACACACACACACACACACACACACACACACACACACACACACACACACACACACACCACACACACACACACACACACACCACCACACCACACACACACACACACACACCACACACCACACACACACACACACACACACACACACACACACACACACACACACACACACACACACACACACCACACACACACACACACACACCACACACACACACACACACCACACACACACACACACAACACACACACACACACACACACACACACACACACACACACACACACACACACACACACACACACACACACACAACACACACCACACACACACACACACACACACACACACACACACACACACACACACACACACCACACACACACCACACACACACACACACACACACACACACACACACACACACACACAACACACACACACACATACACACACAAGGTAGATTGGGAACTCCGTAGTGTAAGGGTTAGCACCCTCGGCTCACAACCGAGAAATCCTGGGTTTGATCCCCGGGCGGAGCGAAGACAGACGGGCGGTCTTCTTAAAACCCGAGCCCCTGTCCACCCAGCAGTGAATGGGTACCGGGTGTTAGCCGGGGGTTTGTGACCCGCCCCCCTGGGTGGTGGCTTCGGCCAACACTAAAGATGAATGAGAAAAATAAATGTTGATATGGAGACGGGGCCATACGAGCGTTGCTCTGGCCCTGTAAAATACAACTAGATGAATACACACACACACATACATTACCAGCCCATAATCTTCCCACACTCTCCTTCCTTCCAATCAGTTTTAACCCTCCATCACTTCTCTCTCCTTCCCTCCTCTCTATCCCTCCCTCCCCCTGTACAACTTTAATCTACACCTCCCTCCCCTCTCTTGCCACGTTCTTCTATTCCAAGCCACCGCTGCGACTCAAACAGATTGGCTAAGGTAGTGAATTGCCGGAAGAGGAGGAGGAGGAGGAGTAGGAGGTGGAGGAGGAGGAGGAGGAGGAGGAGGAGGAGGAGGAGGAGGAGGAGGAGAAGGAGGAGGAGGAGGAGGAGGAATAGGAGGAATAGGAGGAGGAGGAGGAGGAGAGTGGAGGTGGAGGAAGGTGAGGAGGTGGAGGAGTGTGAGGAGAAGGAGGAAGAGGAAACCAATAGTAAGAATAAAACGATGAAGATAATTAGAAAAAAGAAAAAGAATAGTAAGAAAAAGAATACTAATGATGAAATGGAGGATCAGGAGGAAGAGGAAAAAGATGTAGAGACGGAAAATGAGGAGGGAGAGAAAGGACACGGAGGAGAAAAGAGATGTTTGAGGTAGGAGAGGAGAGATGGCAGGCCATTGCAGGAAGAAAAATGGCAAATGCTACCCTGATAAATATACGTTACAGAGAGAGATAGAGAGAGAGAGAGAGGAAAAAGGGGGGGGGGGGGGGAGAGGAGAGAGAGAGAGAGAGGAGAGAGAAGAGAGAGAGAGGAGAGAGAAGAGAGAGAGAGGAGAGAGAAGAGGAAGAGAGAGAGAGAGAGAGAGAGAGGAGAGAGAGAGAGAGAGAGAGAGAGAGAGAGAGAGAGAGGAGAGAGAGAGAGAGAGAGAGAGAGAGAGAGAGAGAGAGAGAGCAGAGGAGAGAGAATCAATTTCAGATTAGTACCATTAAACTTATAAACAAAATAACAAACAAAATATTCAACACTTACACACTTTCTCATATCCAAATACTTTCTTCCCTTCCCTTCCTCTCTCTAACTTTTCACTTTCCTCAAATTCTTCCTTTCCTTTTTCATCTCGGTATCCTTTACAGCTTCCCTAACACTGACGCTCTTTCTTCTTCCTTTCTCTACTTTTTAACTCCCTCACTCACTCTACTTCTCTTCACTTTTAATTTATCCCCTGTCCTACTTCTTCCTTTGCTATCAACCTGTTTTACCCAATTTACCATTCTTATTTTTTTTTCCTCCATCTCTCTCTCTCTCTCTCTCTCTCTTCAAAAATCTCTCTCTTCTCTCTCTCTCTCTGCTCTTCTCTCTCCCTCTCTCTCTCTCTTCTCTCTCTCTCCTACTCTCTCTCTCTCTCTCTCTCTCTCTCTCTCTCTCTCTCTCTCTCTCTCTCTCTCTCTCTGTGCTAGTAATTTTCATCAGATGATACCAATATTATTGTACATTTCTACACAGATAGGTTACATGAAGACATTGTATGTTTCAGTATTAAATGAAATCCAAATTGTTAGCCACAATGGAGTCAGAAACAAAAGATGACCCACTAAAAGAGAAAAATGGAAGAAACCCTTTTTACTACTTGTTAAAATAAATCTCTTGAACTGTAATGTGTTACCGTTATAAAGTGTACCATAGCAATACACGGCAATGGAAGTATCATTGTACTCCGTCTCCTATCTGTCTCCCGATGCGGTTATTAAATGTTTCATCAAGAGAAGGAAAATTTTATGAATAGATACGGGCGCCTCTGTATGTTTAAGGCTTTCAGATGAGATGCATACCTTCCCAGGGAGCCAGATGCAATGTGGGGGAGTGTACCACACATCGCAAGGTCAAGGTCTTTCTTTTTTCATTAAGATCTTCCGAGGGACCAAAATTGTTAATGTTAATGAAATAAAACATGCATCGAGTTGGAAAGATCCTGGTAAGGGACTCCGTTCGCCCGATACATTCATTTTTTTTGTTTTGCTATGGTAAGATAGGTAAGATAGATAATTATATAAGTAAGAGTAGATAAATAAGTAGATAAGTAAGGTCTATATAATGTGGTTCTCCAACAATTCAATAATTATATAAGATGGATTAATCACTACAAACAGTCTTGAAATCTCCCTCTCCGTCGATTTTCAGTTCCACTTGATATTTGCGTTTTTTTTTTAGCTATTAGTACTACAAAGAAAATTTAAACGATGTACTTGCATACCATAAATTAAACACAGATGCATAGCCTGAGAGACACGTGGGTACTTGAATCACAAATGTTGCTTGAAATGTTTAGGCCCATTGTTATAAGTGGGTATATAGTGCGGACATTTATATTTATGTGGTGGTGTCATTATCTTGCACATTGTCATCTACGTCAGTGCCCTGGTTTTTAATATGCAGGTTTGTAAGTGACATCATTAACACGGTGATGCATAGACACCCAACTGTGTGCAACCAACATAAGAACATAAGAACATAATAAAGTAAGGAAGCTACAAGAGGCCGTGAGATCTACACGAGGTAGTTCCTGTTACCTAACTCTACCTATATCCACCTCTCTTCCCCATCTATGAATTTATCCAGACTCCTCTTAAAGACCCCAATAGACTCCGCATTGACCACCTGACGACTTAGTCCATTCCAATCATTCACCACCCTATTTGTGAACCAGTTTCTCCCAATTTCCTTTTCAAATCTACGCTTTTCCAGCTTGAATCCGTTACTTCTCGTTCTACCCTGCTTACTAACCTTAAGAACTTTTCCTACATCGCCTATATTGTATACCTTTATCCACTTAAAAACTTCTATCAGATCGCCCCCTACTCTACGCCTCTCGAGTGAGTGTAACTTTAACAGTTTCAATCTCTTCTCATAACTAAAGTTACGCATTCCATGAATCAATTTGGTCATCCTTCTCTGCACTGATTCGAACAATATCCATCCTGTAATACGGAGACCAAAACTGAACCCCATAGTCTAGGTGAGGCCTGTCTAGAGCCAAATAAAGCCTTAGAATAACTTCAGCACTTCTACTTTTAACACTCCTGGTTATAAATCCTAACACCCTGTTGGCTCGATTTCTAGCCTCAATACATTGATTCCTAGGTCGGAGGTCTGGGCTCACCCTCACTCCCAGATCTTTCTCACCCTCTGATCTTTTCAGCGATACATTGCGTATGGTGTATCTATTACCAGGATGTTTCTACCAACATTCATAACGCTGCACTTATCAATATTAAATTCCATCTACCATCTATCTGCCCACTCATTTGATTTATCTAAGTTTCCTTGTAAAATATTTACATCAGACTGTGATCTAATAATCCTAACTACCTTAGTATCATCCGCAAACTTGCTGATATCACTACTAATCCCACTATCCAAATCGTTGATGTAAATAAAAAATAGCAATGGACCCAAAACAGACCCTTGTGGAACAAAACTCGTTACCTGCCCCCATTCAGATTTAGAACCATTAATTGTTACCCTGTGTTGCCTATCACTTAGCCAAACTCTAATCCAACGGAGAACCTTCCCATCTATATCATGAGCCTTAACTTTATTTAAGAGTCTACCATGTGGCACCTTGACGAATGCCTTACTAAAATTCAAGTATACTATATCATAATCCTCATCATTATCTGCTGTTTCATAAACCTTCCTATAAAAACTCAATAAATTAGTGAGACATGATTTACCTTGTGTGAAGCCATGTTGTGAATCATTAACCAAACTATGCTTTTTAAGATGCTCTCTAATGTTTTTTGCAATAACAGCTTCCAATAATTTACCTACTACTGACGTCAGGCTAGCGGGTCGATAATTTGACATTAATCCTCTATCTCCCTTCTTAAATATGGAAACTACATTTCCCTTCCTCCACATTAACGGCACTTCCCCTGTATCAATCGATTTCCTAAAAATATGCACTAACGCATCACTAGCAACCCCTTTGCATTCTTTTAGTACTCTGGGATACACTTCATCTGGTCCTGGTGACTTAAAATTCTTCATTCCGTCTATACCTTCTTTTACCATTTCCCTAGTTATCACAATATCTTTGAGTTTCTCATCATCCTCTCCTCTAAACTTATGTTCACTATCAGGTATCTTCTGTTTATCCTCCTGAGTAAAAACACTTAAGAAATATAATAATTTAAAATTTTACACAAATCTTCTGCCGTGCTTATAATCTCCCCCTGCTTATTTTTTAATGGCCCCACTAATTCCCTAGTCTTTGTTTTATAAACCTGAACAAATACCTTAGGATCGGTCTTTGCCTTCCCTGCAACCTTAATCTCATAATTCTTCTTCGCTGATCTTGTTAATTTTTTTACCGTCCTAGCATCTCGTTATACTGCTCTATATTCACCTGCCCATCCTTAACTTTCTTATAAATGTCCCTTTTTACCCCTATGTTGTGTTTTAAAAACTCAGTCATCCATTTGGGCTCGTTTTTCCCTGATCTCATCGCCCTATAAGGAATATTCTTTTTTTGACCTTCAATTTAATTGCTGATATAGGTATTATAATCCCTTTCAGCGTTGACCTCACCGACACCCCCTCCGTCTCGACCACAGCTCTGATCTCCCCCTCCCTCTTGTCACTGTTAATACCTTCTAGGTGTTTTCTTAATCCTACATAATTAGCCTTTCTGTTAATCTCTTCCAGGTGTTTTCTTAATCCTACATAATTAGCCTTTCTGAAGTCAGGTACTTTATGCATATTATCGATTACTCTTCCCACCCCCCAAATTTAAGCAAAATCTGATTTCGCGGTGATAGCTTTTTCCTAACGTACCTCCTACTTCCACTTCAGTAACTAAATCACCCCTGTTTGTTAGTAATAAATCTAGAATATTATCTCCCCTAGTGGGCTCCTTGATTGCTTGCGTTAGGAAGTTATCTTGAAATAGTTTTAACAAATCCTCCGCGTTATTGTCTCCTATAATTAAATCCCAGTCAATTGACCCAAGATTAAAGTCTCCTACTACGCATAATCGATTATATATGCAAGCCCTGCTTATTTCCTCCCATATAAGAGCTGAATCTTCCCTACATTAGTTTGGAGGCCTGTACACTACACCCAAGACCATCTTATCAGTTCCTTCTCTAATTTCCACCTTAATACACCAATGCATCACCACACTGTGGTGATGACGTTACTGTTGGTGGTCTAAGGCAAATAACAAACTGGCTACTTCACCGTCTGTACTGTATAACATGCCACTAAATAACAACCAGACGATACCAATCAATGTCTTTTAAGTGCTTCACAGGATCCCAGGATATCGCCAACCGGAATATTCATGCGCTACGTTAGCGGCTGTTTTGTGTACACTATAGCAGCGCATAACATATCATGCGACGTACAAATATCCATCAGCGTTATGAATAGGACGGCCACCACTGAGTTAAGGAGGAGGCCAAAATAACGTATAAGGAGCAGGTTGATCAATGCTACAAAGAGTTGTCTGGAAAATATATCCCCGTGGACGCTTAGATAAGATTGCAAAGGCCACGTAAATAATAAGTGATCTAAAACACTAAATAATTATCTTGTTCATGTATCTCTCCTTTCACTCATATTGATGGATACAGAGTTACAAACACATATATAGGTATATAAAGTTCAGAGGAGGGGAAAGGGGTGAAGGGGTTACAAAAAAAGTCAAGTGTGAAAAAGAAAAGGAAACAGAAGCGAGGAAAAGAGATAAGGAACGAAAGTGAATAGTCTAAAACTGTGTATTCCACCGTTGTTGTTTTTTTTACCAGCCTGGCGTTCAATCCCTTTCTGCCACTGTTATTCTTTCTCTGTCGGCTACACTTTTATCCTCTGCTCTTTACAATATCACACTCATACCCCTGTCTATACCCTCTGCTCTTTACAACATCACACTCATACCCTTCATCTCACCTTTATATATCACCATTGTATGTATCATATTCTAATATTTATAATAACTGCAACACACACAGAACTATAAATAAGATAGAAAGCCACCATAATACAACACGACACATCTCACCCATCCACCCCCCACCACACGAACGCACGCAGGCACGCACGCACACTCACAAACACACACACACACACACACACCACACACACACACACACACACACACACACACACACACACACACACACACACACACACACACACACACACAACACACACCCACACACACACACACACACACACACACACACACACACACAACACACACACACACACACACCACACACACACACACACACAACACACACACACACACACACACACACACACACACACACACACACACACACACACACACACACACACACACACACACACACACACACACACACACACACACACACACACACACACACACACACACACACACACACACACACACACACACACACACACACACACACACACACACACACACACACACACACACACACACACACACACACACACACACACACACACACACACACACACACACACACACACACATACACACACTCAATGTTCTGGGTTTATATCACACTTTTATATTCCTGCAAAATAAAAAAATAAAAAATGTCTAAATAAAAAAATCTAGACTAATATCATATGCCAATATTTTTGGAATTATACTTATATCCCATTTACATTTTCATGCTAAATATAAGAATATGGTTTAAAAATATATTTTGTTCCTTTAAAAAAACAACAGTAAACATATTATTTGTATTTTCTACTCCCATTTTTAGACCCCCTTTAATTTTTTTCCCATTGCATGGTATTTTTTTATTATTTACCTCATTCTATTTTAGCTTTTTTGGAGTTGGATCTGTCATATTTTTCTAATCTTTTTCGATATTCCTTGATGTATATATATAAAAGTAATACAAGCTTTTCATCACACTGATAATTACATAAGAGATAAAATAAGTTTTGCAATCGGGTGGTTTAAATATCAAGTCTGCTTTGTTCTGCAGGTAGTATACTTTCCGTTGATCTCTCTCTCTCTCTCTCTCTCTCTCTCTCTCTCTCTCCTCTCTCCTCTCTCTCTCTCTCTCCCCCTTTCTGCCCCGCTCTCGCCTCCCCCCTCTCCTCTCGCTTCGCTCTCCCCCGTTGCTCTCGCTCCCTTTTCCCTCCTTTTTTCCTTCCCTCTCCTCTGTCTCTTTTTTTCCCCCCCCCATCTCTCTCTCCCTCTCTCCCTCTCTCTCTCTACTTTTTTTATCCTCTCTCCTCTTCTCTCTCTCTCTCTCTCTCCTCTTACTCTCTCTCCTCTCTCCGCTCTCGCTTGTTTCCCGCTCTCGCTCTCGCTCTCGCTCTCGCTCTGCTCTCGCTCTCGCCTCGCTTTATATATAATCACCCTCTTCTCTTCCTCTTCCTCTCTCTCTTCTCTCTTTTCTCTCTTCTCTCCCTCCCGTCTCGCTCTGCTCTCGCTCTCGCTCTCTAAAAAAATTTCACCCTCTCTCTCTCTCCTCTCTCCCTCTCTCTCGCTCTCTTCTCTACTCTCCCCTCTTCCTTTTCCCGCTTCCGCTTCGCTCTCGCTCTCGCTCTCGCTCTCCCCTTCCCTTTTAATTATCCCCCTCTTCTCTCTCTTCCTCCCTCTTTATTCCTTTTCCCCCTTTTCTCTCTCCCTCTCCTCTCCTATCTCTCTCCCCTTCTTCTCGTCCCGGGCTTAAATAATATTTAACAATCACTCTGCTCTTTTTCCCCCTTTCTGATCAGCCTCGTGGCTTATAGTTCTTTATTGAATTATTTTGCACACTAGTTTATAACATTTTCTGAGGTGTTCTTGCTCTTTCCAGTGTCCGCGCTCCCCCCGCCCCCTTTCCTTTCCCATCCTTTCCCTTTCTTTTTCATTTTCACATTGAAATCTCGCCCCTTCTTCCTCCCAACGGGGCCCATTTTTTTCCTCCTCCTCTTCCCCTTCATTTTCACTTCACATTGAAATTCTTACTCCTTCTCCCTCCTCCAACTGGGCACCATTCCTCCTCTACCTCCTTCTCAATTCCCTCCTCTTCTTTTTCACTAATCTTACCTTTACCTCGCTTCATCCAATTCTCTTGATTTCCTTTCGCTACCCAAGTTTCACACTCATCCCCAATTAACCCTTTCACTCCCAACTCACCCTCCTCTTCTTCTCCTCCCCCATTTCCAGGCGCACTCTTAATGGCGGGACTTTACTCTTAATCTTCCTGCCACCCGTATTATCCATTAAATTGCCGTCATTGCCTACTCTTTCTCACTTCCTAAACCAGTTTCTCTCCCTCCACCTGTCTCATTCCTCACACACACACACACACATCTCTTTCTCTCTCTCTCTCTCTTTTTTTTTTCTCTCTCTCTCTCTCTCTCCTCTTCTATCCTCTTCTCTCTCTCCTCCTCTCCTCTCTCTCTCCTTTCCCCTCCTTCTCTCCCCTCTCTCTCTCTCTCTCTTTCTCTCTCTCTCCTCTCTCTCTTCCTCCCCCTTTTTTTCCCCTTCTCTTCTCCTCCTCTCCTCTCTCTCTCTCTCTCCTTTTCTCTTCTCGTTCTCTTCCCCTTTCCCCTCTCTCTTCTCTCTCTCTCTTCTCTCTCTTACTCTCCCTTTTTCTCCTTTTTCTCTCCTCCTCTATTGTGGGGGGTGATTTTCCGCCTCTCGCGTGGGTAGCTCTAATAGATAATGGGAATCGGCAATAATAATTCGTGGTATTTAAATATTTCCTCCTGTATCGCAATTTACCGCCTAGCTACTCTAATATCCTCCTCGTTACTATAAACTATAAGTTTATAGCTTTTCTCTTCCTACTCCTCCTTCTCCTTATCTCTCTGCCTCCCTCTAATCCGCTCCATCGGGGATCAGTCTCAACAAGAGCAAAGAGGAGGTTAACATAAACACATCGTTGCAAGAATATGAAGAGGAGGAGGAGGAAGAGGATGCAGGGATGCGAGGACAAGAAAAGACGGAAAGAGGCAAGGACACCCCTGCCGTGCCTTCCTGTGTCAAAAGTTAATGCTTGAATAAAGGAATAAACCAACACACTTTCATGTACACAGACACACACACACACACACACACACACACACACACACGCAGGAACAAGCGTTCCGATCTGTTATGGACATTGTCGTCGATCAGATGAAATCAAGAATTGCTTCACTGGAATCAACAGTAAGTCATTTGACTAAAAGCTTGGAGTTTACCCAAGCAGAAGTTCATGATTTAAAAGTGGAAATCAAAGATTTACAGAAATCTGATAGACATAACAAAACCATAATTGACGGCAATAAGACTCAAGTTGACGAAATGGAACAGCGAATCAACTATCAAGAAGACTACAGTCGTCGCCATAATCTTCGCTTTAGGGGATTTCATGAACTGGCAGCTGGTGAAACCTGGGAGCAAACAGCAACTATGATAACAAGATTAATTGAAGAAAAACTTCAACTTCCACCAATGAACCTAGAACGTGCACACCGTGTGGGACCGATTACTGCCTCTCGTTCTCGCGCAATCGTGGCGCGGTTCGAGAAGTTCAGCGATCGTGAAACAGTTCTCAGGAATGCCAGGAAGCTGATAGGTTCGGGAATATTCATAAGTGAATACCTGTGTTCGGCATCTCAAGCAATAAAGACTAGTCAACTACCTCGTCTTAAACAAGCAAGACTGGAAGGTAAAATCGCCTTTTTTAAACACACTAGACTCATCATAAAGGAGAGAACTGCTCAACAACCCAACATCCCTGGCCCGGTGGCTCCCGTGGCGGCGCTGGTAGTGCGACGACATTTGGAGCGGTTGGAGGCGCGACTTCCAGAAGTACTCCAGTTACCGGAGCGGGTGGTCACTCCTGTGGTGTGGGTGACGCTGTCTCCGGCTCCGAGAGTACCGGGGGCGTGGATGCTGGTGAATCCGGTGCTGGAGCTATTAGCCAATGACTATAATACATGATAGGAAAGTGACCTGCGACCAATAGAAAATTGGGTGACCAAAATACGTGTTGGCACCTTTAAGGATGAATTTTCACGCCCTCTATAATCGTTACACATAACTACACACGGCTAACTTTTACAAAGGATTACAAAGGAAACACAAACAGCAACAGACCAATAGGTCCTTACAAGGCTGTTTGCTTTAACTACACTACACTAACTAGATAATAAGAGAGAAAGGATAGGAAAGTAGAAGGCTTTTAATGGGTAAATTTGCAAACCTGAAATACTCGCTCATGACAGTTCAATCTTTATATTGTTTCGCTCATTATGTTATATATTACCAATGCTTCTCTTGCAGGTATACCAGAATGATGTAATATATCATGTCTAATGATACCAACAAAGACTTGCACACATTTATTCAAAGTATTGCAATTGACAGCATGACAAACACACAAGATATTTTAAATTAGCAGTAAATATAGGTAGGATTTCCAATGAAAACTTGTATACTGCATGAGTTATGCATATCAAAGATTGGGTTTTATGTGTGACAGTTGTTCAAATAGGTGCCTTGCACTGACGTCACGATCTAGCGTCTTCAAGCCAAATGCTGCCGTCTTCAAGCCAAATGCCGCCCGTCGGAGCGAGCTGGAGGACCAACAAACTCCACTTGCCGCCCGTGTTTGCCAGCTTATGGTAATTTTTCAATACTAAATATATGTTTATCAGTATAAAAGGCATAGTGTCATTCTCGGAAATGTTTGTTCTGTAATATTATCAAATAAAAAAGCGTAAAACACACTAAATAAATGCCATTATGAGACTCAAGAAATATGCATGAACTTAATATTCTATCAAACTCTTCGCCATTTAATATTTTGCGGGGAAACTTTTTAAATGGAGAAAATCAATAGAAGCGGAATTTCATTAGCTTTCCATTGATAAATTTCGTTTTCTGATAAATGAGTTAGCAGCATGCATAAATTAGCGTTAACTAAATAAATAACACCATCAATCGGGAAAAATTACCAGATTTCATGAGTCTCATAATGGCAGTTATTTAGTGTGTTTTACGCTTTCTTATTTGATAATATTATAGAACAAACATTTCCGAAGATGACAGTATACCTTTTAAACTGATAAACATATATTTATTAGGGAAAAATTACCATAAGCTGGCAAACACGGGCGGCAAGTGGAGTTTGTTGGTCCTCCAGCTCGCATTTCCCGCGTTTTTCGCCTGCACAGCGAGGGCTGTGATGTCACGTGCAAGGCACCTATAAGCACTGCAAGCATATAATCCCACACGCTAGGTTGAAATGGTTGTACCTCCCAAAGGCACTACACCCTAAAAACAACGCATTCATAAACAGCAATCTGGAATGGTATACACTTCACATAAACACACACAAGCCAATAAGCAAAGAAATGCATAAGCCAGCCATCTGGTAATGTACCCTAACATAAACACACATCATAATCATGCCTTTTAAATGTTGGATTACCATAATGTCTTATGAGTTAGACGGTTAATGATGCGCTTCTACCAATTTATTGTCGGCATTCAACATTCAAATTTGGGCAATGAGTTTTACGCCCCGGATGCTCTTCCTGACAGCAACCGTTTTCGGCTAGCGACCTAGGTGGATTGCCTACCATGGCTAACGAGCCCCACCTGCCCGGGTGTGTTGTCAGAGTTGTCCCTCTCCTAGGTGGATTGCCTACCATGGCTAACGAGCACCACCTACCCGGAACATAAACACACACAAGGCCATAAGCAAAGAATGCATAGCAGCAATCTAGAATGTACACCACTACAACATAACACACACAAGCCAATAAGCAAAGAATGCATAAGCAGCCAGCTAGAACAGTGTGTTCAATATATGAATACAACCAATAAGTTAAAAGAAAGCATGGACATATATATAAACATGGATATATATATATATATATAATATATATATATATATATATATATATATATATATATATAAAAACAGAAAATCCTGGATGAGGACATGCTTATTAATGAAGATTATATACGTACTCGTATAACAAATGAAAATCAAGGGAAAAAAACGGATAAAATAATGTATACCTTACGTGATGATAAAAGGAAGAAATTACTATGAATGCCTTGGCTCATATTTGAAGCAATGCATGCGGTTACTTCCTTTACATGCTGGCACACAGAAGCATTATAATGACTGCCTAGCCTAAAAACCAGTGATACTACCCCTGTATCATAATCACCTTCACATGGACTTCCTGGAAGTTATAAATGCATTATTTTTACCCTGTACTCCATAAACCTCACATGGACTCCTGGAAGGTTATAAATGCATTTTTTTACCCCTGTACTCCATAATCACCTTCACATGGACTTCCTGGAAGGTTATAAATGCATTATTTTTACCCCTGTACTCCATAATCACCTTCACATGGACTTCCTGGAAGGTTATAAATGCATTATTTTTACCCCTGTACTCCATAATCACCTTCACATGGACTTCCTGGAAGGTTATAAATGCATTATTTTTTGCATTTTTCTACTACTGGTGCGTCTAGTACTACCAATCCCAAATTGATGCGGTCGTTTCCTCCTTAAATTTATGTTCTGAAATTTGATGTGATAGTCTCATCCTAACAAAAATATCCACCAGCCTCTCTTTTATTCCAGGACAAAAGATGTTGACATTGTCTGCACTTGAATTTATTAGTTGGCAAAATTTTCCTTTCACACCATCCCTATGGATTAAATCACTAATCTTACTTTCAAATGTACGTTCCCAGTCCCGAATTATATTAAGTAAACAATTTGTTGGTGTGCATAGCAAATTTGGCAAATCACCTCCCTTTTTATTAATATATATATTTGATGACGATGTCATATCACACGTACCAAGTAGCTTGACCTTACACTCACTGCAATTATGGATTTTGAGAAGTCTATGGCAAATATAACCAGCTATATATGTTAGGGCATTTTCACTTAGTGCATCACACTGGTATTATGAACTGTCACAACAGGAATGGAAATGAGAAAGATAATGTTCAGATGTCTTACATGTATCTTCTTTTTCAAATGGATTGAATGTAGCAAAGTATTGTGACAGTGTGCTTTGGTGGGAAAATTCATCGTGGGATTTGCTGGTACCCTCAGCACATGAATCTGGCTGTCTATTTTGTTGTTCCTCATCTACAGGTATGGAATGCACTGACATTTCTTGCAAATCATTGTAAAAGGCTATGGTCTCGCCATCATTATTATCTAATAAATCAACTGACTCTTCTATGTCCTCCTCCAAATTTGAGACAATTGTGACAGGACCAGGCTTTGACTGTGTTCCTTTTGTGGATGTTGGATCAAGAGATTGCAGGAATTCTGTGTTGTCATCTGCACAATTTCCCCCAGAAGTGTATTGCATGATATTATTGGTGACAATAGTCTTCAATTGATTAGCAAATTTGGGTGCAGTAGGTGAATCACTATTACCTCCTGAATTCCTGATTGTACTGAATAGGTTTTCTAAGGAATCCTGATTTAAGCGATTTGTTAAAAGATATTGAAAGTGATAATTTTATGTGCAGGTCCTCCCACAGACATTTTAGAGATGATATGTTAAGTCCCCAACCTTTTATGCATGGCAAAGTCCTAAGTGTTCCAAGCACTTGCCATGATTTCATCCAATCGTAAATATCAGCCAACTGCAACAAACTAGAATTATTAAAGGCACACTTACTGGATCTATAATGGTATCTTTGACTGCTGTTGAAAATGTCATATAGCATGTCCATTTGATTTATGAATTTGGCTGTTTCGCTTGCTTCAACTGGCAGAGCTCCAAGTGCTGCATGTGTTTCAATTCCAGCTGCAACAGTTCTACTTAGTACCTGGGTTGCAAAGCTTACTCTCATTTTCTCAAAAGAATTGCAATATATATGCTTGTCACTTAATTTTGGAGCTAGCCGGATACTCATTGATTTATCTTTTACATAAAAATCTTCAATATATTTCCACTTTACTATTTCATTATCAATTTTGATGTTATATTTCATGAGGTTATTTCTTATACTTTTGAACAAATGAGGAGAATCATACATGAAATAGATAGGCTCATCATTATGCAGAATGGCCGGTGATGAAGGTGTTATATTAAATTTTGAAAATGCACTCCTATGGCATGTATCCTGATCACATATGATCACCTTTGGTATTAGATTAGATTCTTGCAATTTTGTTAAGCAATCTGTGATCATTTTCTGTAGGGTTTCAGGTCTAATGGAAGTACTGAAGAGAAAATAACCAAGGGTCTGTTTCCACTTTTTGGCTAGTCCTCGTACCATAAATACCATGCCATATTTTGCTAACTTCTCTGATTTGCCATATATTCCTAAATCTTCAAGACCATCAATTTTATCTTTGCTTAAGTTATAGTACATTCCACTCTTTATGGATATGGCATCAAATGTCAAGCTGCAAACCCTGTCTCTGGTTTCCATAGTAAGAGATTTTTTCTTTAAAAGTTTAAATACATTATCATTCCATCCTGTTGTGAACTTAACATTATAAATCCATGATCTCAGCATTCTTGTACTAGGCAGAACAAACATTTTAGATATATGCCTATAGGCCTTAGGGCTTCTATGATACAGGCCTAATGCAAAAGACCTATCAAATTTGGTGTAACGCCTTCCCCTTTGCCTTACTCCTGCCAACCTTATTTGAGATTTAAAAAATTCAGCTGTAGCCCACTTAGGTCTTTTGTTGCCTGCTCACATATATGATCAGATTGTGAACATTTTGAAAATTCATTTCTCACCCTCTTTAATGACTTGAGTCCTGCCCTCTTACTGTGTAGCTTGGACTGCATAAGGTGGGAGGTGACTCTCGGTTTTCTTGGACATGCTAAACCTAGAAGATACAAAGGCATGAATGTCTTATCATATATTTTCATCAATGCATTTAACCTCAGATATGAATGTGTCATAAGAGGAGTGCAGTGGAACTAAAATATAATACATTCCATGCAGCCAAATACGTGTATGGTTGAGTTAAAGAAAAAACAGCTCATAAATGAAATCAGGCATGCAAAATTTAACAAATAGTTATTTGTGGTACCTATAGTATATGCAATGAATATAAGAACATAAGAAAATAAGGAAGCTACAAGAGGCCCTGAGACCTACACGAGGTAGTTCCTGTAATGAACATATGGTATGAAATGTCCAAACATAAAATAATGGTCATTCATATATTCAAACCGTTTACCCAGGGAGAGACGAATGAAGAGCTACTAGGTATACATATAATCTTGAGACTCTATACAAAAGTCCCCACAAGTTAATACTGTACTGATCTTAGATATTCCATGCCTTTAGAAACAAGACCATTGGACAGTGCAAGCCAAGAATTGCTTTCAGATGCAGGGATGGCTAATTAGGCAAACGGCTATACAAAATAAGGTTTGTTTAATTAACCTGTCCTAGAAGTCAAGATTTGTTCCCGAATGATAATGATAACTTTTGAATGCAGCAAAGCTGTGACTAAAAAGTACTAAAATTTTGCATAAACCCTATCTTTTTTGTCTTGTGTATATCTCGGGAGAGTTAATTATTGGATGCTATGCCCCACAGCCCAACCAATTCCTAATCCAGCTGTCATTCATTACCTATCGGCTTTATAGAAATACATTAGTACATATACATTACATACCATGCACACGGTGGGTGGGTGAACATGTAACACGATCATCCAGCACAGGTGGCACACCAGGGTCACAAACAGGCGATGCATCACCATCACAGGCAGCAGACAGTGGACTATCACATGCAGCATGATACATAGGGCCACCACATCCAGGAGACACAGGACCCACATATTTAGGCAACATAGTGTCATCACATGCAGAATGTGACACAGGACCATCACAAGCAGGGGGACAAACAGGACCATCACAAGCAGGAGGACATACAGGACCATCACAAGCAGGAGGACACACAGGACCATCACAAGCAGGAGGACAAACAGGACCACCACAAGCAGGAGGACATACAGGACCACCACATGCAGAGGTAGTCACAGGAAAATCACATTCAGGTCGTGATATGACACCATCCCGTTCAGAGGAGACAGCAAGGTTACACGCTGGAGACATGGGGCGATTAGAGCCGACTGAAACTGACTGACAGGAAAAAAGGGACGTCTGCCCATCACTATCAGGAGAGGGGTCAGATGAGGTTGTCGGCAGAAATCGAACTTGTCTTGCATCTGAAATATATATGAAATATCATTTGCTGCTCACCCTCCCCCCGAAGAATAAAAAAAAAATTATAAGTATAGTTTTAACTGTCTTTCAGGATAGGAGACCATCATTCATGATGTATTCCAAGTGAAAGAACTTCAAATATATACTCATTTTCATCTATAAGCCCTTAAAAAAAAAAAAAAAAAAAAAAATATATATATATATATATATATATATATATATATATATATATATATATATATATATATATATATATATATATATATATATATATATATATATATATAATATATATATATATATATATATATATATATATATATATTGGCAGTAAGAAAAACGTAAATCCTGAAATCATGAATATATTGTATTGTATACGTAATGTATTCCTACATTTTCATATTCAGCATAACTAATCATGGAACAAAATTATGGATAATTATAAGTACTACGATGATCTCCCAAGCACTGGCATACTGATATCATTACTGAACATTAGGAGAGCAGTTTACATTATATTCATTTGTTGTTTTAGGGATGGAAACATACCTCTCTCCTCACTCACATAATCCACAAATTTTGGCACATGTGTGTGATTCCAGTCCAAGGTGCCTGTGTGAAGCAAGTAAAGCACAATGAAATTGCAGCTAACCAACTTAATTTATTAATGGAGAAGTGCACCTAACCACTAGCTATGGAAAGAACCCCATATCAAATTAATTTCTTTTATGAATACCACCTGACTGACAGTTAGGTGTCTGCTGAAAATGAACAATATTTGTTCCATGACATTCATATTATTCCTATTGTGTGCAATGGTTATACAGTATGTTAGCACATGAAGCAGGAGTATATGCCTAGGCTATCTAATATTTCACAATATAAAGAAATTCCTCAAAACAAATACATACCAAATTGTGGGTCCATTACTTGTGCAGCCTCAGCATGTGAAGTATGAGGACGCGGCTCATATAGCACATCAATGTTGGTACCACCTGGTAGAATAATCAATATCATTATATAGATATCTCTGTTACTGGTATTGTTTATACAATTTGGATGTCATGAATATAGACTGATATGGGTGAGGATATAATGGTACAAACAGTTTAGGATTATGTTCACTATAATGATTCAGTACCTGATTCACTTGAATGTATTGATGCTTTTGATTCCACTACCTTTGCAGTGTGTGATGAAGCACCTGAAAAGTAAATATGTTTAATTGTAATTTCAATACTACATACCAATGAATCAAGTAGGTACATAGTACATAAAAATGAGCAGTCATATTATTTTTGCAATACGTAATATATTTTGATATTATTTATGTTAGATACTAGCCTCATATACATATTACATACTGTTTATATTTTGGTCTGGGTAAGCATCCTCTTTCAGTTTGGAGGATGTCTTTCCAGTCACATAATTTGTAGATGAGAAATGATGACTGCAGACCTTGTAGATTCTGTGCAGCTTTTCTGCACTGACATTCATGACATGAGGCACACAGACAGCATTCTGCCACACGATGCACCTGCAGAAACCATTTTAGCAATAAGTGTTTTCAAATTATGTTTACAAAAATGACACAATATAAAATTGCATATCACACTTTCACAGTAACCTATATAGGCCTCTTACATATAGTGCACTTTAAAACATACCTAGTGCAGGTTTATGAGAGATCAACAGACATGCTTCTTTTAGGGTTCCAATCTATTTACTGATATCGAGTTCAGATTTACTAAATATTTCATTGATATATTTCAAACAATACTGTTTCACATCACAATAACGAAGTCACGATTAAAAAAACTTCATCAATATCTTATTTTCTTGTATACCACCAAGGATTGCATATCAGTATGAACGTACAATATCTATATTAAACACCAAATCACATCCTTAATCACTTCATAGGCTTTACAGTTAATGGATCACCACTGATTTAATTTATTTATAAAAGCACTAATAGTGGGGGTAACAAAGACTTCCCAGGGACGACAATTCCAGGTATTTAGTACCCTTACACTGAAAGAATTCGCTCTGATTATTGCTTTCCATTGACTTCTTTTTCAGTTCACATGTGTTCGATCTAGTGTTGCTTTCACTTGACTTGAAGAATACGCTATTCATAGTTGGCTTACCCTGTATAGATTTTAAAATTTTCAAGTAAAGCGCTGCGCTGTAATAACCTAACCTCAAACTCAAGAGCGGTATGCCTACTTCCTTGTTAACCACCAACACCTTGTAAAATAATTTTATTAGCTACGTACTTTTAAGCATGCTAAAAATAAGTGGTTTCGCCGAAAAAGATTTATTGTATCATCAAAATACACACAAGAATCTACCATAAATAATTTTTTTCATCCTAAAAATACTGGGATGCTGAGAGACTTAATGATACCACCTACTACCACCTACCTACTGGAAGCATTAATCAATATTTTCTGCATCCAAAATATTTCTAGAAAGAATTGGATCAGTCTGAAAGGACTTTCACAGTCTACATTATGAGTATAACGAGATCCATGTTAATGCAAAAAACCCTCATTTAGTGTCCAAAAACAAAATATTTACCAAACTAACGTCCTTCAGTTAGTTGCTGACCATCATTTGCCTCAGTGTTTTACTCCGAAAACAGTTCAGTAGTACTATAATCTGAGTCACCAGAGAAATACCTTTGTTTAGTTTTCATCGCTTAATTTATATCACACAGATCTATAACTGATCTGGAAGACGTTTGAGGCCGGTATATTGCGCCAATTAACATTCATGTACCTTACATTAACACCTCAAACCACGATGCTCCAGCACAAGAATGATTATATAATAAATAATAAATAGTATTTGATGATATAATAATAGTTTCTGGTTAATATAACCACTCCTCCACCAGGCGCATTATACAGTCATTGTGAGATAAATCGTCGTCGCCACCCAATGCGGCCGCCGACCCCATGCGGCCGCCCGTATGATCCACATATATAGAGGGCAGTCGCGCGTTATTTTCTGATTCTAAACTAACATAACTATATGTTAAACATAAGATATGTCATAAGTTACTAACCTAACCTCACTATAACTCCTAAAAATTACTAACCTAACCTCACTATAACCCCCTAAAAGTTACTAACCTAACCTCACTATAACCCCTAACAGTTACTAGCCTAACCTCACTATAAGTTACTAAACTAACCTCACTATACCTCCTAAAAATTACTAACCTAACCTCACTATAACCCCCTAAAAGTTACTAACCTAACCTCACTAGGTTACTCCGTAGTGTAGGGGAAGCACGCTCGGTTCACAACCGAGAAATCCTGGGTTCGATCCCCGGGCGGAGCGGAAACAGTTGGGCTGTTTCCTTAAAACCCGAGCCCCTGTCCACCCAGCAGTGAATGGGTACCGGGTGTTAGCCGGGGGTTTGTAACCCGCCTCCCGGGGTGCTGGCTTCGGTCAATACTATAAGCACTAGCAGACAGCTCTCTAGGGGTAGTCTGAGAGAGAGAGCAGTCTGGTTACAGTGGAGATCCATCTCAGCTGCGTCGATAACTGACGAAATTCTTCAAACATCAATATCAAACATCAATCACTATAACCCCTAAAAGTTACTTACCTATCCCTAGCATAACCCCCTAAATGTTACTAACCTAGCCTCACTATAACCCCCTAAAAGTTACTTATATTGCCGTAGGCGGCCGTATGGGGCCCGCGGCCGCATTGGGTATACACCAATGGCACTACATAGATTATATCACTGCGGAGTTAAAGGTCAATAAGCATACGATAAGAGCAAATATCAGTACTTACCGATCTTTTTCTTTGGGGAATCGGTGATACACATACTGCGGATGTGTATGTTTGGCTTTCCCGCACGCAACACAACAGTGGGACCGACCGACCATGCTTGCTTGATTTGACATTCTGGCACACCTACGAAAAAGCTACTTCGTCGTACACTATTTTTTTGAAAGTATACACTCATATATCTTTATTTTGGTCATTTGGTTGTCTTATGATGAATAATTGCAACATATATATGCATGTATATCATCCTGTTTCAAAAGATATACTGTTTTTCTTTGTAAGTATACAAATTTAAACTATGAAAAGCTTGAAAGCCGAGGTTGACTTACGACGAAACTGTATTGCCTTGACTTGTAGTTTGTTTACGTGCAAAGACGTACGCTTCGTCGCCAACGCCACCTACATCCGTTACCCGGCAATACTCTGAGTTTCCAGTTAGGGTTAAATGTATTTTAAAGCTTTCCTATCATGTATATATAGTCATTGCCCTTGGACTTCACAAACATACATGGCGCAGTGCGTAAACAGCTACTGAGTGCAGAGAAATACTACAAGTCATGTGAAAACAACCAACCGGCTTCGCTGTGGATGGATTATCTCACCCAGTGAACGTGTGACGTGCTAAAACCCTGTGTTGTGTAGTGCTAACGACGCCGAGTGCAGTGAGTGCTAAACAGTGTTTGTGCATTGCTTTGATCGTGGCGTGCCTGGGAAATGGTTTAATTATCACCATCTCACGCCCCAGCGGAGCGCAGTGGAACACACCCACTCATACTGCAAGCTCAGAGAGCACTGACTACTGACTGATAGGGCTGGGCGAGAACCGGTTCTGGAACCGGTTCCGACGGTTCCGCCACGATTGGCTGGGAACCGGTTCTGATTCTGGAACCGGTTCCGCCTTAACGGTTCCTCAGTAATCTACATGACTTGACGGTAGCTATCAGTGGCGTACCCAGAAATTTGAAAAGGGGGGCCGAATAGGGAGAAATATATATATATATATGTATATATATATATATATATTATATATATATATATATATATATTATATATATATATATATATATATATTATATATTATATATATATATATATATATATTATATATATATATATATATATATATATATATATATATAATATATATATATTATATAATTATATATATATATATATATATATATATATATATATATATATATATAATACTAAATATATATGTATATATATAAATATATATATATATATATATATATATTTTTTATCTAATTTAAAAAAAAAAAAAAAATATTTATATATGTACTTATTTTATATATATATATATATATTTACTGATTTTTTTATCTACTGAATTTTTTATATTTTTTTTATTTATATATAGTTTTTAACTCTAAGTTTTTTTTATTTTTTTATTTGCTATATTTATTATTATTATTATTATTATTTTTATTACCGGAACCGGTTCCGGACCGGTTCCAACTATTCCGAGAGTCTATGGAACCGGAAACTGCGGTTCCAATATTAACGGTTCCTGCCCAGCCCTACTGACTGAGGCTGCGTGAGGCAGCTCGAGCCTTCCCGTGCCGCGAGAATCGCGCGGGGAGCAGAAAGCAGCCCAGCACACACACACGCACACACCGCAGTGCCTGGTGTGCCTTCCTGGCGATTTACGTCATTGCCCTCTAGTCAATACAGAGTAGAATTCGAGGGGTTGACCCGTTCTCTCTATACAGACTAGCCATGGCGCCCCCAGTGACACGGCAGCAAGCAGAAGGCACACAACAACCAGACGGCACACAGCGACCAGACGGACAGCAACAGACACAAATGGACACCCTACAACTTATTCAATTCCTTGAAGACAGGCGTCGCGAAGACGAGGAATGGCGACGTGCCGACGAGGCAGAACGGCGCCGGACTGAGGATGCACAGCGGATAAATGAATTCCGTGAGTTGCTTGCTACACTCACAGGCCAACAGCAACCCGGACCCATACCAGTGACACCAGACACAACACACATCCCCGCGCAAGGATTCCCGCTCCGCCCCGCCCAGCCACACCTCCCCTTGTCAACCAAAGTCGTCATCCATCCCCCGCCACCCCTACTAGACGTGAACTTTCAGGCGTTTCGGGAATGGCGTAGGAAATGGACGGATTATGCAACCATGATTGACCTGTCAACTCTCTCTCCACCGAAACAACATATCCAGCTACGGATGTGTCTCTCTCCTGAAGTGTTGCACACACTGCAGTACCGCCTCCAAGTCACTAACAACAACACCCAGTCGGTCACAGAGGTATTGGAGGCCTTAGAGGCTCACGTGAAAAGTCAGACGAACGAGGCATTACGTCGCAGGGACCTGTTCAGCTGCAAACAGGCGGCGGGGGAGACTTTCAACGACTTTTACGTCCGCGTGAAAAGTCTCGCTGAAGCGGTGGACATATGCAAGGCAGCAGACAACGGGTGTGAGGAGACTCAGCTGAAGCAAATACTGCTTATGGGTGTACATGAAACATAATTAGTGCAAGAACTAATTGGTACAATCCCCACCCACTCACTTGACGACGTGGTGAAGCAGTGCTACGCTTTCGAGGCAGCCAGGCATACAGCGTCTGCAATAGCCGCACCTTCACCTGCCATACGCGCAACGTCACTATACAAGCGAGAAAAGAAGCAGAAGCAGAAAAAAGCAAGGTCACCTACACCAACCAAGGACGCCTGCCACAGCTGTAACAAACACCACGACAAAAGTAAGTGCCCGGCTGCAGACTCTACGTGCCGCAACTGTGGCAAGAAAGGCCATTGGGCACGCACGGCGCGATGCCCAGCCAAGGCTATCTCCTGCGGCAACTGTGGTAAGAAGGGGCATTACGAACAGTGTTGTCGGAAGTCCAAGGCATCTGGGAGTGAGAAGATGAAGGAAAGGCGAGCGCAAGGATCCACAGAGTCAAACTGCAGTGTGAGGCGTGTGCACTCTGCCTCTCGTGCCCACCCACCCGCTCCCCCTCCCACCATCGCTGTCACAGTCACTCACCACAAAGGATCGAGCGTTCTCTCCATGCTACCAGACACAGGCGCCGATTTCCCAGTAATCCGACCCGAGCACCTTCACAGCATCGGCCTGTCCACCACTGACCTTCAGCCTCCACCTGCTGACCCAAGTTACACAGCTGACGGCTCGCCCATGACACCAGCCCTCGGCTCGCTGCAAGCAGAGGTCAGCGTGAAGTAGAAGACGACGACCGTGTGGATCGACGTGCACAAAGGCATACCGAGCCCACTCTTGTCACGACATGCCTGCAGGAAACTTGCACTGATTCCTGACCGCTTCCCGCAGCCCATTGCCAAGGTGACACACGCGAGCGTGTGTGCGTCCGAGGGAGCGCGGAGCACGCCACCACCACTACCCTTCACTACCGACACGACCCCCACTCAAGCCAGGGCGTACTTTTTGAAGGAATACCGCGACGTGCTGGTGTCTAAGGCTGACCTCCGCGACACACCACTCCGGCCGATGACGGGACCACCGATGAGGATTCATCGATGTGCCATAACATTCAGCGGGGAAATAATAGATTTCAATCAGTGCCATTACTTTTTCAGGCTACAAGCAATAATATATAGTTGTGTGTGTGGGGGGGTTGGGGTAAGATTAATATTTACAAAGGTGTTCAAATGTTAAAACGTCGATGAGGACAGTGAAGACTTAACTGGAGTCAATGGTGACGCAGGGAATCATCGCCCCTACAGGAGACGAACCATCACCCTGGTGCCACCCACTTGTTGCAGTCGCTAGGCCCAACGGCGGTGTGCGCATAACCACTGACTTAACGAAACTGAACAGTCAAGTGTCACGCCCTGCGCACCCATTGCCCACACACTTCTCAGCCATCCGGAGCATCGACCCCAAGGCCACGTACTTCACCACCGTCGATGCATTGTGCGGGTATTGGCAACTCGAGTTGGCTGCACAAGACCAGCCACTCACTACTTTTATCACGCCATACGGCCGGTACAAATATTTACGCGGCCCTATGGGTTTCGCTGCGACAGGCGACGCCTTCTGCCTCCGCGGAGACATGGCATTACAATGCGTCCCTGATTGTGTGAAGGTCGTGGACGACGTGTTGTTGGACGACAAGGAGTACTTGCCTCACCTTCACCACGTCAACACTGTCCTTGCCAGGTGCCGAGCGAGCGGCATCACACTCAACGCCGAGAAATTCATCCTCGCAGCACCTGCAGTGAAGTTCTGTGGCTTCGTCCTGTATGCAAACGGGATTGACGCAGACTCTGAAAAGGTACGGGCCATCACAGATTTCGCCACACCAGCTAACATCACGGATCTGAGGTCATTCATGGGCTTTGTTAACCAGCTGACTGAATTTTCACCAGAAATCTCCGCAGCGGCCCAGACTCTACGACCTCTCATGAGCCCGCGACGTGCTTTTGTGTGGACTGTCGACCACGACGAAGCCTTCCAGAGGGTCAAGGAAGCCTTGTCGACTCCACCACAACTAGCAATGTTCAACCCCCAGCTGCCCACCACCTTGCAAACTGATGCCTCAAGGCTGAACGGCATCGGATATGCTCTGCTTCACGATCACGATCACGATCACGATCTGCAGATCACGGAGGAGGCCACTTTCGACTCATCCAGTGCGGCTCTCGCTTCCTCACGGACACGGAGACCCGCTACGCCACGATCGAACTCGAAATGTTGGCTGCAGTCTGGGCAATGAAGAAGTGCAGCTTCTACCTGAAAGGACTGCACCACTTCGAACATGTGACAGACCACCGTTCGCTCATACCGATCCTGAACAACTACACCCTTGACGCCGTCGAGAACCCTCGCCTCCAGCGTCTCAGGAGAAGCTGTCGCCGTTCATCTTCACAGCACGATGGCGTGCGGGGAAGACACTTTGCATTACCGACGTACTTTCCCGCCACCCAGTCAGCCATCCCAGCAGCGACGACGACATGCTCAACGACACCTCTGTCAGGGCTGCAGTCACTCTCCGAGCTATCCAGACACTCGCCGAGCCCGACACACAGGCCATGACAGACGACAAGAGGATGGAGGAACTACAGCAGGCCGCACGCAACGACGGGGCGTACACCAGGCTGCTGGACTGCATACGACATGGCTTACCAAGCCATCGGTACGACCTCCACCCTACACTCCTACCTTACTGGAAACTACGCGACGAGCTGTATTGCGACGGTGACCTTGTACTTTACGGTCCGCGCGTTGTGGTTCCCGCCGCCCTGCGCCGCACCGTGTTAACCCGACTTCATGACAGTCACCGTGGAGCCGAAGCCACCAAACGCCGGGCGCAGCAGACGGTGTTCTGGCCCGGAATCAACTCGGACATCACCAACGTCGTCAATACCTGTGAAGCCTGCCAGACGACGCTGCCGAGCCAACAACAAGAGCCATACCTCAACGACGACAACCCCACACGACCATTCGAGTCCCTGTCGGCAGACTACTTCACCGTAGCAGGGAAGGCGTTCCTTGTCATCGCCGACCATCTGTTTCTTCTCATAATCTATTCCTCCTTGATCTCTCTCTCTCTCTCTCTCTCTCTCTCTCTCTCTCTCTCTCTCTCTCTCTCTCTCTCTCTCTCTCTCTCTCTCTCTCTCTCTCTCTCTCTCTCTCTCTCTCTCTCTCTCTGACGTATATTCTCATATTCCTACTCTTGAATTCCTCCTCCTCCTCCTCCTTCTACTTTCCTATCCTTTCTCTCTTATTGTCTAGTTAGTGTAGTGTAGATTAATCAAACAGCCATGTAAGGACCTAATGGTCTGTTGCAGTTTAAGTTTCCTTTGTAATCCTTTGTAATCTTCTTCTTCCTCTTCCTCCTCCTCCTCCTCCTCCTCCTCCTCCTCCTCCTCCTCCTCCTCCTCCTCCTCCTCCTCCTCCTCCTCCTCCTCCTCCTCCTCCTCGACGGGCACATCAGTTAAGGAGGTGTGTTGAGTGACTGGTAGAGAGGCGAATGAGAACCGACGAAGAGAGACTGCTGCCGATAGGGAAAGTGGCGGCGGGCGTTCATAAAAGCGTCTAGAGAAAGAAGAGAAAGAGGAGAAGAGTAGATGAGAGAGAGAGAGAGAGAGAGAGAAGAGGAGAGAGAGAGAGAGAGGAGAGAGAGAGAGAGAGAAGAAGAGAGAGAGAGAGAGGAGAGAGAGAGAGAGAGAGAGAGAGGAGAAGAGAGAGAGAGGAGAGAGAGAAGAGAGAGAGAGAGAGAGAGAGGATGAGAGAGAGAGAGAGAGAGAGGATGAGAGGGGAGAGAGAGAGAGAGAGAGAGAGAGAGAGGAGTGAGAGAGAGAGAGAGAGAGAGGAGAAAAGAGGGGGGAGGAGAGAGAGAGAGAGAGGTATTATTATTACTCATCATTATCAAAAGTGGTAGTAGTAATAGTGGTAGAAGTAACAATATCAATGGTAATAGTAGAAGTGCAGTAACAGTATAGTAGTAGTAGTAGTAGTAGTAGTAGTAGTAGTAGTAGTAGAAGTAGTAGTAGTAGTAGTAGTAGTAGTAGTAGTAGTAGTAGTAGTAGTAGTAGTAGTAGTAGTTGTTGTCATTGTTGTAGTAGTAGTAGTAGTATAGTAGTAGTAGTAGTAGTAGTAGTAGTAGTAGTAGTAGTAGTAGTAGTAGAAGTAGTAGTAGTAGTAGCAGCAGCAGCACAACAATCGCTATCACACTCTAACACACATATAATGTATTTACAAACGAACGAATGAGTTTGCACGACCTTTTTTTCGCCCAAATTATGGAATCGATTTCCATTTCCATTTCACAAATAATAAATTTGATAACACCAACAGAACTTGAATTCATAAAAAATAAATAGTAATATACTGAAAGGCCATTAATTATGGCTGGGTTCGCTGTGTTCGGGGCGATAATACATAATACTTGACGGGGTTTTTCTCGCCTCGGTAACTACAGCGGCGCCATAACATTCAGCGGGGAATTAATAGACTTCAATCAGTGCCATTACTTTTTCAGGCTACAAGCAATAATATATAGTTGTGTGTGTGTGGGGGTTGGGGTAAGATTAATATTTACAAAGGTGTTCAAATGTTAAAACGACACGAGTGGTCCTCAGGGATACTCAAAAGGTCGTTCATTCATTCATACATTCATAGGTCATGCATGCTACTATAAGTCCTCCATCACTTATCAGTCACCTGATAACCCTCACCCTCCCACATGACATTGCTGGTGATAACTAAACACAGCATGATAATCTACAGTGTGCTAATACAATACTGCGATTCTCTTCCTTTACACTTTTACAAGGTTACATGTCAATTCGAGGTATCATCGTTTGCACTTCACCTCACTTCTCGCCAGATGTCCATAGTGTCGTCTCTCAGAAATGGGGACAAGGTCCTTTAAAGTAATCAGTTACGTATTTTTATTGTTTTGTTTATCAGCTGATGCTGTACTTCAATGAAGTTTTTAGTATCCAATGTATATCATAATATGCATACTCTAATATTAATAAAAGAATTTCATCGTTGTGTGAAAACTAAAAAATGTATAAGGACATTTAACAAATACCAATAGTGAGGCCTTTTACAATGTTAAAACAGTCAGTTCTTACAGAAATGCCAATGAAATGCAACAAGGGACTATATTGAGCCAACTCCTGCAAGGAAAACACATGTCATTGTCTGGAACTATTGAAATAACGGCATACATTATGAAAAGGTGGCAACCATAAGCCGCAGCCGTTCACGCTGCCAGGCGCACGATAGGCGCACGTCAGGGCTGGGCCGGCTGGCCGTAAACATTAGAAGTACGATGACTTGTGTTTGTGTGTTAACTAGACCATCTCTCTCTCTCTCTCTCTCTCTCTCTCTCTCTCTCTCTCTCTCTCTCTCTCTCTCTCTCTCTCTCTCTCTCTCTCTCTCTCTCTCTCTCTCTCTCTCTCTCTCTCTCTCTCTCTCTCTCTCTCCAATGATAGTAGCAATAGTAGTATTTATTATATTACAATAAATCGTATGTAGGAGGAGGAGGAGGAGGAAAAGGAGGAGAAGGAGGAAAGTCGTGTAACCTCCATCTATCCCCCTCCTTCCCTTCCTTCCTCCCTCCTTCTCTCCTCCCTTCCTTCCCTCCCTTCCTTCCTTCCCTTCCTTCTTACCTTTCACATATTAATAATCTCTCTCTCTCTCTCTCTTCTCTTCTCTTCTCTCTCTCTCTCTCTCCTCTCTCTCTCTCTCTCTCTCTCTCTCTCATCTTCTCTCTCTCTCTTCTCTCTCTCTCTCTCTCCTCTCTCTCTCTCTCTCTCTCTCTCTCTCTCCTCTCTCTCTCTCTCTCTCTCTCTCTCTCTCTCAGTACCAGATTAAGATTTTAAGTTTAATTTTCATTTCATTGCATTTCAGATTTTAAGTCTCCTGAACAGTACCAGTTAATAGCTAGCTATAAGAGAGAGAGAGAGAGAGAGAGAGAGAGAGAGAGAGAGAGAGAGAGAGAGAGAGAGAGAGAGAGAGAGAGAGAGGAGAGAGAGAGAGAGAGGGGAGAGAGAGAGAGAGAGGAGAGAGAGAGAGAGAGAGAGAGAGAGAGAGAGAGAATGGAGGGAAGTATGTCGGCAATAATGACACAGCTTGGCAACCTAATTTAAAGAGGAAAACATGTGGTGGTGTGGTTGTCATGGTAACGGGCAGCGTACGGCGTAGGTATCGTACTGCTGGATCATTTAATCAAAAGAGTATATATATATTACCCAACACGCATAAAAAGAAAGAGAAAAATGCACTGATCAAAAGCATATAGAAAAATATTCATGTATTGAGAGATTTAAGGTTGTCCACCTTTTTTTTTCTAACCGGAGAAAAATACTAACGACATCTGGCGGCTTGGACCGTGAAGTGCAAACGCTGATACCTCAAATTGGTACTGATCGGTTTGTCCCGATTCCTTGTGTCCGGATTGACTTGATTCCCAACTGTCTTGGGTTTCATATGACTTGGGGCCGAAATGTCTTCGGGATCAATTGACTTCATAACCAATCACTGCAGTATCAATTGACCTACAACCCTCGTACAACTATATACCATCATTGAGTCTTATGGATCCTCTACCACCAATGTTGTTTGTTACATTTAATAGTTCTGATATCCGTAGCCAGATAGCAGTCAAGTCTAGAGCTCGAAGACTTATCGATAGAAGACAGTGTTTACGTTCTATTAACTTAATTTTCACACGTAGATGGCACAGGCAAAGTATGTTGTATTTACAAGATTAACAGTAATTTTCTGGAGGATTCCGTGCGTGTTTGTGTGTGCGAAGAAATTTGTGTTTATGAAAATAATGGTAAAAGAAAGTTGAGGCAGAGTAGCGTGTGATATTATTATGATCTTCCTCTGTGTTCAATGCCAATGGAAGGTAAGATGTTCTGTCTTGCAACGTAATGTAGCTACGCGTTTGTCCAAAGAAAACCTAATCCGAGGTTAGACGAGCAGGAAATGACGATCGTTGTAATAGACACTTTACAATGAAATAAACTTAAATATCCTCGAGGGAAACGCAGAGAGGAAAATTCAATCATAATAAGACGAACACTGAACGTGACCTTGAAAAATCACCTGGCCAAGACTCTTATAACACAGGTAACCTTCACAACCCTAAATAACAAACATAAAACATTTCACAAACAGATAGAAAAAATAGAGAAAAACTAATGTCGAAGTACATTTTTTTCTCTTTTCCTTAGTGTGACAATGAAGATTATTTGTAAAGAAAAAAAAGAAAAGTAAAAATAAAAGGATTGGGAATGATGTGTATGCGCCGACAGGTGTATTAGGAGGCTAATTAGGACCCTGGACAGGTGTGACACTAATTGAGATGGAATAATAATTAATCTTTAAAAAACACATTATGAAAAGAAAAATGTTATCTCTTATGAAGGTTATTACACACATACACACACACACACAGAGAGAGAGAGAGAGAGAGAGAGAGAGAGAGAGAGAGAGAGAGAGAGAGAGAGAGAGAGAGAGAGAGAGAGAGAGAGAGAGAGAGAGAGAGAGAGAGAGAGAGAGAGATAACAGGAAAGTGAGCAGCGTAGCAAGCCAGCCGCCTCACCGTCCCTCCCCAGCAAGAAATCCATGTAATTGAATAATTCTTAGTAATTGTGGCGGTTTGGACGGCTATCCGAGGCGGGGAGGCGCGGGGATGGATGTGCACGGACGGAGGGAAGCGAGGAATAATTGTGAGAACAGAGAAGGGAGAGAAAGAGAAAAGACACAGATAAAAAAAAAGGAAGTAAGGGTAAAGCGTAAAGCAGTGTTGCATTGTGTAAGTTCATTTCTGAGTCAATAAGTTTTTTAAGTTTTTTATTAGATTAAGAAAATTAGGAAATGAGGTTTATGGCGCGTAAAAGGTTAGTAGATATTTTTTAATGGATCACTTTTCATTTTTGTATTAGTGTAGTTTAACTGTCTGTTTAGCCATGCAGCTGTCTATCCATCTATGTTTTTTTACACGTAAGTATGTCTGGTTTTGTATGCTGATTATAAAAAGAAGAAGTTTATTTCGCTTTAATATTGTACTTGGTTCTATCTTGTTTATATGCATTCGAGTTTAATAACAGACGTTCAGTCCACGAAACCCTCCGCTGAAATTAATGCGCTGAAATATATGATATATTACTATGCATGGAATGAAAAATATACAATTGAAAACTGAAGAAAAAGAATTGTAACATAATATCATCTATAATAATATAAGCGAAAGTGTGTCTGTCTGTCTGTCTGTGTGTGTGTGTGTGTGTGTGTGTGTGTGTGTGTGTGTGTGTGTGTGTGTGTGTGTGTGTGTGTGTGTGGTATAGGTTCCCCCCTCGTGTCGCAATCACCTAATATGGCACATTTTTGGAACCGGGTTGACCAGGGGAAGGTTTTAAGCTCACTTATGATATAATTCGATCACTTTTTTTTTTTTTTCTTTTTTTAGCAGCCTATTAGCGATAATTGTGAAAAAAAAGTGGGTTGCGAGAATTGAGGAAACCTTGATGTAGGGTGATGGGTAATGGGTGAGTGAATGGGTGGGGTGATGGGTAATGGGTGTGGGGTGATGGGTGAGTGAATGGGTGGGGGGTGATGGGTTGGGTGATGGGTGATAGGTGAGGGAATAGGTGGGGGGTGATGGGTAATGGTAAATATAAGCGAAAGTGTGTCTGTCTGTTGTCTGTCGTGTGTGTGTGTGTGTGTGTGTGTTTTTTTCTGGTATAGGTTCCGCCCCCGTGGCGCAATCACCTCATATGGCACATTTTTGGAACCGGGTTGACCAGGGGAAGGTTTTAAGCCAATTATGAGATGATCCGATCCCTTTTTTTTCTTTTTTTTTAGCAGCCTATTAGCGATAATTGTGAAAAAAAAG
>JACEEZ010020966.1:131373-236341 GCA_016584305.1 Chionoecetes opilio
GTGGAGAGTGGTAGTGTGGTAGTCTGGTAGGTGAAGGAGGCTGAGGTGAAAGCGAGTGTGGTTGAGGGAGAGAGAAGGGTTGAGTGTAGTGAAGGGTGTGGTGTGGTGCTTAAGTCTGTTCTGGAGGCGATCGATGACCTAAGAAGGTACTTCGTAAGTGAAGTAAACGATTTGAAAAGCGTGGTGAGGAAGCAAGAGATAGAGATACGATCTCTAAAATTTGGGGAGGGAGGGTTAAAAATGGTTTGTGTCACAGGGGGTGGGCTCAAACTTTCGTACAAACTTTTTTTACTCGCACTCGCTCTTCCCGCGATGAAGGAAGATGAGATGCGTCTATTCACTCAACCAAGCTATTCCTGAAGCCCCTTTTTGCGGCCCTTCCGTCCCCCCGACTCCCCTCCAAGCCTAGTAAGTGCAGAGAGGGAGAGGAGGGAGGGATGAGGAGGAAGGGGGAAGAAGTGGCGTTGCACCGAAGACACATGAACGGGATGTTAGAGAGAGAGAGAGAGAGACGAGAGAGAGCGAGAGAGAGGAGAGACGAGAGAGAGAGGACGAGTGAGAGAGAGAGAGAGAGAGAGAGAGAGAGAGAGAGAGAGAGAGAGAGAGAGAGAGAGATAGAGATGAGGAGAGAGAGAGAGGAGGAGAGGAGAGAGAGAGAGAGAGAGAAGAGGAGAGGAGAGACTGGAAGAGCGCCGAGAGAAGAGATTAGAGCTGAGAGAGGAGAGAGAGAGAGAGAGAGAGACGAGGAGAGAGAGAGACGACGACCGATGAGAGAGAGAGAGAGGAAAAAAACAGAAGGGAAAGAGAAAGAAAGAGAGAGAGAGAGAGAGAGAGAGCGAGAGAGAGAGAGAGAGAGATGAGAGAGAGAGGAGAGAAAGAAGAGAGAGAGATGTTAGAGACGGAGAGGGAGAGACGAGAGAGAGAGGAGGAGAGAGAGAAGAGAGAGAGAGAGAGACGAGAGGGGGGGGGGGGGGGGGAAAAAGGGGGAGAGAGAGAGAGGAGAGAGAGAGACGAGAGAGAGAAAATGAGAGAGAGAGAGAAGAGAGAAAAAAAAAAATGGGGGAAAGAAAGACATACAAGTTGGCCGATATGAAAAACTAGAGTAGGCATAAGAGAGAGAGAGAGAGAGAGTCTAAATTCAAATTTCAAATTAAATTCATTTATTTTCCACAGGGTAGTGGTTATACATCAGAATACGTATAATAAATGAGTAGACTGGTCTACATGTCAAGCTATTACACTATAGCCGCAAGCCGCCCTCCCGGCGGACTTTGGCTAGATCTGCGGAGGGTATGATGGGCCTTCGGCCCACCAAACACAGATCTCAGATAGCCCCTTCTAACTTGTCCTGAAATCATCGGTGGTAGAAATTTGTATGTATTAACGCCAACCCATTCACATCACCCCAACCCATTCAACTCACCAATTACCCATCACCCCCACCATTCAATCACCCAATTACCCATCACACCCCACCCATTCCATCACCCATTACCCACATCCCCCACCCATTCATCACCATTACCCATCACCCCAACAATTCACTTACATTACCCATCACCCTACATCAAGGTTTCCTCAATATCGCAACCCACTTTTTTTCACAATTATCGCTAATAGGCGCTAAAAAGAAAAGAAGAAAAAGAGAATCGGAATCATGCTCATAAGGGGCTTAAAAACCTTCCCCTGGTCAACCTGATTCAAAAATGCTGTGGTATATGATGGATTCCGCCACGCGGGGGCAGAACCTATACCACACACACACACACCACACACACACACACACACACACACACACCACACACACACACACACACACAGACACACAGACACCCACACACACTTTCGCTTATATTATTAATAGTTGCTAAAATATAGGGCAAAAAATCTGAGTTAGTAAGCACTGTAGCTGACCATAAGACGTGTACAAACATTTATTTGGCACCAAATGTATGAGAGAGAGAGAGAGAGAGAAGATGAGAGATGAGAGAGAGAGAGAGAGAGAGAGAGAGAGAGAGAAGAGAGAGAGAGAGAGAGGAGAAAGTAGGAGAGAGAGAGAGAGAGGAAGATAGAGAAGAGAGAAGAGAGAGAGCGGCGAGCGAGCGAGCGAGCGAGAGAGAGAGAGCGAGATGAGAGGAGAGAGAGAGAGAGAGAGAGAGAGAGATGAGAGGAGAGAGAGAGAGGAGAGAGAGAGAGGAAGGACTGAGTAGAGACGCGCAGAGAGAGAGACGGAGAGAACGAGAAGAGAGAGAGAGAGAGAGAGAGAGACCAGAACCATTGCCACAAGCGCTAAGGCCTGATGGATTGACCGTCAGTGCAAAAAAAACACATTGCACAAATCAAACTTCACAGCCTGGTGGAGTCTGATAAGCCACTCCAACTTAAGTCTTTTGACATACAACAGACGTGGTGTGAACGTTCAGCAATAAAACACGCCTACGCCTGTCGCTGAGCCCAGAGCAGCCACACCACGCGCTTACTATCCACGAGTCCGAGCGCCGCCTACCCGCCACCCTCCCTGCCGGGTCCAGAACGCCGGGCGTTATCAGTGACTCCACTGCACAAGTCCTAGCGCCGGGCTTCTCGCGCCCCACCTGCCCCGAGACACGAGCGGCGAGATACTCGTACTCGCAATTCAACAAGTATCCAACAAACTAATCAAGCAGATAACTCAATCACAAGACGACAAGAGCGCCCTGCCTCCCAGTCCTCCCGACGCCCAACAAATGCAAGGCGGCACGGTCAGCTGTTCTGCTCCAAACAACCGAGCATCCGATTCGAAGCTACTGCCTCAATGTAAGAGAAAGGGGGACAAGGAGAACGATTGTCAGGAAGCTGTAAGTGCGACTACTGCAAGCGCACACGGTCACACTTCTCCATCCAGGAGTGCTGCACGCGCCTCGATAAGAAAGGCAGGATAAATTTTTCAAACAGCGTCTGCCGGAACAGGCAAAAAATAACGACTGGCTAATTCACTCCCTAAAAACAAAGAGCTTTGCGTTTTCCTACCCCCACTTCTCACACCGCACAGGTAGGAGGCTGAAGGCAACACCTCAAGCCTTCCCGCCCCCTCACAAATGACAGCAACATCCACTACTTCAGGTTGAGGTGTGATTTGGCTGAGAATGGAAGTGCTCCGAACAAGCGCACGGGGAGTGTGTCTAGTGAGGTCAGACCGCGTCAAGTATCAGCTGCAGAAGGGATTAGCGCGCGAGTGTTTTGGTCGAGGCGGGGGTAGAGAGGTGGTTCTGAGTGCTTCTGCTGTGGCTGGAGAGTGGTAGTTGGAGTCTGGTAGGTGAAGAGGCTAGGTTGAAAGCGAGTGTTGGTTGAGGGAGCCGAGAGAAAGGGTTTGAGTTGTAGTGAAGGTGTGGTCGTGGTGCTTAAGTTTATGGAGGCGATCGATGACCTAAGCAGGTACTTAGTAAAGTGAAAGTAAACGATTTGAAAAGCGTGGTGAGGAAGCAAGAGATAGAGATACGATCTCTTAAGTGTGGGGGGAGGAGTAAGTGGAGGGGCCACATGCGAGGATGTACCTGGAAAGTACCAGAGGGAGACCGTGCTCGTGTACTCCTAAAGAAGTGGTCTCTAGTTAAGTCACCAAAGAATGGTGAATGGAAGGTGGTTGAGCATAGTGAGCACGCCCCAAAGGGAAAAAGATAAACAATGACCATGGTGGCTGCCACGAACCCATTTCAGCTACTCTCGGGGCTGCAAAGAGGAAGATACGGAGGTAAGGACGGTAGACGATAAACATCATCACCCGAAAGTGAAATTTTGTGTTGGGACAGTCAGGTTAGGCATATCGACAGCAGGTTCTGTGACAGGGAAGGGAATGCGAATGAAGGTCGGTGAGTTACCAGGAAGAGGAATGGTATGGTTAGTGCGTAAGATAGTTGAGGCATGGCGGATCAAGGAAAAAAGCCATCGTCTGCCTGAGTGCTGGGAGAAATGTGATGTGAGTGTGTAAGAAGTGAGAGAATTGATACGGCGGTTCAAGAGGTGAAGGTAAAAGTAGGGACAGGGGGGGTCCCGTGGTGTGTGGGTCATCCCAAGGTACGCCTGTTAACGACTTGTGGTACTCCAGGCGCTAGGCTTGAATTGCGGCTGGCTACTGCATTGCAAAGCCACGTCGTTGGGATTTGCGACAGCTGGGACCTCTTTTCGGGCATACACCAACCTGTACCGCAGGGACGGGGGTGCACTTTTCGAGGAAAGGAGGTCAGATCTTTCTTGTCTGAATCCCTTGAAAGGAGGTAGGTGCACTGCAGGCTTTTTAAGATAGGAACCGAGTAGACACACTGGGGTTTCGGTAAGCGGAACTTGCGACACTAGGAGGAGTTCAGAAGGGCAGGAACAAAGGTGATTCGTAAGAAGAGAGAGAGGTAAGGGGTTTAGCTTAAGATAAAGGGAAAAAATGGACAAAATAAGAGGATGTTGCTTGCAGGTCTACTATATAAACTGTAGGAGTATTTAAACAAGATAGTTTTCCTGAGCGATAAATAATAGTGTGAGGATTTTTGATATAAATAGCATTAACAGAAACATGGTTGGATATGTCAGGAAAGGTATTGATCCGGAAGCGAGAAGCTGGGGTATAAGTATTTCCCAGGACAGAGTTGGCAGGCGAGAGTGGAGGAGTTGAGCGCTTTATGAAAAGAGATGCATTGCAGTGTTGTGTTAATAAAGTTTACAAAAACAGATGACAGCATAAAGTCTATATGGTTAGAGGTACGGAGGGAACTGAGAAAATGGTTTTTGGGTGTAGTGTATAGGCCTCCAACTTATGTAAAGGGATTCAGCTCCTATATGGGAAGAAATAACAAGGCCTGCAGATATAATCGGAATATGCATGGTGGAGATTTTTAATCCTAGGACTATAGACTGGGATTTAATCATAGGTGACAGCGCCGCAGAGAATTGTTAAATATAATCCAGGATACTTCTAATCAAGCAATCAAGGAGCCTACTAGGGGAGAAATCTTCTAGAATCTATTGGCTGACAAATAGAGACGATTTAGTCTACAGATGTGGAGGTCGGTGAAAGTTAGATAATAGCGCCCCATATGTGATTCATTTAGCTTAAAATGGAAGTTGGAAAAAAGTGGCAATAACCATAGAATAACCTAGCTTTCAGAAAGCCCAATTATGCAGGATTAGAAAGACACCTGGAGGTTATTAATAAGAGGTTAGGGGATGGAGGGAAAGAAATTTCCCCAGGGTAAGGACAGGGCGCTGACAGCTGGAAAGGTCCAATTATGCAGGATTAGGAAGGAACCTGGAGGTAATTAGAGCGTTAGACATGGAAGTGAGGCCGGGCTGAGGAGGTAATAGAGCGGTTAGACATGGAAGTGAGGTCGGGGCTGAGGGGGATTATACCCTATTTTGTAAGAATATAATGACGGACAGAAAAGAAATATTCCTTATAGGGAGGATAATGAGTCCAGAAAAGAGTGGATCCAATGGATGACCCCTAATAAAAACCTACATGTGGAGTAAAAGAAACATTATTAAGGTTTCACGGCAGGATGTAAGCAAAGAACAGTATAACGTGATGCAAGACAGTGAAGAAACTTTACTCGAGTTTGTTAGGAACAATTATGAGATTAAAGTAGCGGACATCGAAAAAAGAACCCAAAAGGTTCTATAAGTATATAAAACCAAGACAAGGGAATTAGTTCGGCCGTTAAGGTCAGTACAGGTGAGGTCTTAAATACGGAGGATGAGGATATGTATAAAAGTCTAAATGATTATTTCTTAAAGTAATCGTCCAGACCCATTTTCCTTTGCAGAAATATGTTGAATGCTCATTCAAAAACACCTAATCACAAAAAATAATTCATTTCACACTCCTTATCTCTGTAAAAATCACGACTTTGTAAAAACGCTCGAAAAAAAAGGTTAAATCTCTCCAAAGGCCAGCGAATATTATGATGACGGGTCAGAGCAGAGTAGGTATTCACCGCGAGAGAGATGAGAGGGGGGTGGGGAGATGCTGAATCCTTCAAGAATCTTTCATTATTCACTCTACTTCATCACCAATAACCACCCACACCCACAGCACCCTTCCTGTTCACACCCAATCCCACTTCCAACACCCATCCCCTGCTCACCCGCACATTCCACAACACCCACCCCCGTTCCCACCCACATCTCCCATTCCAACACCCATACCCGTCCCTCATCTCCAACATCCACCCTCTTTACCCACCTCCCAACATCACCCCCTTTTCCCCACCACCGCCGAACACCCATCCCCTACCCCACCACCAACACAAAATCCCCTTTCCCCACCACCAACACCATCCCCTTCCCCCCTCCACCAACATCCATCCATTCCCCTACCCACAACCACCAACCCACTTCCCCCACCACTAAACACCTCCTTCCCCCACCCCAACACCCACCCACTATCCCACACCACCAACACCCACCACTCCCCCACCACCGAACACCCACCCACTTCCCCCACCACTAACCCCAGTCCCCTTCCCCACCATCGAAACCCACCCCCTCTTCCCCCACCACAACACCACCCACTGCCCCACACCAACCACTCACCAATTCCCCCACCACCAACACCACCCACGTCCCCCAACACCAACACCCACCCACTTCCCCCACAACACCCACACTTCCCCCACCACCAAACACCCACCCACTTGCCCCCAACCCACTCAACAACCCACCCACTTCCACCACAACACCCACCCACTTCCCCACACCAACAAACACCAATTCCCCCACCACCAACACCCACCACTCCACCCACCCCACTACACCTCCCATCTTCTTAACCCCCACTAACATTAACCCCTCTCCCCCACCACCAACCCCCATCCCCTTCCCCCACCCTCAAACATCCACCCACTCCCCACCACTAACACCCACCCTCTTCCCCCCACGGACAACACCAATCCTTTTCCCCCCCCACCGAACACCCACCCCTTTAAACCCACACCAACACTCCCCCTTCCCCCACCCCCAACCCCACCCATTTTTCCCCACAACTAACACCCACCCCCTTCCCCCACCCTAACTCCCACCCCCTTTTCCCCCACCCCAACACCCACCCCCTTTTCCCTACTTCACCCCAACGCAAAAACGTCCGTCCAAACGCACCAACTTTTTTTAACTTTTCTGCCTTTTGGGTCTGATAGGGGTTTGCAAACTTCCGGGAAAGGCAAGCTTTTTTGTTGCACCCATAAAGGTACATGTGTATACCATATCGCAAAAAAAATCTATCAGAAACACCCAAAAAATTCTTAAAATACATATTTATCGCTTTGTTTTACGGGCTTTTTGGATTTGCGCGGGGAAAGGGAGAAACCCCCCACATGACTTACCCAGCGTGGCGCATCGTCTGCCCGGGTTCCCGTAGGTTTTTGAAGCCGGGGGAAATTTTCAAGATTTTGATGCGGATTTTAAAAAAAAAAGCTGGGCTGGATGAAAAAGTGACAACATATTTTTGATAAATCAAATGGCTAACTGTAACACATATAATCAGGAATGATGAAAAATGGTTGGACGATTACTTTAAGTGTTTTTTCGGAGGGGGGAAAAACAGCGATACCTGATGTGAAAGCGTTCAAAGGAAGCGATGAGGAGAAACTCAAAGATATTGTGATAACTAAGGGAAATGGGGAAGAGGGTATAGAGAAATGAAAAAATTTTAAATCGCCCCGGACCCTAAGTGTTCCCAGGGGGTTTTAAGAATCAAGAAAGGTTTTTAGTGAGGTTAGTGCCCCCTTTTTGGGGGAATCGGTGGGGGATAGGCGAGTGCTATTATTGTGGAAAAGGAATGTTGTTCCAATTTTAAGAAGGGGAAGAGGATTAAATTTTAAATTTTCGACCCGTAAGTCTAAAGCAGTGGTGGGTTAAAAATTTTTGGAATCTATTTTTACAAAAAAAACATTAGCGAGCACTTTGATAAACATAGTTTGATCAATGATTCACAAATGGATTCACCAGGTGGGTCAGTCTCCCCAAATTATTGAGTTATTATAGGAAGTTTGGACGGCAGATAATGATAAGGATTATGATATAATATATCTGGACTTTAGTAAGGCATTTGACAAAGCACCACACGAGCGACTCTTAAATAAGGTTTGGCTCATGGAATAAATAGGAAGGTTCTTCTTTGGATCAGAGCTTGGCTAAGTAATAGGCAACAAAGGGTTATAATTAATGGCTCTAAATCTGAATGGGGACTGGTGACAAGTGGAGTTCACTAGGGTCTGTTTTGGGTCCATTACTTTTTTTTGATTTACATCAACGACTTGGATAGTGGGATTAGCAGTGATATCAGCAAGTTTGTGATGATACTAAGGTAGGTACGATTTTTGGATCACAGTCTGATGTAAACATATTGCAGGGAGACTTAGATAAATTTAAAACGAGTGGGCAGTCGGGATAGCAGATGGAATTTAATATTGATAAGTGCAGCGTTATGAATGTTGGTAGAAAAAACCCTGGTAATAGATACACCATAAGCAATGGATCGCTGAAAAGATTAGAAGGTGAGAAAAAATCTTGGAGTGATGGTGAGCCCAGACCTCCGACCCACGAAACAAAAGTATTGAGGCCAAAAATAGAGCTAATAGAGTATTAGGATTCATTACCAGAAGTGTAAAAGTAGAAGTGCGGAAGTTATTCTAAAGCTTAATCGGCTCTAGTCAGGCCCCACCTAGACAATGCGGTTCAGTTTTGGGCTCCATATTACAGGATGGTTATAGCCTTGTTAGAAACAGTGCAGAGAAGGATGACCAAATGATACAAAGGATGTGTAACTTTTGTTATGAGAAGAGATTGAAGTTATTTAAAATTACACTCACTTGAGAGACGCAGAGTAAAGGGGTGACTGATAGAATTTTTTAAAAGGATAAAGAGATTTTTAAAAAAGGAGAGGGAGGAAAAGTTTCTTACGGCTTTTAACCAGGGTTTTAGAACAAGAAGTAACGGATTCAAGCTGGAAAAGCGTAGATTTAAAAAGGAAATAAGGAAAAACTGGTTCACAAATAGGGTGGTGAATGAAAAGGAATGGTCTCAGTAGACAGGTAGTTAGTGCGGAGTCTTAGGAGCTTTAAAAGGGGCTAGATAGGTTTCTGGATGGGGATTAAAAGGTGGATGTAGGTTTGTTAGGTGCAGGAACTACCACGTGTAGGCCCCGGCCTTCATGTAGTTCCTTATTTTTTATGTTCTTATTTTTCTTATGTACTCCACCCCGGAGTACGCCACCCCGCAAGAAAGCTTTTGGAATCTTACCATCATTTCAGCTAACGAGGGGTTTTTTCAGACTAACGTCGGTGACCAACGTAGAGCCATTTTTTCCCCACACAGTCCGACATCATTGCCATACTGTGCCCTTCCTCAACTCCTCGGGCCAGACAACATTGGACAGATAGGTGGCTACTCCCAGTTGGTTTCGACGTGACAGACCCCAAAGGTACCTTTGGGGGGTTGTGTGGTTTCCCGCAACACCCTTCCCTGTAAAGTCCCCCGTCGACCTTCCTGCTCACATGGAAATGAGGGTTCTTCAAATTGGTGTCACACCTCAAGACCCTCCTGCTGTGCGTGTTTTACCGCCCACATGGAAAGGTGGTGCCTTACTACCTGACCCAACTTAGATGCCCTGCTCCTCCAGCACTCCTGAAAGCTCTCTCTTTGGGGGGGACCCTCAACCGCCCCTTTTGTCCAGGGGCATTTTTACGAGTGTGGAGGGTGTTTGGACTTACCAATCATGTCGACTTCCCTACCCACATCTCAGGTCTTCATTTGACCCGAAATCACCGATTTGCCCTGCAGTATGTGACTTCCCGCCCGCAGCAACAGGGGGTTCCTCTGACCCCCCGGGGCTGTTCCCCCAAGATCAAGCTGGCCATCGCCCGAATGGGGCAGTGACTCTCACCAACGTCTATGGAAAAGGGGGACTGGATGCAATGGGGCAACACTTGAAAACATTGTGGGTCTGACGTGCTTAAGGTGCCGTTGACCCCAATAAAGAACTTCACAGAAACCCGATGTCCTGCCAAAAAAGTGTGCCTTCCCAGACATACAAATCTAAACCAAGCCCGGGCCCTAGTTTGGTTTTTAAATGCAGGAAAGCAGCAACAAAAAAGCAAGGCGGGGGTTGCTTTAAAAGTCCACCCCACAAGAAAAATAAAACCTCCCAAAAACTGGCCTGTGAAAATATGAAAAGATTTCGAAAGAGCGATCAAAACGGGGGGGATCCCCCAAAAGCAAAAGCTAAACCGTAGTGGGCACTAAGGTTGGGGGGAGACATCAAAAAACAAAACAAGGCTTCTCTCGTGACGACGGGCATCCCACCCGTTGACAGCACCAAGGCTCTGCTGTCACAAGTCACCGGGGTAAAGTTCAGGTGTGGCTGCCCACTTCTCCCCCAAGAGAGGGTTTTCCTGACCCGAAACGTGAACCCCTGCATTCCCATTTTAACCAAGGCCCCCGCCCTAGGGGAACATCGCCAACCAGGGGGAGGGGTTTTTGGCAACAGTTCAACGGGTTTATCCCAAGAAAGCGGGGACCGATAAAGCATCGGGCCCCGCCTGCTTAAAAGTGGCCCACCCCTGCTTCCTCGCTACCTCTTCCCATCCCCAAAACAAAGCATGGCCATCTGAGTGGAAAGTTTCGGATCTTTCTTCCCAAAAAAAAGGCAGAGGCGACCTAAAAACTACCGCCCCCACCCTCCCTCCGTTTTTGGGAAAGCTTGAGCCAATTCCCCCTTCAAAATCCCTATATTTTTTGACGCCCCAATTGCTAAAACAGAAATTTTGGTTTCCGACGGGAAAACCGCCCCAGACCCCTTTCCCGCACTCACACCGGAAAACCCTCAAACCCCAAAAAGCACTTTATCTCGTTTTTACATCCTTCCCCTTTAAATTTCATGGGGGCCCCCTACCCCGGGCCTTTTGGGTCGCATCTGTTACCCCCCCCAAAATCCTCACAAAGTTCCCCGTTAGTGAATGGCCACACCTTCCTGAAAACCTATCAAATCACGTACTCGAGCCATTACTATGGAACGTTTCCTTCAACGCTCATGAAGCTGATTCCTGGGGCAAGAAGCGTACGCAGACGATTGATCTCACATTCCCTGTGAGAGGAGTGACCCCCAAAAACACTTTCATTCGCATTAACCAGGCACTGCAGAGCATCCTCCAGGGGCAAGAGAGGGGCAAGTCACCTTTTGCACCAGACAAACCCAAAGCCGCCCCATCCCGCAGGCAGGATGCAGTAATGGGACCAACACCCCAATTTTCCTGGAAGGCAGAAAAACACCTCCAGGAGTCAGTCAATATTCTAGGGTTGTTTTTAACTCGGGTTCAATTACACCACCACTCAGGAAGGTCGGGGGAAGGATGCTGCCTGGAAACGGCTGCATCCGACGCGCCCCCATTTGGACGCTCGATGTGGGCACCTCTACAAGTCACAAGTCCCCCTCCTTGATGGAATATCGCCCCTCCAGGGTCCACCTGCCCCCGTAAAACCTCGACCCCCTTGCCCGGGGTTAAACCAGAGCCCAGCGGCTGGGCCCGGCGGGAAAACCCATAAGCTGCTGCACAGACCCTTAACCTCTCCAGCAGCGGCGTGATGTGGCAGACCATGCATTTTCATGTGCAAAGCTCACAGGGAAAATCCTACAACTAGCAAGCTCGCCCAACCCCACATGCTCCGCCCCCCATGTACCCTGCGGCCCACAAATCGCCCAAACAGGTGCTGTGCTCTTCGCGGGACGGGAACATTACTTCCGCCCCTTCCTACCGCCTAGGGCGACTAGGGAAACCCTTTGGTGCCCCAGACTGCCTGCCCCTCACCACTTCCCCTGCACGTCTTCAATGGGGGTAAAGTTTGGCGCAAGGGGAAACTAGCGCAATAAAAACAGCAAAAAAAAATAATGACTAAACTTGTTTATAAGATTAAAAATTTATATAAGTAATTTTTTTTTTTGATCAAGTATTAGTTTTTTTAATTTTTTTTTTTCATTATTATTTTTCAAAACCTTTAAGTTTATTTAATGTTTTTTTTTCTTAATTTTTCTTTTTTATTTATTATTTAAAAATTTTTATAGAATTTTTCTTAGTATTTTTTATTTTAATTTTTAAAAAAAAAAAGAAAAAAGGGCCCCGGGGGGGGGGAAGAAAAAGGGAAAAAAGGGGGAAAAAAAAAAGAGGAGAAGAGAGGAAGGGGAGGAGGAGAGGAGAGGGAGGAAGGGGAGGGAAGAGAGAAAGGGAGGGGGGAAGAAGGAGAGAGAGAAGAAAAAGAAATTAAAAGGGAAAAAAGGAAGAAGGAAGAGAAGAGGGGAGGAAGAGAAAGAGTCGAAAAGGGGAAAGAGAAAGAAAGGAGAAAAGAGAAGGAAGGGGAAGAGAGGGAAAGACGAGGGGAAAAAAAAGGGAAAAGAAAAAAAAATGGAAGAGGAAAAGGAAAAAATACAAAAAACGTCTTTTTAAAAATCCTATTTTTATTTTCTTCTTTTTTTAGCAAAAAAAGGGGGTGTTGCGGACCTCCAAAACAAAAAATTCCCCTTTCTCTCTCTCCTCTTCTTTTTTCTCTCTTCTTCCTCTCTCTCTCTCTCTCTCTCTCTCTCGTCTCCTCTTCTCTTCTTCTTCCTTTTTCCCCTCCCCTCTCTCTCTCTCTCCTCTCTCCTTCCTCCCCTTTCCCCTCTCTCTCTCCTCTCTCTCTCTTTTCCCCTCTCCGTACCACCTCTTAAATTTTTTTTCCTTCATAATTTTCTAACGTTTAAATTTTCACACTCTTCATCTGAAAAATTATCCCTGCCAAATTCTCTCCCCCCCCCAAAAAACACCACGGCACGCACTCCAAAACACCATCTATAAAAATTTCCCTACTACCCTATCCACCATAACCTTTCCAAACCACTTTCCCTTCATTACTACCCCAAGAGAGAGAGAAAAGAGAGAGGGAAAAGGGGGAGGGGGGGAGAGAGAAGGGGGGGGAGAGGGAGAAGAGGAAGAAAAGGGGAGAAGAAAGAGAGGAGAAAAACAGAGAAAAGAGGGGAAGGGAAAGGAAGGGGGGCGGGGGGGAAGGCAGAAAGAGAGGAAGAGAAGGGAGAGAGGGGGAAAAGAGAGAGAGAGGAGGGAAAAAAAAAAAATGTGTTTATCGTGTTTTAATTTAGGAAAAGGTAGGAGGAAAAGGATGAAGAGGAGAAAGACAATTGGAATGACACAATAGGAATGAAAGGACATTAGGGTAAAGATAAAGGGAGGGATATATAGTCTAATTTCTTACGAAGCAAAAACTCAGTTCTATCTTACTGTCTCATGCTTAAAATGATGACTATATTTACCTGAAAATATGGTTAACTATGCAAAAATACAACTGAAATTTAGAAGAACCATAGTATTCCCTTATCCTACAACTATCAGTCAATAAACAGCAAGGGGTCAGGATTTTTTACCTCGTAAAAAAACAGAGTTTTAAGGTTTTAGAAAAAGAAATATAAATGGAGGGGTAAAGGATCATGAAAGGAAAGGAAGGAGTTAGAATGAAGTCATGGTTAGGATAAATTAGGAGCATTAGAGTAGCAGCTGACGCATAGAAATAGCAGCAGAGAAAGGAAAGGGTACATGAAGTGGAGAAAGCAGATAGAAACAAGAAGAAAAATAAATAGGAAGGGAAGGAAGGAAAAGAATAGGGGAGCTAAACAGGAGGGGCAGGGGAAATAGGGGGGTGGGGGGGAGGTAGGAGGGAGCAGGGGGGGAGGGGGCACTTAGAGTAAAGTTGGTGTTTTCGCGCCAAGGTGTTGGGGGGGGTTTGGGGGGTGTTGGGTATTTGGAAAGAGTTGGGGGAGGGGTTTTAGAGGGTTTGGGGTAGGGTTGGGAAGGGTTGGGTAGGGTTGGGGAAAGGGTTGGGGGGGGGGTATAAGGTTGGGAGGGTTGGGGGAAAGGGGGGGATGTTTGGGGAGGGTTGGGGGGAGTAGGGAGGTTTAAAGGGGGGAGGAGAAGGTTAGGAGGGGTTTGAGGAGGGTTGGGGATTGTTGGGAGAAGGTTTGGGGGGGGTTGGGAGGGTTTGGGGAGGGTTGGGGGGTGTTGGGGGGGGGTTTGGGGAGGGTTGGGGGGGGGGTTTTGGGGGGGGTTGGGTGGGGTTTTGGGAGGGCAGGGGGAGGGTTGGGTTGGTTGGGGAGCAGTTTTTTTGGGGCTTAATCCCGGCGCTTAGGCTATTACATTCTCCCTTCGATCAATATTGTTAGAGTTTCCCCCCCAAAAACCTTTGACGATCCCAGCTATCGTTTCCCTTTCCCCCTCCTCCTCGTCTTCCTCCTCCTCTTTTCCCCCTCTGTGGCTTTATTCCTTATATCCTGTTATCTCCTATCCTTTTCCTTGCCCCCTTCGGTCTTCTCTTTTTTCTTTATTTGCAAGTTTTTTCTCTTTCCTCCCTTTCTCTTCTCCGTTTTTTTCCTCCTCTTTTTTTTCACTCGTCCTTTGTCCATTTTTCAAGGTTTAAACGATTTTTTTCATTCTCTCCTTTTTTTTCCCCTTTTTTCATATCGTGTCTTTTCTTCCCCTTTTCCTCTTTTCCGGCCCCTTGCAAAAGTCATCACGGTTTTTTATTTTTCTTTTTTTCTCGATTTTCTCATTTTTTTTCTTCTGCATGTTTCTTCCTCGTCCCCTCATGCCTTTTCTGTCCTTACTTTTTTAATATTTTTTTATCCTCTTCCTCCTACCTCCCTCATACGTAATCGCCCAAAAAACAGTCCTCAACAAGGTGCCAAAAAAAAGCCAACAATAACCCCCTAATAACTCACTGAAAAACCCCCAAATGACCGTAATGGACCGCAAAACAATTAAGGGGGCATTTCCCATGTTTTCACTTCCAAAATGTTCTTATATTCTTATTAGCAATGTTTTTATTATCTAAAATATATTATAAAAATTATATATATATATATAAAATATATTTAAAATTATATACATATATAATATATTTTTAACAATAATATTAAAATTCAAAAATATATATATATATACATATAACATATATATATAATTTACATATATATATATAATATATATATATATATTTTAATTATTTTAAAATTATATATATATATATATATATAATTATTATATATATATATATATTATTATATATATAATATATATAAATATATATATATAAAAATATATTATAATATATATAATATAAATTAAAAATATATAAAATATATATATATATATATTATATATAAATATATTATATTATATATATATTACATATATACATATATATATTATATACATAATATATATATATATATATATTATTTTAAAAATATATATATATATTTTAATAATATATATTTTATTATAATATATATATAATATAAAATATATAAAAATATTAAAAATATAATAAATATTATATATTATATAATTTATATATATAATATATATATATAAAAATTAAAATATATTATATATATATATATATATATATATATCATATATATATTATATATATATATATCAAGTACTCTTAGAAAGTATATTTCCTACAATATTTACAGATGTATTTATTGTATCATCTACATGTAATCTTCATATTTTTTCTTATATCCATAAGAATATGTTTCATAGGTATATTCTCTAAGGATATATTTCATTTTTTTTTTTTTATAGTTTGTAAAAAATAAGGTTCATTTTATTCATAAATCTATCTTCCATTTGTAGAAATATACTTCCTATTTAGAACAAATGTATCATACAATTTTGTTTATTAATTAAATGCATCATATATTTCTGATTTTTTTTTGTTTTCTTTAGATAATATATACTTCTTATATTTTCTAGAAAAAACATTTCTTACATTTGTTAAAGGTGTATTCCTGTCCTATGCTTCCCGCATTCCCTCCTTTCCTTCACCTCTTCCTGCTCTCTCTCTCTCATTTATTTACTTTGTCCTGTGTCTCGCTCTTTCCCGAACGTTACGAGTAGCTACCTCACGAGAGAGAGAGCGAGAGCGAGAGCGAGAGCGAGAGAAGGGGGGGCAGCAAAACACACAAGCTAAGGGAGCAATCACCTTCTCCAGCCACGTCTCAAGTACCTCACTTCTCTCACCAGACGCGTGAAAAACAAAACCTTGAATTTACCACTGTTCCTACATAACTCTTGAAGGGGGAACGTCTGCACAAAACTTTTACCTCTCTCTCTCTCTCTCTCTCTCTCTCTCTCTCTCTCTCTCTCTCTCTCTCTCTCTCTCTCTCTCTCTCTCTCTCTCTCTCTCTCTCTCTCTCTCTCTCTCTCTCTCTCTCTCTCTCTCTCTCTCTCGTGCCGCCAAAAATAGAGCAAGAAGCACAATAACATTTTTCTCCAAGGCTTATGTTCTATTTCCCTTCCTAAACCCTCCCCCTCTCCCTCTTCCATTCCTCTCTTCATCCCTCTCTCCTTCCCTCCCTCCATTCCTCTCTTCATCCCTCTCTCCATTCTGCCTTCCGTCCTTCTTTCACTTCATTCTTTCCCCTTTATCCCTGCCTCCCTCCCTCCTTTATCTCCCCCCTTTCCCTCCTCCTTTCCCCTTCCTCCTCCCTTCCAAAACCGCACACAAGAAGTTTTTCCGAGGGGTTTCTGCTTTTTTAAAAAATCATGTCTCTATATTTATAAATAAAAAATTGCGGCTGGTAGGGGTATTGGCCCCTTGCACGCAACCCCAACACAATCAGCACGCAACACCGCACACCCCACACACACACGAAACGCAAACCCCTTTCCAAATAAACCCCCTCACATTTCACTCACGAAGTGTTTTTTAAATATTTATCATACAAAACTTGTTGTGCATTTTTATTTTTTTTCCAACCCTTATGTTTTAGGGGATACCCTTCTTTCTTTTCCTTTCCCTTCCCTTTCATTTTGTTAAATTTTAATGAAGGATGCAATGGGTGTGTGTGTGTGTGTGTGTGTGTGGGGTGTGGTTTTATGTGTATGGGTGTGTGTTGTGTGGGGTTTTGTGTGTGTGTTGTGTGTGTGGGTATGTGGGGGGTTGTTGGTGTGTGTGTGTGGGTTGTGTGTGTGTGTGTGTGTGGTGTTGTGTGTGTGTGTGTTGGGTTTTAAGTGTTTTTTCAATTTAAAGGGTAAAAATTTATTGCCAGTATAAAAATTTCAAAACTAAAATAAGGGGACTAAAAACAATAATACATTAGGAAATGGAAGGGGTCTGCCAAGCCGAGGCTCCCTGGCAGACGAAAAAAATTTTTTTTTATATAGGAGAAGGGCATGGGGAAATAGGCAATGGGGGACGGACAATCAGGAATAAGTAATTTTACAAATGTAGGGCACAGGGCACTTTCACGTACGCCCCGCCACCCCAAACCACACACACGAACGCACGCAAAAAGAACAGTCTTTCCCAAAGACCGTGTAAAAACCCAAATATCACACAATATTCCCTTTTTATACATCATACTTTTAAAAGCAATCCCTTTTTAACATACCCCCACATATGCACACACCAAAAACCCCATAAAAACCCCAAAAACAGTTTACAAACACAACGACATGCATAACAACATTTTACATTTTTGCTCACTGTTTTTTAATAAAAGGAATTTTTATACCAAAAATTTCTAAAAATTTTTTAAATTTTGGGGATGGTACTTTTTAAAAAAAACAAAGAGATTTTAATTTTTGGTAATGAGTTCCATAACTGGGGTTTGGAGAAACAGGGATGCTGTGCTTGAAACTGAGTTGTGGGGGATTGGGAAAACTCAGGTCTTTCCCGGGTCCCTTTTGGGTTGATAAGATTTCCCTTCCCCAAACGGAATAATATGTTATTGAAGTGAGAGTTATATTTAAAAAAAATACTTTAATAGCAAAAAAAATATTTATGTATATTTTTGGGAATTTTAGAAATTTTTATCCCTTTGAATATAAAAGATTTACAGAGTCGAATCTCCCCAGGGAAAAAAAAACACAAAAATATTTTTTTGCACTTTGATAATTTTTTATTTAGAAAAAAAGGCCCAAGTACCCCCCCAGCCCGGGAAACACAATCCCAGAGATTAGGAGAAAAAAAGGGTATAGTAGATGGTAATCTAGCTTTTTTTAGAAAAGTTGGTGACAATCCTGTACAACCACTCCCCCATCATTTAGAATACTTAGGTATACGCTTTAATGTGGTGACCCCAGTTATTTGGGCCGTAAATATAAAGATCAAAAAAAACGTATGGCTGATTTCTTGAATTTTTTGGTCTTCTAATGAATTTGGAGGCTTTATTATATTTTAAAGAAAGTTTTTGAAAAAAAAATATAGCGGTTTTTAGTCACATTTTATTATGGGGTATTTGCCTTTATCCATTGTTTTCCCAAAACTGTAGTTCTGTTTTTCGGGTTTAGTGTGCAAGGAATTTACATATTACATTTGATAACAAATGTTTTTTGTCGTCTTGCATATAGGGAAAAACTTTCCAAGTTTTGTGCTTCCCATGTGGCAAATTTTAATATATATATGAAAAGAAGGGGGCCCTAGTTTTGACCCTTGGGGAATTCCATTCGTGAGGTGATTGAATGTGATAGGTAGAGTTAAATATAAAAGAATTTTGGAATTCTATTGCTTAAGTAGCTACAAAACCAATTTTATTTAAAAAAAAAACCCCCGAACACAATTTTTTTTAATTTTTTTTAAAGTAGAAAACCCGGTTGGGGAGGGGGTACGGAGGGGTTTTAGGTCCCCGACTGGCGTTTTGGGGGGACCGAGTTCGACCCCGAAAAAAACCAAAAAAAAAAAATTCGGGCACCGTCGAGTGGCCCTAAAAAACACCCACATGCCCTGCTTACAAACTCACCTTGGGATTGCGAGTGCACCGGGGGACACGGGGGGGGCGGCAGAGCCTCTAATCAAAGGCCCGTCACTAAAAGAATCCTGCCGGGGCCCCCAGGGGTTTGGGCCCAAAAACCATCAAAACCCTTTCAAGTGAACCTCCAGACCCTTACCATCCGAGCCCGGGGTTCACCACTGCCTACAGGGGGAATGGGCACAAATTTTAAAAAAAAATTTAAAAAAAAAAAAAAAAATTACCCTAGAAAGGGCCTTTTGGAGAGATCTATAAAACTCCTGAAAACAAAACTTCCTGTCTAGATATTTGTTAGGTTGCTAAAAAACTGAAAACACTGAGATTCGGTTGAGCGGTTTTTTTCGAAAACCGTTTTGCTTGGTTCTAAGAGTTTGTTTTTTTCCGGGAAAAATTCCCAGTCTTTTGGAGATTCCCCTTGCGATAAGTTTACTAAAACTGTGATTTTATGATATAGGGCGGAAATTATAAAAAGGGTTTTTCCCCCAAACCTTTTACCCCCGGATTTGTGAATGGATTTATTTTTTGCTCTTTTTAGCTTATCTGGAAATTTTCCCTCGTCAAAAATGACAGTTTTTATGATATGTACAAGGGGTTGGAATTTCCATGTGGTATGTTTTTTTACCTTTGGGAATTTAAAATCATAAAAGTTTTTCATTTAAATAGCACTCATCTTTGGGTTTTAGGCTTTGAGATAATGTTCATTTACCCCTTTAGTTTACTGGGGGGATATATATAGTAAATAACGGGTTTAAAACCCCGGAGATATGGTTATAAACCCACCATCGTCTTTTTATGGGGGAAAATTAGCAACTTTTAAAGGAAATGGTCTTTAAACATGTCGGGAAAAAAGGTTAGGTTAGGAAAAAGTGGTTTAAATCTTTTTAGTGCGAAAAGAATGTTGGGAAAAAGGGGCTCCCTTGGATTTTTTTGCAAAAATTGATTTTTTTTGCAGTTTTTGGCTTCATAGGTTTTCAGATTAACGGGAAAAAGAGGGGGGCCCCAAAATTTTCGGGGACCCCTTCCCCCTTTTTGGGGGTAAATTTCCCTTTTTTGGGGCCCCCCGGCCTGACCATGCCCCAAAATCTCCGCCAAAAATTGCCCGGTTTTTTCTTAATTTGAGTATCCTTTTTTTTGGGGTTTTCAGGTTGCCGGTCGTTTTATAGCCATTTAAAAAAGAAACCCGGGAAGGTCCTTATAGATTTCCCGGTTCAGATTTAGCATTTTCGGTTCAGAGTTATAGGGTCTAACTCCATTTTTTTTTTTTTAAAGGCTTTGTTAAAAGGAAGCATTTTGGGGCTCAGTCAGATAACCCCTGTGAACGGAGATCGTGGGTAGTTTTCCCCAATAGTCGGAGGGGGGACGGATTTTGCGGATCTGAAAAGAAGGTGCCACATAAAGGGAAAGCGATTGGGGGAAACAACCCGGTCATGACAGATAAAAATTTTTACAACACTGTCAAGATAGGTGTTCCGGTGTACTGAAAGGACTTTAATGGGACTACAAAATTCCTCGTCAGGTTTAAATAAAGGGGAAAAACCAAAGTACTTTGGGTTTTTAATAGTAAGCCCCGGAAAAACCTATCGTCAACAAGAAAAGATTGAACGTTTGGGAAGAGATCCCAAACCCAATTTTCACCTGCTGCGCCACGAGGCCCGGGGGCGATTTTTAAAGTGCTGGGGGAAATCGGGTGGGCCCCAAAAACGGTCCAAGGACTATTAAAAAAGGAACAAGTGGGTCTATTTTCCAACTGTGATTCTGTCCCAAGAATGACCAGAGCCCCCATCCCACCGTGTTTTTAATGATTTAAAATTTTAAAAACCTTCCCAGATCAAGAAAGAAAATCCCAGATGAAAAGGTTTAGAGTTTCAGTGCGGCCCCTTAAAAAAGAACCCCGGCGAGAACCCAGCTTTTGAAAAGCACAAATCATGGGACATGTTTGGGGCTTGCCCCCGACTATAAACGAGGACAGATCCCCATTTAATTTGTCCCAAATTAAATTCGCCCCGTATGTGTTTGCACAAGGGTTTCCTCGCTTTTCCCCAAAAAACCCGGAGGGGACAGGATGTTAAAATGAGAAAGGCTAAAAGGAAAATGAGCCTATTTGGGTAAATTTTTAAAAAGATCCCGGGGTGGGGGATGTAAATGGAGGGGAGAACTATGGGAAAATCCCTCAAAAAAACCCATAAAGCGAGGGCCTTTCCCAGAAGTGAATTTTGTACACACAAAAGCCCGGAATGAGCCTGACCCGTCTTGTGCTCTCTACTGGGGTCCCCGAGGGCCATTGATTAAAGGTCCCCCAAGATGAATGATGTGAAAATGGGGTTGGTCACCTAAAAGGAATGTCGCCCAACTTCTGGAGAAGAGATGCTCCCAAAAACGCATTTGGTCGTTTACGGGCCCGCCTCAGTTTTTTTGAAAAAGGGCTTTACTCCGTTCTTCATGGTCCCCTCCTTTCTTTGGTACCCCATGTTGTAAAAAAGTTTTCCGGAAAAAGAGCCCAGGAGGTGGACAAAAGGTCGACGTTTCAGGGCCCATTTCCTTTTCCAAAAAAATCGGACTGATCGGCCAGGGGGAAAACACCCCAGACAAAAAAAAGACATTCCCTTCCGAAAAAACAGCAGGACCCCTCTTTTAAACCCGGTTTTCCCCCTTTCCCGCATTTAGAATGCGTGACAAAAAATCTTTTTAAAAAACCTCTCAGCTGTGTATTTTGGAATTAAACTACCCTTCACATCATTAAATTAGAAAAAACGATTTGAGCAGGGGTTCTCCAGGGGATAAAAGGAGGCTGGTGGATTTTTCTCCCCAAACTTTGTCAAAAAAGGGCCCTTTGAACCCCCAGGGTTTTGGCAATCGATAATATGCCCTCCGGGAAAGACACACCGACGGGGAAAAGGAAAACCTTCCATGGCACAGGGGTTTGTCATTTTCCCTTTCAAGATAAAGATGGGGGATTTAAATGAACCGCCCACTTAAAACCCCCAAAAAAGCTTCTCTCCCCAAAAGCCTCGGGCCCTTTTGACGTAAACAGGGTGCAAGAACCAGTCATCAAAAACCACTCCATTGGATTATCGCCAGGAAATGGGAAAGGGGAAAAGAAATTTGAGCAAAGATTTCCCACTACACCGGGGCAAAAAAACTACTGGAACTGATGATGGCAGGTTTATGATTGTGGATTTTCATGAAATGAGCCCAGCGAAAAAAGGAACAAAACCCAAGGACAGTGACATGAAAAAGGAATCAGGAAGAGTGCCCCCATGGGGAGCACCCATTCGACGCTATACTTTTGGGTAAAGGGGAACAAGAAAACCCAAACCCGGGGAAATTGGCCCAAGAAAGATGTGACCCAAAACTTGGGCTGCTCCCAAACCTTGCTGTTACCCCAAAGTCATCCGACGGGCCCCAACCCACGCACGAATGTAAGGTGATCGCTCATTTTTCAAGACCACCCCAAAAGGGACAAATGGGCTTTTTACATTTGTTCTTGGGTTTTACCCCAGGGAATCTCTGCCATTGTCAGGGTTCCACAGAAAAAAAACTTTGATAACCCCGGACCGGGACCATATTCACGTGTTTTAAAAAAATTCGGGCAGTCAGTTGGGGACCCCAAAATTTGGGGAACCCAAAAGGGCAGGGGGTTTCCCAAATATTGCTTTTCCCTCCCTTTTACAGGGCTCTGGGGGAAAAACGATAGTGGCGGGGGCCCCCTGGATATAGGTGCCATTGAAAAGTGGTGCATACAATCAGCACCCCTTTTCGGGGGATTTTTCTGGCAAAGTTTACAAAAGGGGCCCATCGAAACCACATCAAAATTTCAGTCTAGAATTAGATGATGGGGTTTTTTGAGGGTCATTTTTAATCCACCTTTAAAAAAGGCCCAGTTAGGTCCGGGAAAGCTTTAAAGGGGCAAGCTTCATTCACGTAACCCCGATATGATAAGGGAATTAAAAGTATGTCGGGATCAGGGTACGCGGGAAAATGTGAACCCAAGGGAGGAGGATAAAAAAACAGGGGAGAGTTTGCAGAATTCCTTTCGCAACCTCGATCAAGTGGAAACCCTTTTTTTTTCGTCACTCTTGCCGCTCAGAGAACGGGAAGAGTTATCGGGTTCCTTGGGAAACCGTTTCAAGTATTTCTTCGCCCCGGGACTTCTAAATTACGGGACTGAAAACCTGTCCATTTGCACAAATGAATGCGCTGGAAGATAATGAGCCTGGAAAAAAAGGAATGCATTTATGTCCGGTGGGCTTTGTTGTGGCAAAAAACAGGAACCCTTCACGAATTTCGGGCCCCAGATCAGGCACTTTGAAAGGAAAACAAAAAAAAACTAAAGGGACACGGGGTATGGTAGGAACTCAGAGAAAAGAAAACTGCTTTTCAAACGACTCTTCCCCCACTACACCTTTCCTTGCCCCCTATCGGGACGAGTATCTTTAGAGCTTCCCAAAAAGTTTCCAGGTCATTTTCCCAACGAAAGAGCCTTACCCGCTGTTGGACAGATTGCACTAGGCAAGAGAGAAGCCATAAAGATCCGGGCAATCAAAAAAGAGTTGCACTGCAAGGGCAAAACCCCTTTAGAGTAAGGGCACCATTGAAAAGGGTTTTTTTCATCAGCTCTTGTGCCCGAGGGAGCAAAAACATGATATTCTGCTTTTGCAGAAAAGGGTCCCGAAGCGATTTTGGGGGGAGTTGGTTTTGAAATTCTGGAAATACCACCAAACAAATCCCCCGGGTTTGGGGCAATGGGAAAAAGCTAAGTTGAAGGCCCTTCCCAAGTTGGGGTGGATAAATCAAAAGTACGCATTTTGGGGGTAAAGTCAAAAAAAATTTCGTGAGGTCGTAATTTAAGGGGCCCGATTTCCATTTTTCAGGGGAAACCGACCAAAGGTTTTTGTGCCAAAATTTTGAGGAAAAAAATTGGCAAGTACGAGAGGTTTAAACAGTGCCCCGCTCTCTGTGTGCTGGGTTTAAGATCTTTGTAATCCCCAAAAAACAAGGGCCCGTTTATGCCCGCAGTTGAAGATGCCAAAGGTTTAATCCCTTGATGTTTCCCCCAAATACCAACATAGGGCAGGAAGACCCCCAGTTAAAGTTCTCATCATTGATGCAAGGGTTTTTTTACTTCAGAGAGACAAAAAACGCCCCCAAAAAATGCTGAAGATTTCACACCCTTTAGGATGCATTCAACAAAGCCATAGAGAAAAATGATGACAAGGGTATGAGAGGGGCGGTTGTGTTGGGTCGATACTTTGGGTTTTGTCGTTGGGAAAAACAAGACCCGGCAAAAAAGCGATTTAAAACCCCAAACCATTGAGTAAGGAAATCATCCCCAAATTTAAAACTCAAACCCTGTCCATTAAAAGGGGTTTCTTTCGGGATCAAAAAAAAAAGCGGAAGTACATTTTTGTTTGGCCCAAAGGGCCCCGCTTGGGCTATTTGCAAGCAAAGAAATTTATTGTGCTCGTTTTTGGGGTACGATGTCATATCAAAGGGGGCCCAGGTTTTGAGTATGGGTCACACACATGAAGAGGTGACACATTTTTCCAAACCAATAATTCCTCACCCGCCTGTGGGCCCGCCCGAAAGATCGGTAGGGCGCCCGGGCATGGAAAAGACTCCTGCCTCTCGAAAATTATCGCCCCCAGAAAGATAGCATTACTATATCCTTGAAGTTTCATACAGGCAAAGGAAAAAAAAGGGAAAAGGGGGAAAAGACATCTTTGAAAGAGGCAGGTTTTTCCCCCCCCCCCCGCAAATGTCAAGGGGCTTCTTGGGTCCACAACTTCTCAGGTGTGTTGGGGGGGCAGATTCAAGGAATTTCAAAGAAATCATGGGGGAGATGCATACCAAAGTTTATGATGATGACCCTGCCCCTTGACTTTTCAAAGGGGTTTTTGGGTGCATTTTTTATTCCTGCCGAGTTTGGTTTAAAAGACGGGGTTTTCCCCCGCAGGGAAAACGTTTGGGGGACTTTTTGTGTCATGGGCTACAAATTTTAAAAAGGTTTCCAAACAAAAACCCCACCTCACTCGGTGGGAGCTGTTTTTGGTCAAAGAATTGGAAAGGGGAAAAAGCTTCCCCCAACTGGCTTGGGATTGCTTCCCCAATCATCGTGCAAACTACATGACAATGCGGGACAAGGGCAACCTGGGAAAAATTTTCCAAAAACCCTTCCCGCAATTGAAAAAAAGGAAAAATTGGAGGAAAAGGGTTTGTTCCATGCCCTTCTTTCCCTTGCCTTTCCCCCCAAGCTGTAGTTAAATCGTAAATGTGGCGCCAAAAAGTAGGTGAAAGGGGAAAAAAGGGGGTGCTGCTTTAAGAAAGGGCCCCGCCCTGTAATCCTCCCCTGTAAATGCTATGGGAGTATTTCGCAAACGATTCGGGAGGGGCATTTCATATATGGACATTTTATTTAATAACTGATGATTTTTCGTCCGTTTGCCCGTATCGAAAATCGGGGAGGTACGCTAAATACTAACGCGCTTTTGGGGGGATAGTTGGGCGAAAAGGGGTGGTAACTCCGCCGTGGGAAATCCACTGTCTTTTCTTTTAAACCAGAAAAAGGGGAAAGGGCAAAAACCCTTTTTAAATTTTTTAAGTTGCCTAGCATAAAACGGGCATGGAAAGTAGCTTTGACGGCTTTTTGAATAGAAGGGGGGGAAAAAAACAACGAAAAAAAAAAAAGGTTTCGGTTTTACCAAATCCGGAACCCGGGTAGAGAAATTTTGATATTTTTTTTTAAAACCTGACATCAGCATCAACTTTTGGGAGGAACAGAGTTCACGTGTCTGGAACAAAGAAAAAAGTTGAAATTTTTTGTTAGTGTTTCCAGAGGACCCCTCCCGGGGGTGCCAAAAGAGGAATGACCCCCCCGAAAGGGGGGTTGGGGGGTCTGAAAAAAATTGGGGCCCCCCTTTTTTTTGGGGTTAAAACTGAACCTATAGAAAGCAGGAAATGCAAAAAAATCAATTTTAGCACAAAAAAACCCACGGAATACATGGATACCACACTATTTTTGGTTTCCTTTCTTTTTTTGACGATCGCCCCAAGTATGGAATTAATAATCTCCCAAGGGGATTTTGCATCCCCTTGGTTACATTCCCAAATTTGGTTTTTGAAAAGTATTTTTTTAGCCGATTTTTAAAAGGGTTTTGTTAATGTATTTTATATTTTCGATAATTTTTTTTTGTAGGTTTAAGGCAATTTCTTTTTCAGTTTTTCTGGGTTGGTTTTTTTTTTTAATGCTGTTTTTTTAAAGATGGGGGTTTTTTAGGGAACGTTTAAATTTAATTTGGGGGTTTTAAAGCACCCTTTTTTTCGGGGGAAAAATTGTTTAAATGGGTTTAAATTTAAAAATATCATTTAAAAATTTTTTAGGCATATTGGAAAATTTTTTTTGATTTCATAACATTGGGGGCCCCCTTTAAATTTTGAAATTTGTCATAAAAAAGGTTCCAAGTGCTCTATTAGTAAAACTTCTCCCACGTAAAATGGAAAAATGCGACTTTTTTTTTTCAAAGTAAAAGGTGAAAATAGGGGAAAATGGTCAGTATGACAGGCTTAAATTTTGTAGCTAAAAAATGAAAGAATCTACTTGGGATGTCCATATATGGTCAAATTTGTTTTGGCAGCTGGGCAGTGATTCTAGTTGGGCCCGGTAGTTGTTTGGAAATAGAGAAAAAAGAGTTTCATTAAGTTAATAAACTCAAAAAACGTTTTTTCGGTTTTCCGTTAAAGCTTTAGCAAATCAGTTCCCCGTTACCCACAAATTTTTGGTGTTTAAACATTTTTCTATATTAAAATTTGAAAAAAATGTTGTTCATTTTCTTTGAATAGTATCTATAGGGGACTGGGGGGTCTGTATATAATCCCCAAAGAAAAACAATTTTCCCGCAACAACAAACTCAAAAAACAAACAATTATATAAGGGTTTAGAGAAACCTAGGAATTTAAGATTGAGGGCGATAGTTAAAATGATGTAGAAAAGCCACACCACCACCAAAGTCGGTTTTGCATTTGGTGGAAAAAAGTTGTATCCTTGGAGCTGGTACACTGCCCGCAAGGCCCGGGCGAGTTTTGTTTCAACAAAGCCCAAAACCCCAAACTTTGGGGGAAAAGGGATTTTATAAAATGGAATCCCCAAACATTGTAAATTCGTTGGGAATGCCCGGATAAATTATAGAAAAAAAACTTAGAAAGTATATTTTCACTTGAATTTAGAAAAAAAAAAAAAAATTTTTAATAAAAAATTTTTACTCAGGAAATTTTTTCCAAAAAATTAACGCCCAAGGGGAATCAGTTTAAAAAAAATTTACATCTGTTTTATTATTTTATTTATCGTCCTGAACAGTGTGGGATCAAAAATTACGTTTATTTTTTGGGATTTTTAATGTATTAATTCGAGATTTTATCTGGGGAAAAAAGTTATTGGTTCTTTGCGGTATAAGGAAAAGGGTTAGTTTTGGTTAAGGTTCCCCTATGAAGTCATCATAGCAAAAAGGGTATATAAAATATATATAATTATAAAAAAAATAAAATTATATATAAAAAATAAATAATTTTTATAATTCAAAAAATAATATAAATTATATAAAAAAATAAAATATATATATAATATTATATATTCTGCAGAGCTCTTATGGTATACATACATGGATGTGACACTACCAGTGCTTTCGCAGGTAAAGGGAAGGCAAGTGCTCTAAAATTCGTGACCAACAACAGGGAAATCAGAAACACATTTACACAGTTTGGGCCAGGAATGGGACCTCTCCTCAGAACTGATGGACAACTAGAGTGTTTCACATGTCTCCTCTATGTCCCCAAAGCAGCATTCACTAAGGTCAATAATCTCAGGTACCACTTGTTCTGTGTTAAGAAAGGTGAGATAGAGAGTCATCAGCTTCCACCCTGCAGGACTGCTTAGTCAACATGCACAAAGGGCAAACTACCAGGCTGGTATATGGAGAAGATGTCTTGAGCAAGACCCAGGTGTACCAAGTCCCATTGGCAGAGGGTGGAAAATTGACATGGATGTAGCTGAGGAATTAATGGTAGTGGATTGGATGGATGGTCGGCCAGCACCTGAGGCTATCTTGGCCCTACTGGCCTGCAAATGTTCAAGGATGTGTACACTGCCAAAGTGTGTCTGTCTGGCAATGGACTTAAGTGCACTGATATGTGCAACTGTCAGACTGCGAGAATCGTTCATCAGATGATGAGGAGAGCACGGACGAAGACGACGATGTTGATGATTAATTTCATAAAAGGTGTGTTCAATGTTTTTAGGTAATTAGCGTAGTTTATGTACATATATACATATATACATATATACATATGTACATACATATGTATATAAATATTATCCGATTGAATTGGTATATGTATTTAAAAGCGGATTCTAAATACATTTTATACCTGATCATCTTCCCGATTTACCACGTTTAGAAAATTGCCCTAGGCCAGGGGAAAAGTGGTTCTTCCCCTAGAGGAAAAGCCGATTTTGGGGACAAATATCGAAGCTAGGGAACAAATAACCATACCGTTGGAATCACCAGGAAAAGCTCTACATGATAGGCCCATAAAACGAAATTTAAAAATTTCATAATTATTGGGTGTATTTTGGCGGCCATTTTGGAAAAAGGGAGATAACTCATATAAAGCTGCCACCCCCACAATGCTATCACATGTTTTCTAACTCTAGGCATTTATACCTTCTCAAAAAACACTCTTAGCATTCTCGCCCTAATTTGATACCGGTGAGCAAAATTTCGGACCGGGGCTGACCGACTATGACATCAGCATCAGCATTTTAGTAGGAATCAGTAGTTCACGTGTCTGTAACAAAGAAAATGTTGAAATTTGTTGCTTAGTGTTACCAGAGACCAATCCTGGGGGTGCCAAAAGAGGAATGACCCCCCAGAAAGGGGGTGAGGGGTCTGAAAATTGGGACCCCATCTTTTTCTGTTAATCTGATACCTATAGAAGCCAGAACTGCAAAAAAATCAATTTTAGCACAAAAATCCTACGGGAATACATGGCATACCACACTATTCTGGTTTCCTTGTTTTTTCTTGACGATCGCCTTAGTATGGAATTAATACATCTCCAATGAGATTTAGCATCCCCTTGGTTACATTTCAATTGGTCTTGATAGTATTTATTTTTAGCAGATCTTAAGGTTGATGTTAATGTATTTGTATATATGCGATAATTTTATTTGTAGGTTAATGGCAAATTCTTTGCTAGTTTTTCTAGTCTGTTTTTTTCTATAATGCTGTTTTTTAATGATGGGGTTATGTACGGACTTAATTCATATTTGTTGTTACTACGCACCTCTTTTATCGGGAAATACTTGTGAAATGATTAATTAAAGATATCATAAAACTTATTATAGGCATCATTTGGACATTGTGATTGCATAACATTGGGCCAATTAAGTTTTGAAATTTCGTCATAAAATAGTTCAAGTGCTCTATTAGTAATACTTATCCTACTGTAAACTGGAATATTCTGACTTTTTTCTTTCAACGTAAACTGTGAAACTATGGGAAAATGGTCAGATATGTCAGTGCGTATTATGTACGTAGCTACAAGTGAACGACTCTACTTGGGATGTCCATATATGGTCAATTAGTGTGGCAGCTGTGTCAGTGATTCTAGTAGGCCTGGTAGTTGTAGGAAATAGAGAAAATGAGTACATTAAGTTAATAAACTCAAAAACGTTTGCGTTATCAGTATGCTTTAGCAAATCTATGTTCCAGTCACCCACAAATTGTATGGTGTAAACATTTTTGCTATATACATTTGAAAAAATGTCTGTTCATTTACTTAGAATAGTATCTATATTGCCACTGGGAGGTCTGTATATACATCCAAAGAAAAACAATTTACCCGCAACAACACACTCAACACAAACACATTATATAAATGATTCAGAGAAACATATGTAATTTAAGATTGAGGAGCGATAGTTACTACTGATGTAGAGAGCAACACCACCACCATGTCTGTTTCTGCATTTGGTGAACAAGTTGTATCCTTGGAGCTGGTACACTGCTGCAAGGTCCGGGTCGAGTTTTGTTTCAACAAAGCCAAGCACGTCAAACTTCGGAAAGGTATTTGATAAAATGGAATCCTCAACACATTGTAAATTCGTTGGAATGCTCCGGATATTCATAGAAAACAACTTATGAAAGTATGCATCACTTGATATTGAGAAATTTTCAATAAATTTGTACTCAGATTTTTGCAAACTTAACTGCCTAAGCTGAATTCATGTAAAAATTATTGACATCTGTTTCATTATTGTATTTATCGTCCTGAACAGTGATGAGATCGAAATTAAGTTTATATAGGTATTCACATGTATTAATTCGAATATCTTATCTGGGAAAATGTTATTGAGTTCTTCGCTGGTTATAGAGACAAAGGGTAGTTGGTTAAGGGTCTCCATGAGTGAAGTCATCTATAGCAGATATATATATAATATATATATATATATATATATATATATATATATTATATAATATATATTATATATATCTATATATATATATATATATATATATATATATATATATATATATATATATATTATATATATATATATATATATATATATATATATATATATATATATTATATATATATATATATATATATATATATCGCTATAGATGACTTCACTCATGGAGACCATTAACCACTACCTTTGTCTCTATAACCAGCGAAGATATATATATATATATATATATATATATATATATATATATATATATATATATATATATATATATATATTATATATATATATAATTATAATATATATATATATATATATATATATATATATATATATATATATATATTATATATATATATATATATATAGTTAATGTAAGTTACGAAAAACAGTTACTATTTTGCACGAGATCTGAGGTCCCGCTTATCCTGACGGTGAGAAACACAACCTTCCTCACCTCCTTTCCCGTCCGTCTTGGTCTTTCTGGTAGGAGTCACACCACCAACGCCCTTTTCATCCACGCCAGTCGGAGTCGCTCCACCAGATAGTCAGGTTCGCCGCGTACCTGAAATGTGATCCCGTGGGAATTGCGTGCCAAAAGCGATTTTATTATTTAAATGGCATCTATAGGGTCTTAATAGACAGAAAAACTTGGGTGGCAATTTTACTTTTGAAGATTTGGGTTTTTGTGGGGGCTTAAAGGGGGGTACCGTCATTTCGCAGTTTATCGCCCGAAATGAAAGCGCTAATATTGATATAACTACTTTTATCTCTTAAAATATTAATAGGAAAATTATGAACAAAACCAGTTGTCTTCCTCATATCATCATTCATTTATGTACCAAATATTTAGTTGATATATGGAATAATTATTGATGTATTAACAAATATGTTATTTGTACATGCAGAGTCGGTGAACCAAGATATCCGCCGTCTCTGAAGTAGGCTACGATTTTGTCAGCACCTATAATAAACTGATTGTGATTAAGTGGATGCGAAACAAATAACTCACAAAGCTAATGAATTACAGTCAATTAATAATATTATATGCAGTCATTTGTTCGTTGAGAAATATCTCAAATCGAAACCCGTCGAATCAAGTCCAATCTTTCTTTAGCAATATGTGGACTAGGCTAAGATATTAAAATGTTCTTTTTTTTTCCAGTGATGATGCCAATTAACTATATGTGCATACACCATATTGATCTTGAAGGCTCGAACGGATGCTGGTATATATTTTAACTTGATAATTGTTTATGTATTTCCAGATATGCACTTATGAAGAAGTTCACCAGTTTCGAAGCGAGGCCTGTTGAGATTAAACTATAACGGACGTGACAATGAACTCACTCACCTGTATCATTTGCGATAAAGGCAGGCGGAAGGGCTACACCTTTGTACAGAATGTTACATCAGATTATATTAGTAACATAAAGAACTTTGCCAAGAAGCGAGCACAGTATGGAGAAACGCAGTATGCACCTTTGGCTGAAAATCTGTCAAAGTTGTCTGCATCTGATACGGAAAACATCCATTACCACAAAGAATGTTACAAACTCGTAGTGCACAAAGGTATGCTGGGGAGAGCCGAAAAGAGATTTTGTGAAACATCATCTGGTGAAGTACAAATCCGACTAGCTAAACTCGGACGTCCATTCTTGGCACATGATGAGGATTCTGTCAGACGTGTTCGCAGGTGTCGCCCAATGGAGCCAAAGACCAAGTCCTGTGCGTTTCTCTGTGACAATCCGACAGATGGAGAGTTGCATCTTGTCCTGACAAATACGATGGGGACACGGTTTCTGGACATAAAAGCGAACACACGTGACGACAAAGTCCGAGCAAACCTGTCACTGTTGCATGAAGTTGGTGATGCCGCTGCATATGAAATGTGGTATCACAGAGATTGTTTACGAAATGTTGAACGCCAATGCTATTCCTTCAGATTTTATTGCACTGGAGTCTATGAAAATATCACCAAGCATATGTGTGACATTGAAATTGTAAATGCAGTCAAATGTTCGCTCTCGTCTGGTGCTGTTCTAAGTATGAATGATGTTAATGATGAGTATCTGTCAATTTTGACTGAACAGCAATCAATTAACAGCAACTGAAAGGGTTTTACTACTGATGATATGGTCACTTTCATTGAGTCGATGGGGCCTGACAAATTCAGCAGTACTGATATTTTCTGTTATCAAACTTTTTAGGTGGCGTTTGAAATCGGAGCTATCCACACTAATATCACTTTCATTGAGTCGATGGGGCCTGACAAATTCAGCAGTACTGATATTTTGTGTTATCAAACTTTTTAGGTGGCGTTTGAAATCGGAGCTATCCACACTAACATCAGTGTTAGTGTTACACCGTTAGTGTGGATAGCTCCGATTTCAAACGCCACCTAAAAAGTTTGATAACAGAAAATATCAGTACTGCTGAATTTATCAGGCCCCATCGACTCAATGAAAGTGACCATATCATCAGTAGTAAAACGCTTTCAGCTGCTGTTGATAAAGTAGTATCCCAAGATTTGGGGGAAACACTTAGCGACATTGTTAGAGTTGCTAAGTTGCTTCGTGATGAGTTGCTGACTTGCAAAGATAAGTGGCACTTCACTGGTAGCATGTCGTTTGTAAATCCACCAATGGTAGCTTTCTTTCTGAAGCAGCTACTCTTTGGCACAAATGCATACTCTGTTTCTGGTAAACGGGATGGAGCCATAAAGAACACTGTTAGCATTGTATCACAAGTACTTGTGCAACATGTAAAGAGCCAATGTATTAAGATTAGCAAATGACCCCATAAGATTCATTGAAGATTTTACATTCATTTAGTCTATTGTTAGTATTCATATGTATAGTATTGTATCGTATAGTATTGTTAGTAGTTGAGTGGAGTAATTACTGGTGGTAAAAGGTGGTATGAATGTGTGATGATTACAGAAAAGTATATTTTTATTTCCTTTATTTGTATCAGTGCTATGAAGTCATGTCATGAATATTACATGTTTTATCATAAATTTGTCGTTTTTTTTTCTTATATATATATATATATATATATATATATATATATATATATATATATATATATATATATATATATATTATATATATTATATATATATATTATAAACATACACAATCATATCGTGTAAATATCATTATGCCTAAGTATATGCCTAAATAATGTAGCAAAAGAAAAACAATTCCTGACACTAACTGGTGCTGAGGTTGTTAAAATCTTCTAGTCACGGATGACTTATTTCTGCATTGGATACTTATCTGGGAAGAACATACTTCATAAAATAGTGCTACGTTACTATCATCGATTAGGCCTAGCATTCATTTATTGTACATATATTTAGTTAGAATTGTTTTATAGTAAGAGACAATCAAAGGTGCTGCAATGGACAAAATCTTAACCTAGCTCAGAGACGGCGGATATCGTGGTTCACAGACTCTGCATGTACAAATAACATATTTGTTAATACATCAATAATTATTCCAAATATCAACTAAATATTTAATACATAAATGTATAATGATATAGGAAGACACCTGATTTTTTTCATAATTTTCGGATTAATATTTGAAGAGATATAAATAGTTATAAAATATTAGCGCTTTCATTTCGGGCGATAAACTGCGAAATGACAGTACCCCAGTTTAAGCCCCCACAAAAACCCAAATTCCCATGAGTAAAATTGCCACCCAAGTTCTTCTGTTTATTAACACCCTATAGATGGCATTTAAACAATAAAATCGCTTGTGGCACGCAATTCCCACGGCATGACACGGTGAACCTGAATAAGAGGACGAACCACCAACGGTACCAACATAAGCCACTTTGCCACCTCCAGCCACCTTGTTGATAGAAAGGGTAGCAACCTCGTCGCGTCACTTAGCTAAGTCATCGGCGGTCAAGCCACCACCAACTGAACCACCAATTGACAGTGACCCGATCTCAGCACGACCACCCGTGGCACCAGCAGCCGAACCACTGTGGACTGGTAGTGAAGCCCCGAACGTTGAGTCCGTGGCCAGAGTGGTCGAAACTCCTTCGTGCGTCGAACCAACTCCATGCGAATCGTCTTGATTTATGGGTTGCAGTCGTGTTTTTTCTTTAATATTCAGTCTGGAATGCTTGAAAAAGGCAATATTTCCATCTGATCTTGCTTCTTTTAACTGCGGAAATTGACTTGCCTTGATCACCTGAGATGCAGGACACAGATCCTCGTTGATGTAGATTTGCGTTCCTTTCAACTTCCTAGCGTTTCGTAGCACAGAGTCACGGTCACAGAACCTTACGAACCTTACAATGATCAATTGTTGTATTGTGTGTGTGTGTGTGTATGTGTGTGTGTGTGTGTGTGTGTGTGTGTGTGTGTGTGTGTGTGTGTGTGTTCATATTTTATGTCATCCGGTCATTTTTCACTCTCATTCCCCCATTCTGTTATAGGTTAGACGGAATTTTTAGTGTTTTATCCCATGCTTCTTACTTCCCTCCACTCCCTCCCTCTCCTCCTCAACTTCTTCTTCCATCCATTGCATCTTCCCTCCTCCATCACCCCTTCTCCCTCCCTTAGCATAATCTCTCTCTCTCTCTCTCTCTCTCTCTCTCTCTCTCTCTCTCTCTTCTCTCTCTCTCTCTCTTCTCTTCTCCTCTCTCTCTCTCTCTCTCTCTCTCTCTCTCATTCATGAAATAGCCTGAACACAGATATCAAATATCAATGCATAATCTATATTAACGTATTGATAACTATAAAAAGAATAACAATAATGGTAATTATAATCTATAGTAATATAAGCGAAAGTGTGTGTGTCTGTCTGTCTGTCTGGTGTGTGTGTGTGTGTGTGTGTGTGTGTGTGGTGTGTGTGGTGTGTGTGTGTGTGTGTGTGTGGTTGTGGTATAGGTTCCGCCCCCCGTGGCGCAAACACATCATATGGCACATTTTTGGAATCAGGTTGACCAGGGGAAGGTCATAAGCCCACTTATGAGATGATCCGATCACTTTTTTTTTCTTTTCTTTTTAGCAGCCTATTAGCGAGAATTGTGAAAACAAAAGTGGGTTGCGCGAATTGAGGAAGCCTTGATGTAGGGTGATGGGTAATGGGTGAGTGAATGGGTGGGGTGATGGGTGAGTGAATGGGTGGGGGGTGATGGGTTGGGGGTGACGGGTGATGGGTGAGGGAATAGGGGGGGGGTGATGGGTAATGGGTGAGTGAATGGGTGTGTGGTGATGGGTAATGGGTGAGTGAATGGGTGGGGGTGATGGGTAATGGGTGAGTGAATGGGTGTGTGGTGATGGGTAATGGGTGAGTGAATGGGTGGGGGGTGATGGGTAATGGGTGAGTGAATGGGTGTGTGGTGATGGGTAATGGGTAAGTGAATGGGTGGGGGGTAAGTGAATGGGTGGGGGTGATGGGTAATGGGTGAGTGAATGGGTGTGTGGTGATGGGTAATGGGTGAGTGAATGGGTGGGGGGTGATGGGTGAGTGAATGTGTGTGTGGTGATGGGTAATGGGGGGGGGTGATGGGTAATGGGTGAGTGAATTGGTGTGTGGTGATGGGTAATGGGTGAGTGAATGGGTGTGTGGTGATGGGTAATGGGTGAGTGAATGGGTGGGGGGTGATGGGTAATGGGTGAGTGAATGGGTGGAGGGCGATGGGTAATGGGTGAGTGAATGGGTGGGGGTTGATGGGTAATGGGTGGGGGGTGATGGGTAATGGGTAAGTGAATGGGTGTGTGGTGATGGGTAATGGGTGAGTGAATGGGTGGGGGGTGATGGGTAATGGGTGAGTGAATGGGTAATGGGTGAGTGAATGGGTAATGGGTGAGTGAATGGGTGTGTGGTGATGGGTAATGGGTGTGTGGTGATGGGTAATGGGTGAGTGAATGGGTGGGGGGTGATGGGTAATGGGTGGGGGTGATGGGTAATGGGTGAGTGAATGGGTGGGGGGTGATGGGTAATGGGTGAGTGAATGGGTGGGGGGAATACATACATTTCTACATCCATGATTTCAGGAAAGTTAGAAGGGGCTATCTGGAGAGTCCATGTTTGGTGGGCCGAAGTCCCACCAAACACAGGTGGTGGGCCGAAGGCCCACCAATAGCCCACCGCAGGAGCTAGCCAAAAAGTCCGCCCGGAGGGCGGCTTTGCGGCTAGTATGATAATAAGAGTATAATAAAATAGGATAATGATAATAAGAATTTTTCTCGAAATATGTTTTGCAGGCGGTCACTCCACGACGAGACGATAAATATGTTGTGTCGAGAAATAGTATGTCGCCTATTGGACTGGACTGTGTAGGCGGTCACTCCACGACGAAGCGATACATGACGGTGGAGTCGCTCACTCCACGTCGGCCTCGCGTGTCCGTCACGAGGCAAACAGATCCTTATCCGCGTCATGACACTCCGCCACGCGGGCCTTGCAGCCCCTGATATGCAGCCTGCGGCGTGCAGGGTCCTGCGTGACCTGCACGGAGTAGCGGCCTTCCAGGTAGTAAAGGAAGACCTTCCGAGGCCCCGCCAGTCGCTCCACGTATTTACGAGGCACGATGAGGCTTCGCCGCACCAGGCGATTGTCCTCCTCTTCCTTCTTCCTGTCCGTCAGTGTTTTGTTCTTCAATTTTCTGTGCGGTTTCAGCCAGCACTGTTCCACCTGGTGCGGGCAAGGCCAGTGCCTTGCGTGTGCCGTGACCGTCGAAGCGGACGTATGAGTCTTGTCGGGTCATCAGGCCGTCACACGTAACATCCTGGAACACCACAACGAACACGCGTCGCTGCAGTGGAGAAAATGCCTCTGCCATACAGTGCCGTGCCTCACTGAGACACAGACGACGGTCTGGTTCCTTCAGGACCACTGCTTTGGTCACATGTTCCCGGCGGCGGGGCCATGGCAGAGTGTGCCGGGCCATGGTAACCTCTGCCACGACTCCAATAGACACACCCACCACCACAACACTCACAACCACCACAAACCACAGCACAAACATGTTGTGCTCATGTTCTGCCCGCTGGACCTGCCTCTGCAGGCAGGACAGCCGTTCTTTGTTGCGCAGCACCATGGACAGCACTTCCAGCCAGCTGTCACCCAGTGGGAAGCCGCACTCCCAAAGGGGGTCCCTTGGGGAGGCCAGCCACGAGGCGGCGGCTAGGCGCCCCCGCACCTTCCCCAGCAGGGTGGTTTGGGGCCCCGCGTCCCGCCACGCCCGCATCGCCTGTCGCAGCTTATCGCCCTCCAGCACCAGGCCCACCAGCACGAGGCTGAGCGCCACCCCGGTCACCAACACCACCACCACGCGCACCAATCTCAGGGTGGTTATGTTTTGCATTTTTATGTGAATTATATATTGTAAGGAAAGAAGTGAAACGAGCCGCGGCGAGGTGGATCCTCAAAAGGGGATGGTAGCGGAGGGCGACCTCCCCTGAGTCACAGGGTCGCCGCCCGGCCGCATATTCCCGTTCTCTAAGCGAGTATGTGGTTTCCGGGTGAAGAGAGAGAGAGAGAGAGAGAGAGAGAGAGAGAGAGAGAGAGAGGAGAGAGAGAGAGAGAGAGAGAGAGAGAGATGTAGCTGTAGGTGTAGCAGTAACGTTGACTGTGCTAACTAAATAGAATTCTTCTCGAAAATACCTTATTGTGATTCCAGAAAGTTACCAATTAAGATTGTACACCAAACTACCATATCCGTACCCAAACCTAACCTAACCTACGTGTTCAAAGTAAACCTACCAGTCTTTTGAATTTCCAGAAATCGAATATGCCGCCGTCTCTTTCAGCTTCTTGTCTTGCTGCTCCTTGACACTAATAAAGCCATTAACGTATCTTGTTTTTGATCATGGTATACTATTCTTATAAGATCCAGAGACATATTAATTATAAGGATATGGTTAATACCTATTTACTTATAATCATCTATTTATACTACTATAGGTAGCCGTATGTCCTGTGTGTCGTGTGTCTTTTTTGTAACCGAAACGTAAATCAATTTGATGAGTAGCTCAAAAAATCCCAAAACATCGTAGATGTAAGCCTTCGTCCATGTCGTGAAATAATTTTGAAGGGGGGTTTTGGCTAAAACCTAGGCATTAATAAAGAAAAACTCTGCGGTAACTCTTGCCGCATTCCAAACTCAGTAGCTCATGGACGTTTGTGTGAGTGTGTTGTTGGAATCACACGGCACACAAAGGGTTGGAATCACACGAACTATTTCCCCGAGGCACTTTGACCAGTGACCAACGACAGGAACAACACGATAGGAGTTTGCAATCACATGCTGTCTAATATATACTACTACTACTTCAAACATCAATACATGGGTCCGAATTGCCCACAAGCACTTGTGGTAATACTATTACTTATAAGATCTTGGTAATACTATTACTTATAAGATCATGGTAATACTATTACCCTCATGTATTGATAGTATCTGTTGACGCTCACTGAGCAGCGTCACAGAAACACAAGTGTGACATATCTTGTTGAAGATTATTCCCATTTCTCCTCTTTTTCTATATTATTTTCTTGTTTCAATTTCCTTATTTCATTTCTGTTGGCTTTAAAATCAAATAATTTGTGCCTCTCATTTCTTGTCCTCATCCTTTTCTTGCCCTATTATAATGCCTTGTTCTTTTCTTCATTGAATCATAATTTTTTCCAAGGCGGCACATCATGTGCCATTGTGGCACAAGGGGCCACATTAATACTTGCTTCACCACTCATTCCTTCTCTTTTATGTTCTGCCTTCTCTGTTCCTTCTTCCTTCTTCATCTCCTTTCCTCTAATCACTCTCTTCATCCTTATCTATTTTCCTTAGTATACCTTCTTCTATCTACACACCTCTCAAATCACTCATCGCTCTCGTCATCTAATATACTATAGGAGTAGCCGTGTGTCTGTCTGTGTGTGTGTCTGTCTGTTTTGTGTAGCCGAAACTGTAAATTCTATTTTGATGAGAATAGGCTCAACAAATCGCAAATAAATCGTAGATGGTAAGCGGCTTGGTCCCATGTCGATTGAATCATTTTGAAGGAGGGTTTTGGGCTAAAAACACTTTTAGGAGTATTAAATTACAGGAAAAACTCTGCAGTATCTATCGTCTTGCCGCATTCCACAAACTCAATAGACTCATGGACTTTTAACGTTTGTGTGCGTGTGTGAGTGTGTGTGTTGGAATCACACGGAACACAAAGGGTTGGAATAACATGGAACTTGGTCTAACCCGAAGCACTTTGACCAGTGACCATCGACAGCAACAACACGATTGGAGTTTGCAATTACATGTTGTCTAATATATACTACTACTACAAACATCAATACATGGGTCCGAAGGGCCCACAAGCACTTGTAAGTATCTATTTTCATCCACACACATCCTTCCTTTCTATCTCCACTGCCCTAAAATCACCATCTTTATTAATCATCCTCTTTTTCCTCTCCTCCTCCCTCCCTCCTCTTCCTCCCTGTCTCATCGCCCCCTCATCGCCAACACGCAAGGTATATACGCACAAACACACAGGATCTACTCACCAGTAATGGCACCGCGTCTCACCAGCCTTGAGGAAACACTGTTTGCACCTGGGAATAAATTACCATCATTATCATAGTTTAATTAATTTCTTCATTTTCAGTATTTTTTTATTTAAACTTTATATTTTCTTATTACGAAATGTCTTTGTCTCTCTTTTTTTTTTTCTCTCTCTCACTCTCTCTCTCTCTCTCTCTCTCTTCTCTCTCTCTCTCTCTCTCTCTCTCTCTCTCTCTCTCTCTCTCTCTCTCTCTCTCTCTCTCTCTCTCTCTCTCTCTCTCTCTCTCTTTACTTCCACTACTACTCTCTACTACTACCACTAATACTACTGCCGTCACATAAGTTGAAATCCATACATACTCATGATCATATATTCACATTTTTCCTGTTATTTCAATTTTACTTTTCTCTACAAGCTATTTCGTCCATTTAATGGAAAATAGAAGGACCATTATTACAACTTTTTTTCTCTACATAAACATTAATCTCAGCTTCTTTACTTTCGTATTTTATCTTAACTGTATTCTTATTGTGAGATTGACGTGCTCAAAAACGTAATCCTATAACTCCTTCTTAACCTAATGTCTTAACCTTATGTCTCAACTAAAATACATACTTAATGCTAATAACAACGACACGACGCGACTCTCAGCTTGTGCTCAAAAACGTAATCCTATAACTCCTTCTTAACCTAAATCATTGAGTAAATGTCCCGTCACTGGTTCTCTGTGTAACTTTTCCCGTCACACTGATTCTCTGAGTCAAGTATCAATACCCACACACTCCAGCTATGAGACTAAGCCTTAGCTATATCCTGGTGTTCAACAGAGTCGTTCACAGCTGTTCCCCACTGCTCATCGCAGCTCATCCCGCCGGCTCCCCACTGCTACCTTGAAACCCTATGAATAACACATTCCATTAGCTTTCATGTTATCACAGATAATTAATTAATCTCCTCTACATCGTCACCAACACATTTTCCCCGCACGTACCTTATAAAGGGTTGAAAGCCACACCTCCCCACACGTCTTACCACAACTGACACGTGGACCCAAAGACATCTAATATGGCGATCTGCCCTCCGTCTTGCCTGGTCAGCTGACGTCACCAGCTACCGTTGGCACAAAATATATCAAAATATATATTTTATATAGTGATTCAGAACTGAGGAGTGAAGGAAAATTATGCATTTCATTACTCGACATTTATATATTACTTTACCCCCTCTCACTCAACGTAAACTCTTCGTCAATCATGAGTCAAAAGTTTTAACCCATTTTCTCGCGTTACAACAACATACTATTATCTATCAACTACATGTAAGAGGACAGTTGGAAAAGGATACCATGTCCCTAAAGAAGATAGGAACATGGAAGTTTCGTAGTGGAGAATGATAGGATATGAAGTATGCTAACTACAACTACCACTAACACTAATCGATCCGGGGGGCGATATAATATAACTTCGCAGGGCAATATCAAAACCCATTTACTTTACAGATCAAGGAGTAGGAGGAGGAGGAGGAGGAGGAGGAGGAGGAGGGATATAGCACAAACAAGGTGACAAGGAAAAGAGGTAGTTAGTAAGTAAATTAAATCATATAGGCGTAAAGAGATGTGAGAAGTCATTGTGAAGGGTGGAGAGAGGAGAGGTAATTAGTGACAGGTGGAGCGGTGGAACAGGTGTGGAGGAGGGCAGGTGAGATGGAAGACAGGTGGAAGACAGGCTCAGGTGTTGTCAAAGCGTCCCAGGATAATTCAGCGAAAAATGTACTTAATAACGGGAACTTGAACTTGGGACTGTAAGGTGTGAGATGAAGACTTAGTGTAATTGTAAGCAGTGTGTAAGTGTAATTGTGTAAGTAATTATGTTGTTATGCTTAAACAGCCTTGGAGGTGTTGCAGAACACGAGAGAGAGAGAGAGAGAGAGAGAGAGAGAGAGAGAGAGAGAGAGAGAGAGAGAGAGAGAGAGAGAGAGAGAGAAAAACGAACAAAATAAAAGAAAGGAAAGAAAATAGAAATTGATTAAGTCAGATAGGGAAAAACTAACAAATTAGAGAAAGTAAGAGAAAACAGAATGAATAAGAGAGAGAGAGAGAGAGAAGCAGGCAGGCAGGCAGCAGGCAAGCAAGCAGAGAGCAGAGAGAAGAAAAAGCAAGAGAGAAGAGAAGCAGAGAGAGAGAGAGAGCAACAATTAACACAAGCGACGCACCACAGAAAAGCGAGGAAGACATACAATAAGGGGATATGCTTAATCCCTCCTCCTTCTCTCTCCACCACTGTAGGGTGTATATCGGAGCTATTCCCAGATCAAAATAGAGGAAAGATAAAAAGTCCACAACGGACGCTTCCCAATGACAGTTCAGCTCACTATGGCAGGGAGCGTCGCCCCGAGCCAATAACAGTGAAGTGCCAAGCCAGTTTAAATAAAGAGCAAGGGAAGCTCCATTTACTTCTGCCATTGCCTGGGAACGAAAAGGAAAGAGAAGGCAGAGAAGGGAGAAAGAGGAGGAAAATAAAAATAATAGGAGGTGAAAGAAGGGGGAAGGAGGTATTTGAGGAGAAAAAAGAAAGAAGAAAGAAGAAAGAAAGAAGAAATTTGATTAGGAAAAAGAAAGAAAACAAATCTGGAGTATAGAAACTGCCCTTTTTTTATAACAATGCAAATAGTAAAGTTAAATGGAAAGCTTGTTTGACCTTCAGAGAAGAGAGAGAGAGAGAGAGAGAGAGAGAGAGAGAGAGAGGAGAGAGAGAGAGAGAGAGAGAGAGAGAGAGAGAGAGAGAGAGAGAAAAAAAAAAGAGATAACGGTCAGCAGTGCAAACGAGGGGATTAAAGAAGGGAAGGAAGAAAGGAGAAGAGTGGAAAGGAGGTAGGAAGGAGAGGAGGAGACAACGTAAGAGGAGGTGCTTATGTTGGCTTATCAGTAGTAGAGGGAAGAAAATCGGATGGGAGAGAAAGGAGGAAAAGGGAGAAGAGGCAAGAAGGAAAATATGGAGGTGAGAACGTGTTACTGTGAATACAAAATGAGGAGAAAGGAAGAAATCTCTCTCTCTCTCTCTCTCTCTCTTTCTCAATAACTTCCCCATCAGTTATTTAAACGCAAGCAGTAATAAGTTGGTCTAAGTTGGTCATTGAGTGTTCGAAGTTGTCGCTCGTTCACCTAACTTGTCCTAAAACTTGAAGGAATGCGTCACCAATTTAAGACCTGATCCCTGATTTCTGAGAGAGAGAGAGAGAGAGAGAGAGAGAGAGAGAGAGAGAGAGAGAGAGAGAGAGAGAGAGAGAGAGAGAGAGAGAGAAGGAAGAAAAGAAGGAAGGAATTCAGGAAGAGAAGGAAGCATTAAGGAAAGAACGAAACTGAGATAAGCAAGAATAGGCATAAAGATGAAAATAAAAGGCATAACAAGCAAACAAGCTCTTCCTCCTCTCAATCTTCCTTTGCAATTCATAGCAATCCTTTTAAACCTCCTCTCCACCGCCTCTTCCTTTTCTCCTCATCCTCTTCCTTCTTCTCCTCCTCTTCTTCCATCATTTTAGCCTCGTCAGGAAATAATGATCTGTTGCTGTTTATGACTCCTTTGTGAATCCTTTGTAACCCAGGTACCCGGAGCAGCAAAAGGGAGGCATAGCGAGGGACTTTTCCAGACGAGGGTACTGGTAACAGTACTGGTAACAGTTCCCTCACAGCCACTGTGAGGGAAAACGAGCGCGATTTAATCACAACTCGTTAGCCCAAGGATTCCAGGATACGATGAAGCCAAGATAGGGGGGAGGGCCGTAAAGTTGATGTAAACACTCTAAAAATTGAGGAGATTTTACTATGTCTCGCTTAAACAGCAAGTATATACAAACAAATATTTACAAAGAACAATTTTATACAAAGAACACCACCACCAGACTCCCGCCCCTGCTACCTGGTTAGCAACAGCCTTCCCGTCAATCATAGGTCGCTGAGCACTAGACACTGGGACGACGGCAGACGGGAAGGGTAGTTGACCTGGGCAGCAGGGGACGATGAAGTGTACACAACAGAGGTGGGGAGAAAGAGCAACTCCCCGTGTTCCGTCGGAATCTCTTCTCCTGGGACAGTCCGTACCAAGCCCCTCATAACCTCTGCTCCAAACCAGAGGGTGTCGAGTCTTCATGAGGAAGCAGAGGTCGGGGTGTAGTGATGACGTTGTGGGAGATTGAAACTGTCTTGATCGAAGCCACGAACAGGAAATCAGGGGGTGGAAGAAGGAACTGCTGCTCGAACGCCTGTAAGTGGTAGTTCGCCCTTACACGAGTCTGTAACGACAGACGGGCACGGTCTGGCTCGACAGACCGTGCCAACGACCACTTGCTATGTAATTACTGAATGTATATATTTACTAGTAATGGCAATAAAACTCACTCACTCACGCACGCACGCACGCACGCACGCACGCACGCACGCACTCACTCACTCACTCACTCACTCACTCACTCACTCACTCACTCACTCACTCACTCACTCACTCACTTACTTACTTACTTACTTACCAGCCCGCCGCCCGCCCTCCCGCTCGCACGCACGCACGTACGCACGCACGCACGCACGTACGCACGCACGCACGCACGTACGCACGCACGCACGCACGCACGCACGCACGCACGCACGCACGCACGCACGCACGCACGCACGCACGCACGCACGCACGCACGCACGCACGCACGCACGCACATATTCAGGTTTAATGCCCCTTCTTTCCACACGGTTCTATCTGGCGTATTACAAGACACTCCTGAACCTCAACTGAAAACATGGATCTCTGACACCAATACAATGCCTTATATGATACCATATGAAGGAATAATCATTAACAGGAACTATCACGTGTAGGTCACACAGACTCTTGTATCTTCCTTATTTTCTTAGTTCTCATGTTCTAATCATGTAATGTGAAAGGCTGTGTTAAATACGGGAATATTCTCCTTCATTATTAAGGCTTAGAGATAAATGGTACACAGCTAGAGGTGCTTTGGTAAACAGTGTGTCTCTAACGTTTACATCAGCCCTGCATACGAGTAGTTGGACAATTTTGTTTTTGTTTTTTGTTTTTTAACGAGGTGAAAATTCTATTCTATCTTAGAGTATCATGCTTAAATATATATTTTTTTACATCACAAAGGACTGGCCAAGGTCACACAAAAAAAGAGGTAACACAAAGCCCGCTTAGTTGTCAGTCCCTATAAAGAAGACGGTAAGATAATAAAAAAACGCCAATATGTCCATGTTTACCTGATAATATGGTTAAATATGAAAACATACTGCTCAAATTTAGAAGAACCATAGTATTCCCTTCTCCTGGCATCAAATATCAGTCAGAAAGCAGCAAGAGGTCAGGATTTTTCACCTCGTTAAAAAAAACTGAGTATAGTGTCTTTTAAATGTAGTGTCTGTCCTCATCGTTATCTGATAACAAGTGAAGGTTGACGAAATTATGTCTAATTGTACGTAGTTAAGATATATACAGAAGTGGTAAGGGTCTCAATCGTTCCGTCAAAACACTCATCAACATAGGCGAATATCCGTATATCTGATTGATTCCATACCTGTATACATGTTGTTATATGTACAGAGAGGAAAGGAGATAATAATATATAGCAATAGATATGATAAGATAGATCGTATTAGATAGATAGTAATTGGCAGCGAGCGAAGCGAGCTGCTTCTTACCATAAGACACGTGGAACCAAGTTTAAGCCAAAAAGTGGAAAACTACTCCTAAATATTGTCGGATTGAGCTGAAATTTGACAGGCAAGTAGTGCTGTCAAAATAAATGGGGATCTGTGCAACATATGTTTTGCGTAAAACAAGCCGTTAATGAGTAATTCGCGTTAACTACTCCTAAATATGGTCCTATTGAGCTGAACTTTGACATGCAAGTAGTGCTGTAGAAATCAATGGGGGTCTGTAAACAAACTTTTTGCGTAGAACAAGCCCTTAATGAGTAATTAGCGTAATGAGTTAATTGGCTGGAACGTGGCTCGCGTCCACCTTCCAGCCGCAAGAACTGAGCCAAAAGCAAAGGGGCTAGAGGGTGGACGCCTATACATGATAGATAGGAAAGATAACTTGCAGGCCACTGCGACGAAGAGGCGACGGGCACTACGAAAAAATAGTGAACAAATCAATAGTCACCTACCCTCAAACAGTGGTGGTGATGGTGGTGGCAAAGGCGGTGAAGGTGATGGTGGTGTAGGTGCTGATAGGAGGGTTACACAAGGGTCTGTAGAGTGTGTTGAGCTGATTATTACTTGGCGTCAATGCGTTCTAAACATTACCTGCAAGGGACAGAGATACAAACATAAGAACATAGGAAAATAAGGCAGCTACATGAGGCTGTGAGACCTACACGTGGTAGTTAATGTTACTTAACACTACCTACATCCACCTTTCATCCCCAACCATGAAATTATCTAGACTTCTTTTAGAGCTCCCTATTGACTCCGCAGTAACTACCTGACGACTGAGTCAATTCCAATAATTTATCACCCTATTTGTGAACCAGTTTTTCCCTATTTCATATTTAAATTAACATCATATAATAAATATATCATAACCCATATTTTCTAGACGCGCACTGTAAAGTAAATGGGTATTGATATTGCCATACGAATTCATATTATAGTCCCCCGGATCGATTAGTGTTAGTGGTAGTTGTAGTTAGCATACTTCATATCCTCTCATTCTTCACTGCGAAACTTCGATAGTTAGTAGTTAACTGATAGTTAGTAATATGTAGTTCAGCAGATACCCTCGTTATAGACCAGAGGGTCTCCTCCTCCTCCTCCTCCTCCTCCTCCTCACTAAATGGTAATAACGCCGAAAACATGTGTAATGTATGCACAAATAAACTCCAATCGGTGGTGAAAAAACACATTCCCATGGTAAGAAAACGTTTGAATAACATAAACAGACCCAGTTGGATGAATAATGAGATCCAACAAATCATTGGCAGAAAGCGCCGAGCGTATAAAGTTTACAAACGATCAAATGCAGACTGCGATTCTAGAGAATACAATGACGTAAAATGTCGCTGCAAAGGACTAATTAAGTCTAAAAAGCGCGAGTATGAAGAAAAAACTGCAAAGGAATCCAAATCAAACCCGAAAAGGTTCTTTCAATACGTTCGAAGTAAGAAAAAAGTCAAAACAAGTATTGGGCCACTGAAAGATAATAATAATATCATGGTAAATGATAATAAGAGTATGGCGTTCGTACTCAATGAATACTTTAATGAGGTATTTATTAAAGAAGACGAAACTCCATTACCAGAACCAGTAAACATGTATGCGGGACTCGAAAGGGATAGACTGGTAATAGGAGAGATAACAGTAGACGAAATATCAAAGTATTTGCTGAAACTTGACCCAGCAAAATCAGTGGGGTGGACGAAATCTCGCTGCAACTACTTCGCGAATGTCACAGTCAACTTTCGCTCCCATTAAAGATTATTTTCAATAAATCGCTACGTGACAAAAATGTTCCTAGTATGTGGAAATTAGCTAATGTTACACCGATATTGAAGAAAGGGAGTAAGAGCCTCGCAAGTAATTATCGCCCAATTAGTCTAACGTCCGTGATTGTTAAACTATTTGAGAAAATATTGCGGGATAAAATTGTGTCTTTTCTCGATGAAAATAACTCAATACTAAACTAATACATACACCATAAGCAATGTATCGCTGAAAAGATCAGAAGGTGAAAAAGATCTTGGAGTGAGGGTGAGCCCAGACCTCCGACATAGGAAAAAATGTATTGAGGCCAGAAATAGAGCTAATAGAGTATTAGGATTCATTACCAGAAGTGTTAAAAGTAGAAGTGCGGAAGTTATTCTAAAGCTTTATCTGGCTCTAGTCAGGCCTCACCTAGACTATGCAGTTCAGTTTTGGTCTCCATATTACAGGATGGATATAGTGTTGTTAGAAAAAGTGCAGAGAAGGATGACCAAAATGATACAAGGGATGCGTAACTTTAGTTATGAGAGGAGATTGAAGTTATTAAAATTACACTCACTCGAGAGACGCAGAGTAAGGGGCGATCTGATAAAGTTTTTAAGTGGATAAAGGGATTTAATAAAGGAGAGGTAGGAAAAGTTCTTACGGCTTTTAACCAGGGTAGAACAAGAAGTAACGGATTCAAGCTGGAAAAGCGTAGATTTAGAAAGGAAATAGGGAAAAACTGGTTCACAAATAGGGTGGTGAATGAATGGAATGGTCTCAGTAGACAGGTAGTTAGTGCTGAGTCATTGGGGAGCTTTAAAGGGGAGCTGGATAGGTTCATGGATGGGGATGAAAGGTGGATGTAGGTAGTGTTAGGTGACAGGAACTACCACGTGTAGGCCTCGCGGCCTCTTGTAGCTTCCTTATTTTCTTATGTTCTTATGTAAATTCCCAGCATGGATTTCGAAATAAGAGATCCTGCTTAACAAACCTATTGGATTTTTTTAATGTCATTTATTCAAACTGGGACGCTAAAATTCCCTCGGATGTAATATACCTTGATTTTCAGAAAGCCTTCGATACAGTTCCCCATAAGCGACTGTTGACCAAGCTAAGGGCACATGGCTTAGGAGAGCAATTATGTTCATGGATTGGCGATTGGCTTTCAAATCATAAACAACGGGTAGTAATAAATGGCGAGGCATCTGATTGGTTAGATGTTACTAGTGGGGTGCCTCATGCGTAGACTGAGTCATAATGATCTTTGTTTACTTTATCGATTTCGATTGCTTGCACATTTTCTTTAATGTATTTCACCTGTATTCACCTGTAATGTATTTTCTTTAATGAAACCTTCCCCTTTCTTTATGCGTGCGACAATTTAGGAATGTCTTATAGCCTGGAATGATAATTTCAGCTAATAAATGTTTATCTTTTGTGTTGATCCAACTCTCAGTGATACTGACGATATCTGGCGTTTCGGCAACAACGTATGCCAATAATTCGTTACGCTTTAAAATAATGCTTCTGGCATTTGTGTAGAGTAATTTAAGTTCCTTGATAGTTTTGGTAACCTTGCGTGAGGGTTTACCGGCAGGGCGTCTAGGGTCCATTGTTACATGGCGCTTGATTAAGTTACTTTGACTAGTATTTGCAGAAACGGGACGTGACCCAGCGTTGCTGTGGGGTAAGAAAGGGGTTAAGGTGATGCTGCTACCGCCGTCCGCTCGTCGTTTTTTGATCTGTAAGAAGAAACTTTGTCATTTAGCAGACGTCCTAATCGTGCATGGCCGACGGGGCTGAGGTGGAGTCCGTCATCCCCAACCAGGATGGAATCCCCATCCAGGATGGGATCCTCGTAGAAATTATCCCAGAAGTTTGCGAAGTCTACATTCTCCTGTGCACAAAGAGACCTCAGTCGGTTATTTGCGCTGAACGCCTTATCGTAAAAGCGTCAGCCTACTCCTAGTCTGGGGAGAATTCCTGAAATAATGATATGATTAGTTTTAGTCGTGAATTTTCGGATCAACTTCCTGTACTTGTCCAGAATTTCTTCAGATCCGCTACTGTACACGTCGTTGGTTCCTGCATGGATGACAGAGAGTGTTATCGTTAGTGTTCTTTGTGACGTCATCGCAGGCTGCAGTGATGTCGTCGAGTCTTGCTCCTGGGAAACAGAAGCGCTTCCTTTTGTCACTCGTGACCCTACCACAAAACTCCACCAGTTGTCCTCGGAGAATTGAGTCCCCGATCAATCTGGTCACGTGTACCTTCCTTCATTTCGCCAAGAACCTGAACTTTGTTGTAGGTTTTGATCGTTAGGCCTGACTGCTGCTGGTCATCGTGATCTTCGCCTTACGGGAACAAAGGGAGCAGGGGAAGGAGAAGACGAGGGAGCGGGGTAGGAGGAGGAGGCTGGCGTAGAGGAGTGAGAAGGGGGAGGAGGAGGAGAAGAAGGAGGAGGAGGGGGAGGAGGAGAGGAGGAGGAGGAGGAGGAGGAGGAGGAGGAGGAGGAGGAGGAGGAGGAGGAGGGGAGGAGGGGGAGGAGGAGAGGTGGGGGAGGAGGAGGAGGAGGAGGAGGAGGAGGTGGGGAGGAGGGGGTGGAGGAGGGGGAGGAGGAGGAGGAAGGAGGAGAGGAGGAGGTGGTGGAGGAGGTGGAGGAGGAGGAGGAGGAGTAGGAGGAGGGGGGTAGAGGGGGAGGTAGAGGAGGAGGCGATGGAGGAGGAGGAGAGGAGGAGGAGGAGGAGGAGGAGGAGGAGGAGGAGGAGGAGGAGGAGCGCAAAGGTAGGAGTGTGTGGGGGCTGAGGGAGAGCGAGAGTTAGTAAGGGCTGATGACGGTACTAATAGTCGGTCAGCCCCGGTCCGAAATTTTGCTCACCGGTATCAAATTAGGGCGAGAATGCTAAAAGTGTTTTTTGAGAAGGTATAAATGCCTAGAGTTAGAAAACATGTGATAGCATTGTGGGGGTGGCAGCTTTATATGAGTTATCTCCCTTTTTCCAAAATGGCCGCCAAAATACACCCAATAACTATGAAATTTTTAAATTTCGTTTTATGGGCCTATCATGTAGAGCTTTTCCTGGTGATTCCAACGGCATGGTTATTTGTTCCCTAGCTTCGATATTTGTCCCCCAAATCGGCTTTTCCTCTAGGGGAAGAACCACTTTTCCCCTGGCCTAGGGCAATTTTCTAAACGTGGTAAATCGGGAAGATGATCAAGTATAAAATGTATTTAGAATCCGCTTTTAAATACATATACCAATTCAATCGGATAATATTTATATACATATGTATGTACATATGTATATATGTATATATGTATATATGTACATAACTACGCTAATTACCTAAAACATTAAGTCTGATCTATGATCTTGTTGATATTTGTAGACTTTGCCTTCCAAAGCTTGAGCTCCCTATGTAGATTTTGATTTTCCAAGACAACATCCTTTAATGAGACACAGCATGGAACCATCAACAACTTTCCCTTGTCGTCGGAAAATATTTCTACTGCACCTCCAAGCTCGGATTTCTGTCTTCTGTGCATATTCTTCTTTGTTGAATCCTTCAGAAGATTAACTCCACCAGACAACATTAATGATTCCAATTTTGTGGTCAAGGAGGTGACTGGTATAATCCTCTTGTTGGGGATAATATCTTCTCTGATGTATTCGAAAAAGTTCTTGGTAAGCTTCTCCTTCAACCTTGTGATACAGTATAAATTCATCTGTTACTTTCTCTTCTTCATTCTCATTGCTGTCCTCTTTGTTCCTAGTGTAATTCCTATAGCATGAAGCGTGGTAGTGTGCCTCTGCGGCAGCAATGTCTCTACTGGTTAGTGCTATCATCCTGCCGTCTGCATTTCTGACGGCACTCTCTCTTAGTGTTTGATCTACTCTCAGTTGTGAAGCTAGCGTAAGTGTTTCACGTGTATTGGAGTGCTTTTTGAACTTGACCTTGCTACAGAATACGCAGATCGGAGCATAAACTCTTGATTCATGTGTTGATGTTCTGGAAGACTTTTTTGGAGGACAGTCACTACTACCAGATAGATCACTACTACATTCACCTGCTTTACTTTTCAGAGTTTCCAAGTCTCTTTTCATGGTGAACATGCTTCTACATTTTCGATGATAGAATATAATTGGAACTTCTTTGTCCTGAAGCGTTTTTGAAACGTCTAGAATGGGGACATGGTTCCTGACTTTGGCGGCTTCAAGTAAGGTTAACCAGGAGGCATGGCTTTGAGGACTGACAAAATGTTCATCTCCGTCGGATACTGCCTGGTGTATGATGCACAGTTTCTTGGCGGGTGCCTGTGGCGTTTCCATGGTTAACGGACATTCCAGGCCTCCTACGTTGAAGTTCCACAGCTACCACAACACCGGATTCTGGTCCCGGATTCTTCTCTACATCACCAGCCTTCAACAATAGCTTCGAGAGGTAGTCGGCTGCTACTCTACCTCTCCACTCCAAAAACCCGACTTTCTCTGAACGCACGACCTGCGGGCCGGCTGGTCTTCCGGCAGTGGTGGTCTCCTCGAGGGTCTCCAACGTCGCCAGTCGATCGTCCGGTCCGTCTCTCGCCGATGAAATACGACACCTGAAAAAGAATTTTTTTTTTAATTATATGTATGTATATTTATATAATTATATAATATACAGTTTGGAAAAGGGGGATAACTCCCATAAAGCTGCCACTGCCACAATGCTATCACATGTTTTCTAACTCTAGGCATTTATACCTTCCCAAAAAACACTATTAGCATTCTCGCCGTAATTTGATACCGACCAACCCCCCAGGCTGATCGCCTATAAGGATGAGACAGGGAGAGATGAGGGAGGGGCAGTTTTGCTATAACATGGAATCGAGGCGGAAGAGGAGGAGGCGGAGGGAGAGAAAGAGGAGGAGGGGAAGAGGGAGGAAAAAGTGGGAGGGGTGAGAGAGGGAGGTACCTGGCAGGTAGGTACCCCGACATTGGAAATTACAATTTTTTTTAACACCTCGTAGCTACGCTTTAGATCTACATTTTGACTCTCTAAAAAACTCTCTCTCGCGCGTGAATCCTTAGTTAGCGTACAAAGCTCCTCTGTTATCGTACAGAGGAGGAGGAGGAGGAGGAGGAGGAGGAGGAGGAGGAGGAGGAGGAGGAGTAGGAGGAGGAGGATTACATAGGATTACATAGGAATAACAGACACCAGGAGACCTATTGGTCCATAACGAGGGTATCTGCTGAACTACATACTACTAACTATCAACTACTTGTAAGAAAACAGTTGGAAAATGATACCATGTCCCTAAAGAGGATAGGAACATGGAAGTTTCATAGTGCAGAATGATAGGATATGAAAAATACTAACTACAACTATCACCACCACTACAACTAATCGATACGGGGGACTAGATACGAATTCGCACTATCAATACCGATTTACTTTACATTTGCGCGTCAAGTTGTTTTGAAGTAGTTATTGTGCGGCTCCGAAAACATTTGCTGGTAACTTTTTCCCACGATCAGATTAACTGAAAAATTTTTTTACGGAGATCGGTGATGAAAACTTTGCCCTTTTTAGTTTTAAACCCATTTTTTTGTTGTCACTTGTTTTGAAACCGAATAGGTTCCCTTGATTAATGACATCAAAACTTTTGGATTTTAAAGGGTTTCAAAAATCCCCACGGATTTTACACCCTTTAAGGAAAAACATTTTAAATTTTTCCGCAGTCTTTTCATAAATGTTTTCGCAGAGAGGAATTTTTTTTGGTTGTCTTTTTTGCACTGTTAAATTTGGGTTGACTTTACAAACAGGGCGACCAGTTAAAAGGGATTTTCCCAAGTGGGCCCTAAACCCAAGGACGTGTATAATTGTGTTTTATTTCGGATTTTTATTTTAAAAGTTAGTTTAATAAACCCCAAACATCTATTTGTTTTTTACTGGCAGTAGGCAAGCGACGGTTTTCAGATCTTTACTGATGATGATCCTAAATCCTTTTCCTGCTGATTTCAGAAAACGATTTTTTTGCATTGATAGTTATTTTGAGGTTGCGTTGCCTTATGCATATTACATTTATGGGAAATTAAATTTTAAAATACCCATTTACATCCTATTGATATTTTGTCAGACTTTTTGTATGGTTGCAGTTTTTTTAGTATATCTTTACCCCCAAATTTGGGGTTTTCACTGCAAATTTCGATATTTGATACAAGCCCCAGCCAGATCGGAAATTATATCAAAAAAAGGTAGGACCAGCCCGAACCCCGATTATTTTTCACCCTTTGCCAAAATAACACGGGCTCCCCCTTTTTTTTTGCAAATTTTTCCCCATTTTTTTTAATTTCCTTCATATTTAGGGGAAATTTTTTAAAACTATTTACCATTTTTCATTTTAATCTTTGATCTTTAGGAAAAACCTGCATGAAAAGAAAAAGGGCCCGTAAATTTTTATGCCTCGTTTTTCTAACTTCTCGCTCGTCTTGAAATTTGTAGACTTTTGGTTGTTTTAAGTATTTGTCACCCCTTTTTCCTGGGGTGTCCAAGATGAAGAGACAGAGAAGGCATGCGAAAAATATTGGGACCGCAAAAAAATAGGAGGAAATTTTGGGTTTTAAAAAGACTTTTTTTTAAGGCAATCGCGAAAAAACCTTTAAAACCCTGGATCATTTTGAAAGTCACCCCTGCACTGCCAACCCAACAACTGTGGGGCCATTACTCCCTCACAGAACCCAAAGGGGGCACGGCTCCCACCACACATTAACACATTGCCACCACCACCACCCCCCACCCATTCCACCAGGACACACTCTCACGGGCAGGGGTAAAAACCCACTTTTCCACAAACCACCCCTAAAAAGGGGATCTTATGTGGCTGGCAAACAGGTTTTTGTTTTGAAAAAAATTGCTCAAATATCACACTGAACTCCCCCCAGTGGTTCTAAAGGGTGTTTAGTGGTCAGAACATTAAACCTTTCTCACATCTGGTTTTCAGGTTCTTAACACCTGTGTGTCAGGGTGGGTGGTGGGGGAAAAACCATTGTATAAATCTTTTCCCCCATTTAAAATCAAAATTCTTATCACCACTGGTTTTCGGGGTGTTGTGGATTTAAAACGGGTTAAAAAAAACCCTTTTCCCACACTCTAGATTTGATTTTAAACCCCCGTGTGAGGGTGGGGGGTGAGTTCAGCACGGGTATAAACCTTTTTTCCACACTCTAGGTTTCTATTCTTAACACCATGTTTCAGGGGGTGTGGTGAGCTCAGAAGGGAAAAAAATTTTTTCCCCCCTCTGGCATTCGATTTTTACCCCACGGGTCGGGGTGTGTTTGGTGAGTTCAAAACGGGTTAAACCTTTTTCCACACTCGGGGCATTATTTTTTCTTCACCATTTTGGTGTCGGGGTGTTTTTGGTGGGGATACTTTTTCAAGCAAAATCTTTTCCCAACACTTAGGCATTCATGATTTTTAACCCCACTGGGTCAGGGTTTTTTGGTGGTACACTCTTTCTCAACCTTTTCCCCACTTAAACATTCATAAATTATCACATGTGCTCAGGGTGGTTTGGGCACCCTTTTAAAAATCTTTTCCCACACTCAAAAATTTTAAAATAGTGGCCCAAAAATTTGGTGTCAGGGTGTTTTGGTGAGGTTCCCATTAGAAATTTTTTCCCAACTCAAAACCCAATTTATAATTCTTAACACCACGTTGTTGGGGTTGTGTGGGGTGAGGGATCCTTCTAGCAAATCTTTCCACATTAAACATTCATAATTTAAACCACTGGTCGGGTGGTTGGGGGGGTACCCTTGTAAAAATTTTTTTCCCACACTAAAAACTTTCATAATTTAACAAAACGGGTTACGGGGTGTGCCCTGCTGAGGTTCCCCATTGTACAAATTTTTCCCCCACACTCTAAACTTTTATAATTCTTAACCCCAAAACTGTGGTCAGGGTGTTTGGTGAGCATTTTTTTCAGAAATTTTTTTCACACTTAAACTCAAATTTTAACACCACTGTGGTCAGGGGTTTGGGAGGGGGGAACTTTTTCAGTAAATTTTTTCCCCACACTCAAAACTTTTAAAAATCTTAAAACCACGAAATTTCAGGTGTTTTGGGTGAGGGAACCTTTCAGTAAATCTTTCCCGCACCAAACATTCATGGTTTTTAACACCATGGTGTCAAAAATGTCTTCAAGCTTACTCTTGCTCTGAATGTTTGTCACACGCGGCACTTAGCTCACTGTGTGGGCCCTTTTGGGCCGAGCTGCCTGCCTCCGGTATTCTTTCCATCACCCCCGTGCCTCCCCCCCCTGAGGCAGTATCCGGCTCCCGGGGAATCAGATTGCCCGGCCCCACGCTCCACCCCAGCAACACCCGGCCACCACACACGCGGCCCGTCCGCGGGGAAAATAGGGCGGGGGCGAAACGATTTTGGAATCGATTCCCACGTTCCCCACTAGGCAGGGAACGTTCCACTAACGGAATCGATTCCCCGGAAAAAGATTCCACAGAATTTACATGATTTTATATAGTAAACTGGCAGCGGGAAGAGTTTTATAAAATATATACATATTATATTTTTTAAAATATATTTTAATAAATATATATAAAATATAAAATATATAAAATAAATATTATTATAATAGTATAATTTTATAAAATAATATTATGTATATATATATATAATATAATAATATTATATATATAATAATTAAAATATATAATATATATATTAATATTATTAAATTAAAAATATATATTAAAATATATAATTATTATTATTAAAATATATTATCCTTTGGACTTTTTATTACCTTTTTTAAAAAGCGGAGAAGGGTCGTTTTTTTTTTTATAAAATTAAGAAGGGTAAAAATTTTATTTGAATTTTAAAAGATTTTAAAAAATATGCCCATAAATCTACCCAAAACAATAATTAAGAGGAACGGAAAAAGGAATAAGCATCTCTGGCAGGCAGGAGAGGGGAAAAAGGGAAACGATTCCGAATCGTTCGTGCAGACTGAGGTCCTCCCCCTCGGCGCGCGAGGAAGGTAGAGGGGGAGGGCGGAGCGCGAGAGGGGAAAACGATTCCGAATCGATTTTTGGAAACATTCCCGGGAAACGATTCCACCGATTCCCCCAACCCCAAAAATCGGAAATCTGAATTTTCCCAAAATAACGATTCTTGCCCCCCCTACGGGAATAGGGATGGCACGGTTTCGGGATACCAAAAAACCCGGTATTTTAGCCCGGACTACCCGGGATTTAGGAAAAAAAAAATCCGGTTTTTACCGGTACGGTATTGGTGGGATTGGGGTACCGGTATCGGATATTTTTGGTCGGTATTGGGTTTTAGTATTGTTTTTTTTCGAATATCCGGGCTGCCGGAAAGTATGGGAGCGTAACGCTATGGTCCTCAAATTGGGCGCGTGTTTCATGGCGATTTCTTTAAAATAGGAATTTCCTGAAAGTTGAGACATTGGTTCACTGTAACATTACGATTGCCAGATAGTTGGGCGAGTTTATGGCCAAATTAACTTAAAAAAATAAATAAATAGAATAAAAAAGTATTTACATTTTTATATGTATATAAGAACAATGTATTTAAATACTCATTAAAGTATTTAATTACAGTATTTAAATACATGAAAACTATTGCATTTATAAATAGATTTCTTAATACACAAATGTATTCAAATGCAGCCCAGCTCTGGCTATATATCTATTGATACTGTTTCTCAGGAATCTCAGGAACTCTGTCCAAAAAATAAATGTTAAAAGGAAATTTGAATCAAAATATTGTTATTTTCCTTATTTAGAGGTTACATTATACATACTAACAAGTGCTTGTGGGCCCTTCGGACCCACGTATTGATGTTTGTAGTAGTAGTATATATTAGACAACATGTGATTGCAAACTCCTATCGTGTTGTTGCTGTCGTTGGTCACTGGTCAAAGGGCCTCGGGGTAGACCACGTTCCGTGTGATTCCAACCCTTTATGTTCCATGTGATTCCAACACACACACACTCACACACGCACACAAACGTCCATGAGTCTACTGAATTTGTGGAATGCGGCAAGACGTTATCGCAGAGTTTTTCCTGGAATCTAATACTCCTAAAGTGTTTTTAGCTCAAAACCCCCCTTCAAAATAATTCAATCGACATGGGACCAAGCCGCTTACCCCCTACGATTTATTTGCGATGTTTTGAGCCTACTCTCATCAAAATTGAATTTAATACTGAATTTTATGTGTCACTGAAGATGATACACAGTAGTTTATATCATGACTGTATAATCTACCCTGTTTCAGCGTTGTTTTATGCTTTGTATTTGCAAATATATACGGTTTCAAAATTCACAACGCATTTTTTTTTCGGGCGACGACGGCTGCGGGAGGACACTCAGTAAATAAACACTAGATGGCGACTTTATTGTTGGTAGCCACTTTGTAGATATTTTTGTAATATGTTCATTTATAGCCATACGTACTATGACACATATGAAGACACAAAATGACACAGACTCTCCAGATAGCCCCTTCTAACTTTCCTGAAATCATGGATGTAGAAATGTAAGTATTAACGCCACCACACGTCTGTAAACAGAAAAAAAAGTTGTCCTGGCGACTAACTTTTATCTACGGTAGGCCATAGTTTACTCTGTTCCCCCTTAAAACTGACAATGGCCGACGCCACAGGAAACTTTATTTTAGGGGGGGTCTATGCTGTACTGTGGTCTGTGGTAACCCGGGAGTCACACTAGCCCTGTATCCCGGGGTAACGGATTCTCACCCACCACAGGCTCTAAGAGTCTAAGGGCTAATGCCACGGAGATGAGCACCGCATGCCACGCGCAGCTAAGCGTATGCTCCCATCTTTACCTTACCTTTACTTATGCTGTACGTTAGGGGTTAATAATTGTAACAAATGAAATGGCCGACGCTATAGGAACCTTTATTTAAGGGGGGGGGGGGGGGGGGGGGGGCGATGCTGTAGAGGTTAATAATTGTCTGAGAATGGACAAGTAACAAATCACGAAACAAAAAATACCGATACCGGTAATACCGGTATTTATGTACGGTATCGGTATACCGGTATCGTAATTGATACAGGTGTGAGGACGTACCGGTATTACTCCCGCAAACCGGTATCGGCAATACCGGTATTTTCTTGATACCGCACAACCCTAGCGGGAACCCTCGGGGATGCCGGAGCGAGCCGGGTCAGTGCCGGGCGGGGCAGCCGGCTTGGACTGTGACCTCAGCACCTGCAACAGTGGTGACAGTCAGCACACAGAGAGCCACACGCTGCCCTGACACTCTGCTCCTGCCTGCTTTGTGTCTGGTTCTTTGGTGGTGCAAGCTGATGTCACCTTATACAAGCGTGGCCTTGCACCCCTGTGGGCTCAAGACATGCTGAACTACCACATGCATCAACATTGAAACACTTCAGATCCAGGGATGTGTCTTTCACTGGAGTTTCACTGAGCTGTATTGAGGAACATAAGAACATAAGAAAGTAAGGAAGCTACAAGAGGCCGTGAGACCTACACGAGGTAGTTCCTGTTACCTACTCTACCTATATCCACCTCTCTTTCCCATCCATGAATTTATCCAGACTCCTTTTAAAGACCCCAATAGACTCCGCATTGACCACCTGACGATTTAGTCCATTCCAATCATTCACCACCCTATTTGTGAACCAGTTTCTCCCAATTTCCTTTAAGGAAGGTAGTGGATCTTGGTTGTAAAGTGCCCTGCCAAAACTCTGGTGCATAACATGAGTCTATCAGGCAGCTCCTTGCACTACCCTTCCTCCCGGCACAGCACAGCCCAGCAATGTTTGAAACCCTGACTGTATACAGGGAAGTCCCGAAGATACGAGCAGTTAGGTTCCACCTGGCATACTCGTAAAGCGAAATCTCGTATAGCAAAATACATAACTAATGGTAAAATATAGGCTTGGTTCTAGGACCCCATCAAAGACATGTTTTTCAAGCTAAAATAAACTATACCAAACACAACAAACACACAGCGTCTATATTACCCACACTGTACTACCTATTCTGTAGAAAAAGCATTCTGAAAGAGAAAATAGCACACAAAAGGTTGTACTGTAGGTAGAGGGACGGGGTTGTACAAGACGTTGTACTGTAGGGGACGCCGCGTGATACAAGATCAAGAGAGGGTAGGGTAGGTAAGGGACAAGGGAGGGGTGCGCAGACCTCTTCCACTGCCCACAAACTCGTCTCTGTGCATCTGAATCATTGTACATTGTTGTGTACACTTTAGCTAGACACTGGTTACACCAAACACAGAGTTCACACACAGGTTTATTTCGGCGGGAATATGTAGGTACAGCGGAGGAATGCCACGAGGAATAGAGAGAGGAGGAGTGGTGTCCTCTCACTGTGGTGGTAGGTAGGTAACTGCCAGAAGCTGATCTAGGAAGCCAGGGCGGGAACCCAGCAACGGAGGTGCGGGAGAAATTTGGATCACGAGCGATTCAAGTCCACGCCAGGAGTTGGCTTGACCTTTATGGGTAATAAACCAGGTGTGCGGCACCAAGCTTGGGGTCACCACATCATCATACAACCCAGATGCATACATGGTAGGGTGCGCATTTTGAACTTGGTAATTTTACTCACCCCAGTTTGAATGTCGTAGTATTGGATTTTCGATCTCGTTTTTTGAAAATAGACCCTAATTTACTCAGTTCGTATCATTGATTTCTCGTATACCGAATGCTCGTATAACGGGACTTCCCTGTAATACTAGAGGGAGAGAGAGACTGTATATGTGTTAGAGAGAGGGAGATAGAGTGTGTGTGAGTGTGGGAGAGAGAGAGGGAGAATGTGTGTGTTTGTGTGTGTGAGAGAGAGAGGTGTAAATTCAACATAAGGAAAGAGAGAATGAGAGAGTGTGTTAGAGAGAGGGAGATAGAGAGAGTGTGTGTGTGTGTGAGAGAGATTGCATGTGTGTATAAGAACATAAGAAAATAAGGAAGCTACAAGAGGCCGCGAGGCCTACACGTGGTAGTTCCTGTCACCTAACACTACCTACATCCACCTTTCATCCCCATCCATGAACCTATCCAGCTCCCCTTTAAAGCTCCCCAATGACTCAGCACTAACTACCTGTCTACTGAGACCATTCCATTCATTCACCACCCTATTTGTGACCCAGTTTTTCCCTATTTCCTTTCTAAATCTACGCTTTTCCAGCTTGAATCCGTTACTTCTTGTTCTACCCAGGTTAAAAGCCGTAAGAACTTTTCCTATCTCTCCTTTATTAAATCCCTTTATCCACTTAAAAACTTCAATCAGAGCGCCCCTTACTCTGCGTCTCTCGAGTGAGTGTTATTTTAATAACTTCAATCTCCTCTCATAACTAAAGTTACGCATCCCTTGTATCATTTTGGTCATCCTACTCTGCACTTTTTCTAACAACACTATATCCATCCTGTAATATGGAGACCAAAATAATATGGAGACCAAAATAATAGTATATCTATGATCTTACCGACTAATAACACATGCGCTCCAATGGTCGTGTATTCACATCCAAAACTCTACCAAGATTTCAGCCAGAAACGGTTAAGTTAGGTTAAATCAGATGAGGTTAGGCTAGGTTAGGTTAAGTTAAGTTAGGTTAAATCAGATGAGGTTAGGTTAGGTTAGGTTAAATAGGTTAAATCAGATGAGGTTAGGTTAGGTTAAGTTAGGCTAAATCAGATGAGGTTAGGTTAAATCAGATGAGGTTAGGTTAGAGGTAGGGTTTGGTTTAGTAACAGATGATATTAAGAAAAAAAAAAGGTAATAATGGACGAGAGTTGCGCGGTCGTTTTCAGAGACAACGACTATTGTTTCCTGGCCTGCAATAGCTGCTTGTTCTAATGGAGATTGTTTTATTTTGCGCAAACCCCCCAAAAAAAAAAAAAAAAAAAAAACTCCGAATTTTATGGTACCGTTTCCATTAAAAACTGTTTGTCGATTTGAAAAGCACTAAAACATGTCCGGGAAAAATTGGTCAGGATCTTATAGGTTTTAATGCAACCTAACCTAACCTTATAGATTTCATTAAAACCTAATTAAAAGACCCTGACCAATTTCTCCCGGGCAAGTTTTAGTGGTTTTTCTGATGGAGATTCAGTGTTTTTAATGCAAACGGTACCATAAAATTCGGTATATTTTTTTTTCCTTTTAATGGGTTTGCGCAGAATAAAACAATCTCCATTAGAACAAGCAGCTATTGTAGCCAGGAAAAAATAGTCGTTGTCTCTGAAAACGACCACGCAACTCTCGTCCATTATTACCAAAAATAAAATTATCCATACTACGGCAGTGCGAAGCGGAGAGAGGTTTGCGGGGGCGGGCGGAGCGGGCATGTAAACAAACATTGATTTCCGACAAAAGCGAGTACCAGATTAATTCAAAACACATCAAAACTATTCAGGAAATCTAAGTTTCGGCCTCGAAGTCGGTGAATGCCCACTGCCGAAATTTTAGCCCACTATTGAATCTTGGCAAAGAGGACCACTTGCCCCCTTTGGCGAATACAGAGAGATAGTATTTTAGTGGTAGTAGTAGTGGTAGTGGTAGTGGTAGTAGTAGTAGTAGTAGTGGTAGTGGTGGTAGTAGTATTGTAGTAGTAGTAGTAGTAGTGATAGTAGTAGTATAGTAGTAGTAGTAGTGGTTGTAGTGGTAGTAGTAGTATAGTAGTAGTAGTAGTGGTTGTAGTAGAAGTAGTAGCAGTAGTGGTAGTGGTAGTAGTAGTAATAGTGGTAGTAGTAGTGGTGGTAGTAGTAGTAGTAGTGGTGGTGGTAGTAGTAGTAGTAGTAGTAGTAGTAGTAGTAGTGGTAGTAGTATAGTAGTAGTAGTAGTAGTGGTAGTAATAGTAGTAGGTAGTAGTGGTGTATAGTAGTAGTGTAGTAGTGTAGTAGTATAGTAGTAGTAGTGGTAGTAGTAGTAGTAGTAGTAGTAGTAGTAGTAGTAGTAGTGGTAGTAGTAGTAGTAGTAGTAGTAGTAGTAGTAGTAGTAGTAGTAGTAGTAGTAGTAGTAGTGGTAGTAGTAGTAGTAGTGGTGGTAGTAGTAGTAGTATAGTAGTAGTATAGTAGTATAGTAGTAGTAGTGGTAGTAGTAGTGGTAGTGGTTGTAGTAGTAGTAGTAGTGGTGGTGGTAGTAGTAGTAGCTAGTAGTAGTAGTAGTAGTGGTGTTGGTAGTAGTAGTAGTAGTAGTAGTGGTAGTGGTAGTAGTGGTAGTAGTGGTAGTAGTAGTAGTAGTAGTAGTAGTATAGTAGTAGTAGTGGTGTGGTGGTGTAGTAGTAGTAGTAGTAGTAGTAGTAGTAGTAGTAGTAGTAGTAGTGGTAGTGGTAGTGGTGGTAGTAGTATCCCAGCTAACCATCACCGGCGGGTCTACGTAGGCTGTAGAGCGGCGAACGGCGGCCGCCGGCGGCAAATTTACCTCGTCAGCCCTTCGAAGGCCCGCTGGTGTATTTTCAGACGGGATAATTTACTATTGTTGAAAATGATTGATACAGAATTTCAAGAATTGAATATTTCTATGTGTAAACATTTTTAAACAAGTTATATGATTATCTTGCTGTAATATTACATCAGTAGTGACAAGTAGCGGCAGCTTGACGTCAATCCTCCGGAGGCCCGCTGGTACGTATTTGTAAGTGGGAAATATTCATTTCATATTATATATATTAACACAGTAATATACATAGTATATCAATATCGGTACCATCACTATCATTAGGCCTGTTAGATAGGCCTATTGAAAATTGTTATAAAAGTTTTTATAATAGTTTATAGAAATTATCATATTTCAGTTTATTTCAAATATTTCCAGCTTAATCAGGAACACCGAGAGATACATAGAAATAAAGATGAGATACGTACAGTCTAAGACAAAAGTCGTGTCCCGATTTTGTCCGAATATGAAATGTAACTCGTGAAACATTATGAAAACCCTAACGCAGTTACATGCTCGTGGTTGGCAAGCCTGAATCCCTTAAGCTACTGTTCAGATAAGGGTTCAAAGCTTCATATCTGCCGCCGATAAGGCAATGTCTAAAACAATCTAAGGGTTTTTCAATGGTTCAATAGATTTACTGCTTTAAGGTTTCATATTATTCGATGTGGAATGCGAGGTATATTCGGCCCAGCAATGATCGCTAGGACATTTCATCTTTACACCTGAGCCATTGAAGGCTACATACATCACCACCGGCAGGAGTATGGAGAGAGCTAGTCACATGCAAGAATATAAATTTAAAAAATATACATATAAAAAATATAAAAAACCAAGAAAAATTGCTTCAAAATTCAATAGTATATTTGGATAATAATAAGACCAAATTCCATTTTAATCTATGCAAAAATTTAAAGAAAAATTGCGTCAAAATTCAAGAGTATATTTGGATAATAATATGTAAGAAGGAAGGACTCTGAAGCAGTGGCGTATATAGGTCCTTAAAAAGAAAGGGGAATACGGGTATGAATCCAGGATTGTTATAAAGGGGGGGAAGGGCTTGTGCGAAGCGAGCCTCAACAGCTGAGGGAGTTTACAATAATAGCAAAATTGCAATGTATTTCGGAGGGCTTCAGCCAAACCCCTGAGACTGGCTAACCGAACCCAGGATCAACCACTGCTTTATAATTACCTCAGCACTTCTACTTTTAACACTCCTGGTAATGAATCCTAAAACAATTACTCGTGAGGATACGAACTAATAAGACGTATGAGTTGTGGTGAGATCGAAGAACTTATGGCAGTGCTACCAACCGTTCGTATGACATACGGCAGAGAGCACCGAAAGGTTAGCCCTTTACCAGATGTCTTAACCAAAATTCAGGACACGACTTTTGTCTTAGACTGTACATAGGAAGGAGTTTACATGGAAAAAGGTTATCAGTTAGTCTATGTGTGCAGCTAGTATCATATAAAAATAACATTTGATTATCCGAGCAAAGATTACGGGATAAAACAAGGTCATATTTTCCCTTATTTCAATCATTTCCAACATATTATCAACACATATCAATACTCAACGGTACACCTAATAAGGAATATGTAGATGATGGAGAATTAACATGGATAATATCATGATTTAGAATAGAATATTATTTGAAATCATTACGCAGCTATCAATGCACTAAGCTGCCAGACGTACGATAGCCATTACAAAGGGTTAAAACCCACAAAAGGCCTAATATATCACCCTTAACTAGTCGATAACATAATGAGAACCTAGTTATAACATGTTTTCGCTCCTTCATTATGTCGAAATAGACTGAATAATATAAATGATTGCAGTACGACACGATTTTTAGGAATTCCTCGGCAGCGTTGTGTCAGTGACTCAGTGAAATCAGTTACTTGGAAAACGCACAAGCTGGTGGATGTTGTTATGTTCTTCGCCGCAATCAATATCCTTCTACATGGCTGTACAGTGTTCCACGTACACCAGCATGTAAACCCAATAACGAAAATGTTTTTGTACTTATGAAATAAACAATGTCCGTAGCAATTATGATCTCCTTTTCATCGTATTACTGGATAACGACATAGGAATATTTATGGTTATACTTTCTAAGTATATTGCAGATATCGTAATGTTTTTATAAGTGTTGAACAGCCCATTAGTCTATTAATCGGCTAATGGGTTGTGCAACACCCCTTAAAACATTACTATATCTGCAATATACTTAGAAAGTATAACCATAAATATTCCTCAATCAGTTAATATAACAGCGGCAAATGGTCATATGCCCTACGGCTGGCCGCTCCCAGCGGCCCGCCGGTGAGCCTCTGAGCAGATCCCCAGCGGCCCTATGTCGTACACTTCCGTCGGGCCGCCGGTATGACATACGGAGGGACTCCGGAGGCCCTCCGTCTTTGTGTTTGCTGGGATAGTAGTAGTAGTAGTAGTAGTAGTGGTAGTAGTAGTAGTGGTAGTAGTAGTAGTAGTAGTGGTGGTGGTAGTAGTAGTAGTAGTAGTAGTAGTAATGGTGGTAGTAGCAGTAGACAGTACACATAGGCACTGGAGAGAGACAGACAGACAGAGGAGAGAGAGAGAGAAAACAAAAAAGATAGACTTGCATATCACTTTATCAGAAAAATTGTAAAATATATTGCACAGAGAGAAAGAGAGAGGACATGAGAGAAAGAAAGAAAGGTAGAGAGAGAGAGAGAGAGAGAGAGAGAGAGAGAGAGAGAGAGAGAGAGAGAGAGAGAGAGAGAGAGAGAGAGAGAGAGAGAGAGAGAGAGAGAGAGAGAGAGAGAGAGAGAGAGGAAATGAGAAAGAAAGAAAGGTAGAGAGAGAGAGAGAGTGTGTGTGTGTGTAAAGCAAAACAAACAGCCTGGAAAGAATGTTGAGACAATACTTTTAGCCCTGCACGTGCGAGGGGAGGCAGCAGACAGCGGTGGGTGGTGCACGCTGTTTAGGGCTGTTGGGGGCTGTTTAGGGGTGCGAGGATGCCCTGAGGAACCCTAGGAGCCCCTGGCCAGCAGGTCCTGTGAGGCGTAGGAGGTGCAGGGTAGTCTTGGTTTTATATAGTGGTGGGCGTATCGATATCATAATATCGATACTTTCGATACCACCTTTGTATCGAAAGTATCGATACTTTTTTCTTGGTATCGAGTATTATGAGTACTCAAGAAGCATACGCAAAATATTTGTGAAATTATACAAGAAAATAAAAAAATGCCACTACCAAATACATTTTTTACGTCTGGCAACTCCCTACGTCAGTGTGTGTGTGTGTGTGTGTGTGTGTGTTTTGCAGCGGTAATTTCAAAATGAGTGGGATGGTTGACTTCTGCTACGATACTGGGGCTGGATGTTCGAACGTTCGTAACGCCTCTAAGATCATCTTGGAGTGTTCATAGCGGCCTTAGATCTTGGGCTACGAACACTACAAAAATGTATTATCAAAGGATCGTCCGAATGTTCTTAGCTCACGATGATGCGATCTTCAAGCTCGTTCCGTTCCGTTCCGACCACGAGGAATGGAACTCAGTTGACTGTCGCTTTGCCAATCAGAGGAAAGATTTCATCAACCTGTGAGATTGTTAGCCAATCATAATGCAGTTAGAATGTAAACAAATATCATGTGGCGCGTCCCCTCACAACAAATTACAAACTTATAGCCTCAATATAACATGAACTGGTAAAATTCAATTTCTTTCCTGCCCTTAGGTCTCACTAGGAGGTTATTGGTAGGGTTAGATAAGGTTATAATGAGGTTAGGTTGGTATCCGGTCATTTCGCCCACATGCCATTTCGCCACACCATGGAGTCATTTCGCCCACACTATGGAGTCATTTCGCCCACAGGTCAATTCGCCCACACTATGGAGTCATTTCGCCCAAGGTTACTGGTGGTTCATTCCATATCTGCCTGCGGAAGATATAAGTTACATGACTCCGTGACATGGATCGTGTGGGCGAATTGACTTTAGAGTGGGCAAATTGACTCTTACATGTGGGCGAAATGTCTTGTCGGCGAATTGACTCGTACATGTGGGCGAATTGACTCTTACATGTGGGCGAAATGTCTTGTGGGCGAATTGACGTGTGGGCGAAATGACCGGTAACCGGTTAGGTTAGTATTATTTTGGGGGGTCATTTAGGACTTTAGGTGGGGTAAGGGGATGTTAAAGGGGGTAACTCTCCCACTTTATAATGGGCCCCAGACATAACTACGTCACGGTTTGTTTACATCGGTGCATTGTGGGGATAAGTCGGGGTCGCCGCGGGTGGACCTACGAAGGGAAAACTACGGCGATGAAAGAATTTCGAGTTATTTTGCGCGAAATTGATATTCCAGGTGATATATTACTGTGCTCTGTTCTCACTGACAACACTATAGAGAAGACCTGAGGTAATGACTGATGTGCAGAGGCTTCTAAACCAAGAAAACTGAGTCATAACAGAGCCTCGTCAAAAGGTAAGCAACTGGTAGGTACGTAATGTGTCCCTACCACTTGCTTACTTCTTAATGAGACTGCTGTGACTGTTTTCCTGGTTTACAAGCCTCTGCAGATCAACCATCACCTCAGGTCTTCTCTATGTTGTTAGCGAGCACGGAAATATAGCACCTGGAATATCAATTTCGCCCAAAACAACTCGAAATTTTTTCATCGTCGTAGTCTTCTCTTTGTAGGATGTACATATTCATGGTTATTATAGTATTCAAATGCCTTATTAATTGAGTTCCTTTTGTTGTCTTTCCTCATAATAAGTAGGGTATTATTCTAGTGATTGCCCATACTCCCCCTCTCCCACAAAACAAGCTTGGGGACCTGGGGGAATGCGGGATTTTTTGGCTAGGGTACAAAATATGCGTCGCAACCACATATTTTTTGAATTAGGGGTGTTGTAAAAATTTCCTAGATCTAGGGAAAATTCATTGGACTTCTTCTGAGTCCAGTGACGTGTGAACCTGACGATCCTCACCGAATGATGACCGAAGTGTCGAGAACACCCCCAACCCCCCGCTAGAAGGTTTGGTTAGATTTGGTTAGGTTGGGGTAGGTCAGATTTGGTTAGGTTAGATTTGGTTAGGTTAAGTTTGGTTAGATTTGGTTAGGTTATATTTGGTTAGGTTAGCTTAGGTTATATTTGGTTAGGTTAGCTTAGGTTATATTTGGTTAGGCAAATTTCTCTAGATATAAGGTAATTATCCTAGATCTAGGGAATTTTACCTCCCATACACAACTCTTAAATTATGTGTTTCCGACGCATAATTTGTTCCCCACCCGAAAACCCCACATTCCCACTTCCCCCAAACTTGTTTGGGGGAAGTGGGAGAGTATGGGCAAACACAAGAATTTTACCGGTAAAATTCTAGTGTTTGCCCATACTCTCCCACTTCCCCCAAACAAGTTTGGAGACCTGTGGGAATGTGGGGTTTTCGGGTGGGGAACAAATTATGCGTCGGAAACACATAATTTAAGAGTTGTGTATGGGGGTTAAAACTCCCTAGATCTAGGATAATTACCTTATATCTAGAGAAATTTGCCTAACCAAAATTAACCTAACCTAACCAAATATAACCTATGCTAACCTAATCAAATCTAACCAAACCTAACCTAACCAAATATAACCTGCCCTAACCTAACCAAATCTAACCTAACCTGCTAGCAGGGGTTTGGGGGGGCTCTCGACACTTCGGTCATTATTCTGTGAGCATCGTCAGGTTCACACGTCTCTGGACTCTGAAGAAATCTATTAAGCCCCACGCCGCCCTACTCCCGAAGGGGGGAGGGAAATTGCGTACGCGGGCTCAACGGGGGGGTGTTGATGTAGCTCCTGTTTTAGCGCCCCCCCAAACCCGCTAAGGTTCTATCCAATCGGTCGCTGGCGTGGCATGACAACTAACCCTGGCACCCCTACCTGTCGGGGGCCGGGTAGGGCGCATCTCCAAGTTCTACAGAAGGTAAGCGGGCAATGCCTGTTCGTGTCGTCGGAGATACGGGGAGCTTGGTTCCCCAGGCTAGCAATAGCCACGGCTATGCCGGGGCGACCCTCCCTGTACCCCTAGAGTCCCTGGCTTGATACAGGTCCCCAGGGCCTCCTTAATCGCCTGCCCTATCATGCACTTGTCAATCACGTGAATACATCACCATCTGCTGCGTCGCCTTCAGGAAGACCTGTATGTGGTACCCCAGAGGTCCAGGCCTGTTGTAGGTGCCTCGTAATGCCCCGGGGTTCCGAGGGGACCCAGGGGAAGCCTCCTGAAGGAGTATCTAGTAGGGCGTCGTAGTCGCGTAGTTTCCACCTCCGACCCACGCCCGCCCCTATGCCTGCCCAGCGCCCAGTGGCTCCCAAGGGCCCTGAAGAGAGGTGGGCGAGTCCTGCCCTGCTCCGGGATCCTGGGGGGGCCGAGGCGAGGCACGCCATGGACGCAGGCCGGAAACAGGGTAGTCGTATCCGTAGAGTTTTCCTTGCCAGCCTTGAGTCGCAACCTCAGGCACGCGGCCAGGCTTGGCACGCAGGATGTCTCCTACGCGTCGCGGTTACTCGCCGTTACTCACGACTCGACGTGAGGTTACTCGCTGCAGTTAGTTCCTGCAGTATATTACTATCACGTTCGCGACACCGTGTGCACACGTATTGACCCCTCGAACTCATGAGGTTACCTACTGTCCCCGAAATCCTCCTTCAGGCAACTTTTGGGAGGGAGGAGTTCCAACACTGAATTATCAACGTAATCCCTTTGTTTCCTATAGTCTCCCTCCAGTTTAAGGCCTAACATTTTGCGTCACCTTTGGCGTGATAAAATTAGATCTGTTTACCTTCAGCGAAAACCCTTTCTTACCTCCTCTCTAATCAACTACCAATCCTCTAACCTTCTGCCTACTACCCCAATCTTATCTCGGTTGGGGGTCTCACACTTCGTCTCATTCTAGCATCGCGTCCAGTCCACTCAAAAATCCAATGAATTTTCCCTAGATCTAGGCAATTTTTACAACAACCCAAACTCAAAAACTATGTGGTTGCGACGCATATTTTGTACCCCAGCCAAAAATTCCGCATTCCCCCAGGTCCCCAAGCTTGTTTTCCGGGAGAGGGGGAGTATGGGCAAACACTAGAATAATACCCTACTTATTATGAGGAAAGACAACAAAAGGAACTCAATTAATAAGATATTTTAACCCCTTCACTGCAGATATCATATTCATAGGCCTACCCCCATGTGCGGCAGGTTTTAATTAAAATATAAAATAATTACTGATCATATTTTAAAGTGCCTAAATGAATAGGATGCTCATTCCAAACCAGAAAATCAAGGTTTCGTCTTGGTGGAGGCTACCAGCTAAGTGAAGAGTTACGTCAAAGTGCAGCAACAGAGCCGTGACCGTGCTGCCAGACGCACAATGAAACTACTTACTACTCAACCTAATACAGCTTATTTTGGTACATAAATGCTTCATTCATGCATTCATTCATTCATTCATACTTCTGTTTTATATCCATCAAGAATATATTGAATATCTTGACTATTTAGCCTCGCCATTAAAGTAGAGGGCGCGGCAGCGTCAACACGTCGTACTGTACCACTTGACCTTATTAGTCACACTAACTCACGCAAGCAGAAAAAGAGGTTCTATTATATCGCAATACTTGACACTGTTGCCATACAAGCCTATCACAACGAATATTTACCCATAATATCATTGAGCGCGCAGTTTAAATACAGGAACCATATATGTACCAGCCGCAGTGATCCCTTAAATAGCTGAGAGACCGTATTTGTACCAGCCGCAGTGAAGGGGTTAATACTATCAAAACCATGAATATGTACAACCTACAAAGAGAAGACTATGACGATGAAAAAATTTCGAGTTGTTTTGGGCAAAATTAATATCCCAGGTACTATATTTCCGTGCTCGCTGACAACATAGAGAAGACCTAAGGTGATGGTTGATGTGCAGAGGCACAAACCAGGCAAACAGTCACAGCAGCCTCATTAAGAAGTAAGCAAGTGGTAGGGACACGCTACGTACACCAGTTGCTTACCTTTTGACGAGGCTCTGTTATGACTCAGTTTTCTTGGTTTAGAAGCCTCTGCACATCAGTCATTACCTCAGGTCTTCTCTATAGTGTTGTCAGCGAGAACAGAGCAAGTAATATAGCACCTGGAATATCAATTTCACGCAAAATAACTAAATTCTTCCATCGCGTAGTTTTCCCTTCGTAGGTCCACCCACGGCGACCCCGGCTTATCCCCACAATGCACCGATGTAAACAAACCGTGACGTAGTTATGGGTAGGGTCCATTACGTTTTAGAGGTATTTGAAGGGATTTGTGAAGGTCTTGATAATATCTTGATAGGTCTTGATATTGATAATTTAATTTTTTCTTGATATCATGTTACTAATAAACCAAACCCCACCTCTAACCTAACCTAACCTAGTCTGATTTAACCTATAACTTAGACGACTAAACCAAACCCTACCTCGAACCTAAACTAACTTAATCTGATTTAACCTAACTTAACAGTTTATAGCTGAAATAACGGTAGATTTTCGGTAGTAGGATATGCGTACATGTAACGCCATTATTATTCAATTGTATCATGGGAAATGGGGTTCAAAATACTCAGAATGAATAAATCTACATGATGATGTAGGTAAGAATCCTAGGACTTTTGAAAGCCCACTACCAATCTAATACCCACCCATTTTAGGGTGGGTATTATTATGGCATACATTATCCAAGTAAGTAGACAATACCTGGAACTGTGCCGATAAGAATTCTCGCCAACGTACGTATTTTATTCGTCGGCGAGTGTTCCTATTTTAACCGTGTTTGTGAATTCAGGGATTAAATACCAGCAATAGCCTGAACAGTTAGGTTAGGTTAGGTTGGCCAGTTGACTATATGTCTAGGTTAGGTTTATGATTGAGCGGGGGTGATTCCCCCCCAGCTCAGGACCGAAATAATACCGATTTGACATATTACAGTAGATGGGTTAGGTTGAAATGAAAGCCTGCATTCTAGTGATTTTTATGTGCTTTAACCCCACAATTTCAGTGGTCGTGAACTTGCCTAGAATAACATCTCACTACCCCAGCTTCCATCATTGAACCATTCATTCAATACTTTCGCTTTACTCACATACCATCTCTAAGAGTTGGAGTAGAGTGTACCTACTCTTCTCAGACATCCTTGCCTACCTATCACACATTCCTTTATTCTCTACATACTCTTTTAGGTAAATAAGCAGTTTCAACCAATACTCCTTATTGACCAATACTCAACCATTCAAGTGTACGCTACTCTTCTCAGACATCCTTGCCCACCAATCACACATTCCTTTATCCTCTACATACTCTTTTAGGTAAATATGCAGTTTTAACCAATACTCCCTATTGACCAATACTCTACCATTAAAGTGTATACCTACGTACTCTTCTCAGACATCCTTGCCCACCAATCACACATTCCTTTATCCTCTACACACTCTTCTAGGTAAACATGCAGTTTCAACCAATACTCCCAACTTTGACCAATACTCTTCTGACATAACTGGGGTGGCTACGCCCCCCAAGACCCCCTGCTAGTTACTAATCTAACCCGGGCATTGATTACGTAACCTAACCTCACTGGGGGGGATGGGCTTCGCCCCCCCAGATCCCCATGTGTAATTTTTGATTTCCGACAGCTTTTGTGTGGGTTAGAAATACTCCTTATAATAGGAACGAAACGTTCAGGGTACTTAAAACCACCGATTGGTTGTGTTGTATTGTATTGGTCTAAACTGCACTTAACAAAATTAAAAATTAATAATAATAATAATAATACCTTATGTATTTCACTTTTCCACCTACAGTATACATGCATTCCACGCACTAGTACACCGGTGCTCGAATCTCTCTTATCTTTGCCTCTCCGTAGCATTGATGAGAGGAGGATGCAGTCAGTTCGTACACAAGTTGTTTCGTACACCAGTAGATTCGATCATTCGTAGACCTAAAAGTTGTTTCGTAGTCTATATGAAACTATAGTTGTTTCGTACACTCAGGTCAGAGTTTAACTTGATGACTAGAGTTACGAAACGACACACCAGGTATATATGCACGAAAAAACTCAAAATCAGTGTACGAAACAGCTAACAAAACCTGGCACGAAACAATGTGTGTACGAAACTCCCTGTATTGCTATTCCATCCGTATCCTTCACTTGACTCATTCTCTCCATCTCATCCTTGTCTCCTATTCTCCTCCTTCACTTCCCGCATCTTAACCTCTCCCATATCATCTTCTCAATACACTTCTAGCACAAGACACATTTCTTTTTTATTTGCACTTCACTCATTCCAGTCACCTATAGACATTCGGCAGCATACCATTCATTGCACCCTTTATTCTAATTCACATTCCCCCTACAGCGTCCTGACCAACCATAAACAACTCAACATGAAATAAACAACTAATAACATAACTTTATATGGCTTGTATATTAAAGGCGTTTTCTGCGGGGGATTTTTGGTTGCAACCGGAAAATTTTCGGTTAGCAAACGGTCACAACAACAACAACAAATGATTGCGGGTCGGGCCAATCATCTTCCCTGGATGGTTGAACAGGGATCGAAATTTGAGCAACCGAAAAATTTTTGGTTGCAATCAGGATCCCCTCAGAAAACGCTTTAAGGCGTTTTCTGCGGGGGATTTTTGGTTGCAATCGGAAAATTTTCGGTTGCAAACGGTCACAACAACAACAACAAATGATTGCGGGTCGGGCCACTCTTCTTCCCTGGATGGTTGAACAGGGATCGAAATTTGAGCAACCGAAAAATGTTCGGTTGCAATCAGGATCCCCGCAGAAAACGCCTTTAGAAAAACCTTCATTTTGCGACCCTACGAACAGTGTGCGAGTGGTCTTCAGCAACCTTAGCACTACGGTGGAACAACGAACAAATATGGCGGATGGATGTTCGCAAAGATCGTTTGATAATACCTCTAAACGCGTTACGAACGTTCCAAGATCAATCTAAGTGCAAAGATGATCTTAGAGACGCGTTACGAGCGTTCGAACATCCGGCCCCTGAAATACCGGTTGGTAAGTGACCATGAATTACTGAACCTATCATATTTTCGTTTGTGTTTGTGGGGGGGCTTATGCCTTGTGTATTGCATTGCATGTACTATCAGTGTGGAGAGAGATGAGTATTGAGCTGCCGCCTGCCACTTGTCGCCATATGACTACAGACAAGACGTGTTTACTAAACACGTCTTGTCTGTAGTCATTATATTATATTATTTTACTATTATTATTATTATTATCATTATCATTATTATATTTTTTATACAAGGTAGTTACTCATAATAACCGATACTTCAAACAAAGTACTTGGTATCGGCACTCGATACTTCCGATACAGAGCTGAAAAGTACTTGGTATCGTATCGAAACGAAAGTACTCGTATCGCTCACAACTACAGAAGTTGGTCTGGGTCTTGGGGACTCTTGGCACTCTATCTCTCTCTTGGGGTGCCAGCCACTTGCTCCCACCCTTCCCTCCCTTCCTCTCTCTTTACTCTCTCTCTCTCCCTTCCCTTCTCTCTCTCTTCCCTCCCCTCTCTCTTCCCTCCCTTCCTCTCTCTGTATTCTCTCTCTCTCCCTTCCCTTTTCTCTCTCTTCCCTCCCTTCCTCTCTCTTTACTCTCTCTCTCTCCCTTCCCTTATTTCTCTCTTCCCTCCCTTCCTCTCTCTTTATTCTCTCTCTCTCTCCCTTCCCTTCTCTCTCTCCCTCTCTCATTATTCTCTCTCTCTCCCTTCCCTTCTCTCTTTCTTCCCTTTCTCTCTTTTTCATCATTCCTTTCTCTCTACTCTCTCTCTCTCTCATTCCTTCTGCATTTACATATACTTGCAGATACAAAGCATAAAACAACGCTGAAACAGGGTAGATAAGTCATGTCATGATAGTTATGATAATATAAACTACTGTGTATCATCTTCCGTGGCACATAAAAATCAGTAGTAATGCTATAATTCTTAATATATGGCGCCTGACGACATGATTGCAGGTGGCGACTTTACTGTTATCTACGTTAGTGATTTGCAACAAAAATGGCAAAAAAAAACACCACGGAACTCTACCTCTACCTCATTACCAACGTTCAAGTTACATACATTCAGAGATACGTACAATCCTGTGAGTAATTATAACTATGCAGTGGTTTTCATGTACATTTCATCCTCTAACATGTCTCAGAAGCATTAGAGTGTAGCCAGTCAGTCAGACAGAGGTGATGGTCATAGTAAGAACCATTGACACTACGTATAGACCATTTAAGCTGATACAATATAGGCACTGTTGAGTAATATTGGGCTATAAACTGTATAGACCATTTAAGCTGATACAATATAGGTACTGTTGAGTAATATTGGGCTATAAGCTGTATAGACCATTTAAGCTGATACAATATAGGCACTTGAGTAATATTGGGCTATAAGCTGCATAGACCATTTAAGCTGATACAATATAGGCACTGTTGAGTAATATTGGGCTATAAGCTGTATAGACCATTTAAGTTGATACAATATAGGCACTGTTGAGTAATATTAGGCTATAAGCTGTATAGACCATTTAAGCTGATACAATATAGGCACTGTTGAGTAATATTGGTCTATAAGCTGTATAGACCATTTAAGCTGATACAATATAGGCACTGTTGAGTAATATTGGGCTATAAGCTGTAGTGTACTTTTGTTCTTTTGACAGTGGTGTGTGTGCAGTGTTCAGTATTGACAAGAGTAATGCTGGACTAACTTTTGTACATTGCAAGTTCAGTAAAAGCCCCACGAACGTACGTAAGTATGGGAGCTCCTGTATTTGCCTCAATGATTACTTTTGTTCAGGTGTAACAACTCCAACTGTTATTAATTCTACTCATGGTGCTTTATCTATAACTATTTCCATCGTGTTTGAGTTCCTTTTGACCCATTGCCATAATGACACTAGCTACCCCCTTTTTAGGCAAATTTCTGCCTTATTGTATTAATTCCTTCATATTTAGAGAATTTTCACACTATTGTACTATGTTTCATCTTTCCAGGATACTTTGATCATGTAATATGAAATAGAAATGAAAATAGACACAAGTGAAATATTTATAGCCTCGTTTTTTTCTATCTTTGTCACACTGTCTTGTATACACGGATGCGCGAGTTTGCGCGGATGATCTTTGCACGCCTCCGAAAAGGGAATGTTTACACGTATGACGCACCATGTTTATAACAAAATAATGTAGAATATCAACACCTACAATTGTAGTTAGTATTTCGTTGCGTAGCCAGCTTCCTCTTGATGACCCTTTGAAGGCGACGTGGTACACTGTCAGCAAGATTTTGAAGGAACTCAGGCTTAAATTCTTCCCAACACTTTCGGAGCTCCATTTCAAGCTTGGGAAGTGTAGAGGTGTCACGTGAGCGGAGTTTGCCTTTAATGATGGATGGCCCAAAGATTTTCTATGGGTGATTTATTGGGAAAATTACCTGGCCAGTCATCTATTCTCCCAATCTTGTAGTCATCAAGCCACTGTATCACATCTCGAGCTGTGTGGCAGGATGCTCCATCCTGTTGGAAAATCTGTGCCTGTGTCTTTTCAAAGCAGTCCTCCAGGTGGTCATTTAAAAGATCAAAATACACCACTTTGTTAACAGTTGTGTCTTTGGGAAAATAACTAAGTTCCCAATACCATGAAAAGTAAAGCAACCCCACACCATTAAACTGGGAAGGTTTTTTGTGGTCTTTCGTGTGTAGTGAGGCTCTTTGGGGTCTGAGCCGGGGCGACGGTACACTTTTGCTGGTCCTCCTCCACTCACACAAAATGTGCTTTCGTCACTCCACAGCACAGCCCGCCACCTGTCGAGAGGCCAATCTTTGTATTTCTTTGCAAAGTAAAGCCTTTTCTTCGTTTGGCGGTCATTTATCAGTGGCTTATTCCGCGCCCGGTAACACCTGTAGCCAAGGTCACGTTTCAAAGTTTCCTGTACACTACGAAGCGACACATTACCAAGAAGAGTATGATTTTCCTCCTTCAGTTCTCTGGCTGTAAGGCTAGGATTGGCATCAAGCTGTCCCCTTAACGCGCTCCTGGCTCTGTTATACGTTTTTTTTTGTTTCCCAGGTTTTTTTGGGGGGAGCGGGAGATTCACCTCTCCGCCCGCCTTAAATCGGCGGATCAAATTTTGCACCGTTCTAAGCTTTAGTCCTTTAAGCTTGCAAATTTCCTTATTATTGATCCCAGCTTGGAAAGATCAATTGATTGCTTGAATCGTTGTGCCATCCGTATGTTTTCCACCCATTATGTAATCTAGCAAAAACAAGTAAAAACACGGGATGTTGGGGAACGCTGCAAGCTATAAGTTCAAAATCATGCAAACTGTCAACCGCCTATGGAGGGAGGAGAGGGAGGGAAACCCTACCTCCCACACACCAGTGAGTGTGCAAGATGATGTACGTCGCTGTCAGACATACGATTCATGCCTTCTGCATTTTTTTATAGCTTGAGAAGCAACTTTAAATCTGCGAGGTAAATCTCGATGAACGGATTCTGGCGCAAAGATCATCCGCGCAAGCCTGTATTTGTAGACAATTTGGACTTGTCTTTTAATGCAGTTGTCATCACTTTCCCTGCGGCTGTCCAACGATGAAGAGACAGAGTAAGGTTTATGCGATATACATATATGTGACCTGCAGGAAATAGGAGTGTAACTTATGCGTGGAAAGACTGTTTTTTAAGGCAATCAGCAGAGAAACCTTTAAAACCCTGGATACATTTATTGAAAGTCACACCTGCACTGCCAACCCAACAACTGCTGGGGCCATTACTCCCTCACAGAACACAAGGGCACGGCTGCCACCACACATGTAACACACTGCCAAAGCCGTCTCTATGTAAAAGCCTGCGTCTGGGAGGCGAGATGGACGGTAACGTCATCATCAGAGTCGGCTCCAGCCGCTCCACAAGTCAGTAGGCGCCGTAATTTTCTACCTAAAAAATGTTTATCAGTATAAAAGATATACTGTTATCTTCGGAAATGTTTGTTCTATAATATCATCAAATAAAAAACCGTAAAACACACTAAAGAAATGCCATTATGCGACTCTCAAGAAATATGCATGAACTTAAACTTCGCCATTTAATATTGTGTTCGTAAACATTTTACATGTAGAATATTAATAGAAGCGGAATTTAATTAGCTTTCCATTGCTATATTTAGTTTTCTGATAAGTGAATTAGAACCATACATAAATTAGCGTTAACTAAATAAATAACATCATCAATCGGGAAAAATTACCCGATTTCATGATCTTTTTAGTTAGTTAACGCTAATTTATGTATGGTTCTAATTCATTTATCAGAAAACGAAATATAGCAATGGAAAGCTAATTATAGTCCGCTTCTATTGATATTCTCCATGTAAAATGTTTTCTAACAAAATATTAAATGGGAAAGAGTTTAAGTTCATGCATATTCCTTGAGTCTCATAATGGCATTTCTTTAGTGTGTTTTACGGTTTTTTATTTGATAATATTATAGAACAAACATTTCCGAAGATAACAGTATATCTTTTATACAGATAAACATATATTAGGTAGGAAATTACCCGATTTCATGATGTTATGTATTTAGTTAACGCTAATTTATGCATGCTGCTAATTAATTTATCAGAAAACAAAATATAGCAATGGAAAGTTAATTAAATTCCGCTTCTATTGATATTCTCCATGTAAAATGTTTTCGAGCAAAATCTTAAATGGCGAAGAGTTTAAGTTAATGCATATTTCTGGAGAGTCTCATAATGGCATTTCCTTAGTGTGTTTTACGGGTTTTTATTTGATAATATTAAAGAACAAACATTTCCGAAGATAACAGTATATCTTTTATACTGATAAACATATATTAGGTAGGTAAACTTGTCATCTCGGTGGCCTCGTACAGACTCCGTCCGTGACGTCATCAATCTCAGGCGCAGGCTTTTACATACAGACGGCTTTGACACTGCCCACCACCACCACCATGCCACACAGGACACACTCCCACAGGCACGGGTACAACCACACTTGTCCACACAACACACCACCTCAAAAGTGGATCTTCATGTGGCTGGCAATATCACCCTTTGTCTTGAAACACTTGCTACAAATATCACACTTGAACTCCCGCAAGCCAGTGTGTCTAAAGGTGTGTTGGGTGAGCTGTGAACGGATATAAAACCTTTTCCCACACCCTAGTTGTAATGTGAGAAAATGGGTTAATCCTGTGACTCACGATTGACGAAGAGTTTACATTGAGTGTTAAGAGTAAAGTAATATAAAAATATCTAGTAATTAAATGCTCGCAATTTGCCTTCACTCCTCAGTCCTTAATCAGTAGATATAGGTTCTGACAATATTTTATACCCGTGGTCGCTAGTGACGTCACGGCAAGAAGGCGATTTGAGGGAAGACCAGGTTTCTCTCTCTCTGGCCATCTTTGGTAGCGACAACACACGCGCGGAGAGTTGTGTCGTACAACCCTTTTCGAAGGTATGTGTGGGGCGGTGTATTTATAAGGATGTATAGGGCATTGATCAGTTATGTATTGGACATTATATATTCATTGGTTTACGTGTATTCAGGGTTTTGGAGCCGAGCTGAGTGAGCTGAGTGAGCTGAGGGGGTGGTTTAACCAATGAGGGACCCACGTGTGTGCTGATGGTGGTTGTGGGTTGCTGAGCTGAGCTGAGTGAATGACTCGCGGATACACCAGTGTATACAGCTAAGGCAATGATTCATCGCGAGTGCGTGTATAGATAGGTACATTACCTAGTGACAGTGGGGTAAAGGAATTCTTGAGTTTTTGTTAAACCCGAGTAAGAATCGCGTCGTGTCGGGGATTATTATTGTTCAGTGATTTTTTTGGTGAAACCTTAGAGTGGGGATGTGAATACTGGTATCAACACAGTGATAATATACGGAAACCCTGTTAACGAGTCGTTTATTAAGTCCCAGTTATACTCACATATTCTCTACATCTTTATTTTTTTTTCCCACTTATTGTGGGTGATGGCAGCGTAATCACCAGGTTTGTGGAGCCCTTCAAGTTAACATCAAGCTATAAGGGGGGGCGCTACATAGGCATTCATGGTTTTTAACACCACTGTGTGTCAGGGTGTGTGAGGTGAGGTCACTCTTTGTAGTAAATCTTTTCCCACACTCTAAACATTCATAATTCTTATCACCATTGTGTGTCAGGGTGTGTGTGGTGAGGTCACCCTGTCTAGCAAATCTTTTCCCACACTCTAAACATTCATAACTTTTGACACCACCGTGTGTCAGGGTGTGTGTTGTGAGGGAACTCTTTCTAGTAAATCTTTTCCCACACTCACTTTGATTGGGGAGGCGGTAGCGGAGTGGTTAGCGTCTCCGACTAGCGTTCTCGGTGACCCGAGTTCGATCCCCGAAGAAACCCGAAACCTTTCTGCACCGTCGAGTGGCCTAAGAACACCCACATGCCCTGCCCATCAACTCTACCTTCGATTGCAAGTGCATCGGAGGACACAGGGGGGCGGTATGAGCCTCTAATCAAAGGCGTCACTATAAGAATCCTGCCTGCGCCACCACGGGCGAGGACCAACCATCACAGCCCTCAAGTGAACCTCCAGAGCCTACCATCCGTGCCCTGGGTCACCACTGCCTACAGGCGCTATAGGCCTAACACCAATGTGTGTCAGGGTCACACTCTAAACATTCATAATTCTTGACACCACCGTGTGTCAGGGTGTGTGTGGTGAGGTGACTCTTTGTAGTAAATTTTTTCCCACACTCTAAACATTCATTATTCTTGACACCATCATGGTGTGTCAGGGTGTGTGTGGTGAGGTTACACTTTAGAGCAAATCTTTTCCCACACTCTAAACATTCATAATTCTTGACACCACTGTGCGTCTAGAAATGTCTCTCAAGCAGACTCTTATATTTGAATGTTTTGTCACACTGCTGGCACTTCAGCTCACTGTGTGCCTTGTGGCCTGAGGTGCCTGCCTCCAGGTGATTCTTGCCATCACCCCTGTGCCTCCCCACACCTGAGGCAGACTGATCCTGCTGCTCCCAGCCTCCCGGCCACTCATGCTGCTGCTCGGCCCCACAGCCTCCACCGCAGCCTCCCGCCAGTACACGCGACGACCGGTGTTGCATAAAATAGGTACCGCCTGTAAATAAGTCACAAAATACTGGTACACCGCCCGTGTTTGCCAGCTTATGGTAATTTTCCCCTACTAAATATATGTTTATCAGTATAAAAGGTATACTGTAATCTTCGGAAATGCTTGTTCTATAATATTATCAAATAAAAACCGTAAAACACACTAAAGAAAGGCCATTATGAGACTCTCAAGAAATATACATGAACTTAATATTCTACTAAACTCTTCGTCATTTAATACTTTCCGAGAAAACTTTTTACATGGAGAATATCAATAGAAGCGGAATTTCATTAGCTTTCCATTGATACATTTCGTTTTCTGATAAATGAATTAGCAGCATGCATAAATTAACATTAACTAAATAAATAACATCATCAATCGGGAAAAATTATCATATTTCATAAATTCATAAATGACGATGAGTTTAATAGAATATTAAGTTCATGCATATTTCTTGAGAGTCTCATAATGGCCTTTCTTTAGTGTGTTTCACGGTTTTTTATTTGATAATATTATAGAACAAGCATTTCCGAAGATAAGAGTATACCTTTTATACTGATAAACATATATTTAGTAGGGGAAAATTACCATAAGCTGGCAAACACGGGCGGTGTCGCAGTGTTTTGTGACTTATTTACAGGCGGTACCTATTTTATGCAACACCGGTCCTGCGGGAACCATCGGGGATGCCGGAGCGAGCCGGGTCTTGGACTGTGACCTCAGCACCTGCAACAGTGGTGACAGTCAGCACACTGAGAGTCAATTACTTCCCTGTTATCTGAGACCCTGACAAATTTTTCCCGGCCAAGTTTTAGTGCTTTTTCTGATGGAGATTCAGTGTTTTTAATGAAAACAGCGACCATAAAATTCGGTGATGAAATTAAAAAAAAAAAATTAGATATGGGTTTCCGTAAAATAAAACAATCTCCATTACATAAAGCACCTATTGTAGTAGGCCATGAAAAATTTGTGTAAATTTCTAGTGTTTGCTCATAATCTCCCACTTCCCCCAAACAAGTTTGGGGACCTGTGGGAATGCGGGGTTTTCGGGTGAGGAACAAATTATGCGTCGGAAACACGTAATTTAAGAGTTGTGTAGGGGGGAAAAATTCCAAGATCTAGCAATTTTAATTATATCTCGGTAATTTTCTTGTATCTAGAGAAATTTGCCTAACCAAAATTAACCTAACCTAACCAAATCTAACCTAACCTAACCTAAGCTAACCTAATCAAATCTACCCTAACCAAAACAAATCTAACCTAACCTCCTAGCGGGGAGTTGGGGGGACATCGAGTATCGACACTTGCGTCATCATTCTGTGAGGATCGTCAGGTTCACACGTCTCTGGACACAGAAGAAATCCAATGAATTTTCCCTGGATCTAGGGAATGTTTTCAACACCCCTAAAGGCCCGTCCACACTATGCCTCATGACGCGCTGCCTGTCGCTGGCGCTGTTGAAAATCGAGCTTTTCAACACCGCCAGCGTCGTGCTGAGTGAATCCAACCCAGCCTGATTGCCGCAGAACTGCCCCAGCCTCACGAGTCCTCCTCACTCCTCACTGTCCTCAGTGCTGTACCTGGCTTCACTGAGGGAGGACGTTATTGCGCCGCGCTCCGTGAAATACGGAGCCAAACTCATGTTATTTAGCTTGCTTAATAGGAATGGGTGTGGAAATTATCCACCAAACACCCTCTCATATTTGGTAGAGTGGTAGTTTGTCCCCCCCCCCCTAGTGAGAGGTATTTTCCGCTCATAATAGGAGGGCGCGTATAGGGATATGTATATATAATTGAAATGGTAATAGGTAATAATTAAGGTAATTTAAGTAAATGATTAGTACTGGGATAGGAACAATTAATATTCCCAGTGGTTAATAAACATTGCACTTAAATAATTAGCACCTTAATTTGGAGCGCGGTCATTGGTTGTCGCCCATAAATACTAGCCACTAAGATTTATGTACGTGGCTATAGGTAGGGTGGCGATCGCTGCCGACCGCCCACAGGGAGAATCAGTACACCCAGACCCCCTGTGAGGATAACATCAATCTAATATACGTGCTTGCTTGTCTACAAGTACAAGTACACCCAGACCCTCCTACCATTCCAGTTCCCGTGAGAGTAACATCTCTTTGATCTTATCTGATTACATTAATAAGAATTGTATATAGACTCTTTGTACATATAGTTTAAATCAAAGGACATGTGTTAAAAATCAACACACTGATGATAGCCGTGCGTCAGTAACTTGGTGTGAAAGCCCTTCTGACGCCGTAACGAAACACTTGCCTCCGTCCACCTCCGCTCTTGTCATTCACGGGCGGCCTGATCACGGGCGACCACATCGGATCACAAGACCATTGCAGTATTAATACAAGACCTACAGCCGTTTTCAACCCACTATCCACCGATAAGTATCCTAGTTAGTTAATTAGCTAGGGTATGGATTCGGGCAGGGATATATGGGTTTGATGTTAGGTAAGAAACTCAGATTAAATATGTTTGTTATATAAATCACCAAATTTTGGTGCCCCGAGTGAGGAATATTGATGCTCATGTGATTCAAAGTGGTTGTTAATTGTGACGTAGTTATGAGTCTACCACAATCGCTGGTTATGAGGCTGGAGGCGGGGGTTTTCGTGGCGTCAAGAATGACTCAGCTGTTCAACTACCTGCCAGGTAGTAGATAACATCAGGGGTTGCGTAGTACTAGTTAGTTGTAGTAGTTAGGTGGTGGTTGCAATTATATACGCCTCGCTCCGCGTCTTGTTAGGCCGAGTAGGCCGTACCACCACTTAGGATATATAATTACTTATCAACTAATAAAGTTTTATAGTAACGTAATCTTGCATTTAATATTTCATTTGAGTTAATCAATTAAAATCATGACGGAAGGGACTAAATCATTAGCTGCTAAATTAGGTTGGCTGACACGATTATATAATACGTGTGATGAAGCAGCTGGGACTAACCCTATAGACTATAATAGTTTAAACTCAGGTCTGCTAATGCTAAAAAGTAAATGGGCAAAAATATGAGACGGCTTACTGCATATATGAAGTTAAATTAAAACAAGCTGGGGATAAAGAAATTATTGAGATATGTGTTATCAATCATGAACACGAATGTCAAAGATATCTCGATAAAGTAATTGAATATGAGGGATTACTGGAGTGTGCTCATATTCCATCAACAGCGATAGCTTCTTTAACCCAAAGTTTGCAAGGTATTAAGCCAGAACACCCCCACAAGGAGATCACGATTATTACGCCTGAAGGTAATCAGCTATATCAGCCACCCTCAGAGTTTAAAGATCCCTCGTTAGTGGGTAGTTATCCTGCGCCTGTTACGCAAATCATACAGCCTGTAATTACGATTCAAACTTCTCAGCCTACCAGTAAACTACTTAGACCTACTCAAATAATAGATACAAACCCTAAATCGAGGGCGACTTCTAGTGAAGTACGAATAAGAAATTGTGTCTTATGTGAGGGGGAACATAGACCCTCCACATGTAATATCTATTCAGATTGTTACACGAGAGTTGAAAGGTTAATGCGCCTTGGTATTTGCCTACCCTGTCTCCGTGGTAAACATGCTTCAAATGCATGCCCTATAAGCTTAAGAACTTGTAGGAAATGTAAACAATCTGTTCATAACATCGCTCTTTGTCCTAACAGTGATAACAACTTAGACCCTACAGTAGTTAAAATGGCAGTCACTAATAAGAGTAGTTCAGCAGCTGTTCCAACTGCCGAGTTGAAGGTGTGCCATAATGGTAATGCAGTCATAGTAAAGACGATGTTTTACAGTGGTGCACAAAGATCCTTCATAAGCAGAGAGATAGTTGAATTATTAAAACTACCGATAATTAATAAAGTGAACATAGCCATATCAGGTTTTCTCTCCAATAATGAGGCTCAAACTTATGACATAGTTCAACCCCTAGTCCAATTAGGAAGATATAAATGTAGGGTAGCTGCTGTAGTAGTAAATAATATTGGTATTAGTTTAACTGTTAATGGACTAAAGGACACAGCTGAAATGCTGAGGGATAATGGTGTTAAACTAGTTAGTAATACCTTCAAAGACGTTGATGGACCTTTCCAATTAATAATAGGAGCCGATTATTTTGGGCGTTACCTAAGGAAGGTCATCAAAATACATAACGTCTCAATGTTCACTAGTGCTGGTGGTAAGGTAATAATGGGACCCATCCCACATACCCATACAGTCGAACAGGAGAGTATTCCTAGTCATGCACAACCCCTATTAATTACCAGAATAGGAAACACTTTCTTGCCCACACCAATAAGTGAGGTTTTAGAGGAAAGTGGTATTCCAGTTCATAATGAATATATTGCCACTAATGAAAATCCTAATAATAATGTGTCGCGAGGAGATAATAACCTCAAATTGAATACAGGATTATGGTTTAACGGCCCTACCTGGCTGAAAGAGTGTAATAATAATCCTAATATGGTTTCCACTCAGTCAGACAATATCTGAAGATATAATAAGGGAACCTGAATTGATCCCAGATCCTGTGATAGACATAGAAAGGTTTTCCTTATTGGTTAATATTCCCTGCAGGGTTAATACTCCCTGCAAGGTTAATACTCCCTGCAGGGTTAATACTCCCTGCAAGGTTAATACTCCCTGCAAGGTTAATATTCCCTGCAGGGTTAATACTCCCTGCAGGGTTAATACTACCTGCAAGGTTAATACTCCCTGCAGTGTTAATACTCCCTGCAAAGTTAATACTCCCTGCAGGGTTAATACTCCCTGCAAGGTTGATACTCCCTGCAAGGTTGATACTCCCTGCAAGGTTAATACTCCCTGCAGGGTTAATACTCCCTGCAAGGTTAATACTCCCTGCAAGGTTAATATTCCCTGCAAGGTTAATAAAAGGGATAGCTCTGATCCTTTGAAGTTTTGTATCAGAACAATACAGAAGCAGGTATTTCCTGAGGAATATCAGCTATTGGCTTCAGCCAGCCCCCATACGAACAAATTGCCCATATTGGGTCTGTTCCTTGATCATGAGTGTATTAGGTGTCGAGGTCGAAATTTTCAAGCTGATCTTCCAAATAAAACCTGCCATACCATACTAATTCCCAAACGCCATCATCTTACTAAATTGTTGGTGGAAGAGAATCATAGGAGCTCATTACATGGCGGAATGGCTACAATGTTGGCCGATATCAGGTGTCATTTTTGGATAAATCATGGTAGACAGGCAGTCAAATATTACCTCAGATCTCTCATTAAATTTAATAGATCTGAGTAATAATAATATTAATTATATTTATTAACTAATTAATTATTATATTACTAACTATAACAACTATTTTAAGAAATTTTAGATTGTAAAAAAAAAAAATTATAATTATATATATTACTTACATAGGAAAAAAGTTGCAATTATAATTAAGAGAAAAAAGATTATTATTATTATTATTATTATTATTATTGTTATTATTATTATTATTATTATTATTATTATTATAAGAAAAAAAGATGAAGAGGAAAAATAAAAAATAGAATATATCAAAACAAAAAGAAAATTTGACCTATAGAAAAGTTTAAAAAATTTGAAAATAAAAAAAAGGTCGTAAAAATTTCGTAAAATTTTGAAAATATAGAAAAATTGAAAAAATTAAACATTTCTCACATTTTTTCCAATTTTTGTGTTCCGTAAAACTGGCTTCAATGTGTTACGGGGCATGTGTTACGCTATGGGGTGTGTTAAGCCGGCCACACACACACCGGCGCGGGCTGTCCGGCCGACAAAGAGTGGCGGGGCATCGTTCGCCGGACGAGACCCACACACACACCGGCCGCCTCATGAAAATATACAGTACACGTCGGCCCACCGTGGTGACAACATGAATCCGCTGTCCGAAAATGACTTGTTGGTGATGGCTGCATGTGCAGCCATATATAATACCTATACGTCATACTATATATAATACGTCATATATAATACCTATATTATCATAAATACAATTATTACTGGTACAATTAGTCATTATCTGGCCGAGCGCGGGGCGGGCCGCGCCGGAAGGCACCCACACACACGCAGGCGGCAGGCCGCGCCGGACGGAATTTTCAAGCGCCGACTGATTTTCATCCGGCCGCTGCGACAGGCCCCGCCGGGTGAAAAACACCCTCACACACACACCGGCCGCCTCTAGCCACGCCCCTTTTCGTCGGCCGGACAGGCCGCGCCGGTGTGTGTGGCCGGCTTTACGGAACCCCTGGTGGCTCTGTGTGTTGCGTTAATAAACAGTTACGTCACAAGGCGAGGGAAATAACGCCATACGTTTGTGTCACCAATCCTGTGTTAGCCCCTTCACGCTCAGATCTTTCCTTTGCTATATAAAATTGTCTGTTGTCAGCCATAAAATAACGAAAAGTCACTGAATATACCACAGTAGTTAGTGGACAAGGATACTATATAGGTCATAGCTATAAAACATTGCTTATAGTTACTAAAAATCGTCTATTGGTACACAAATTACAATGGAACTTACGCACTGGGCCTCAAGTGGTTAAAGTGTTACGGTGTGTTACGTAAGATTGGTAAACGTGTTACGAAGATTTTATAAGTGTTACGGATGTGACAGTGATTTGGAAAGCGTAGAAAAGAACTGATCTCCAGTGTTACGAACTTACGAGTGTTACGTTACGGAGTTCTTTGTGTTGCGAGGACTTCTTTACGTAGTGTGAGACAGACGTAACACACACAACACTACAAGGCTAGAAATGCGCTACGTCAATACGTTACTTTTAAGATCGCGTTGAATATTGTTACGGATTTTGTATAGTTTTTATTATTCTTTGGGTTTTTCGAGAATAAAGTCTTGCCATCGTCTTTTGCTTCCGACGACGATTTTTGAATTTTTTGGATTTATGGAATATTGGGCTATAAGCTGTATAAGTAGAGCATTTAAGCTGATACAATATAGGCACTGTTGAGTAATATTGGGCTATAAGCTGTATAGACCATTTCAGGCGCCTAGAATTGAAACGGCACAAGCGCCACCCCAGCCAAAACTGAGTTTTCACCACCTCTCGCTGAAATAGACGTAGCTCTGTCTTACAACAAGAGTGGATTTAGGTCTTTCGTGTACTACTAGAGGGTTGAAATTCCCATAGAAAACCATAATTTGTTGTCTCTACGCTTCCCTCGCCTGAGATCTGCAACCGCTTAGTGTAGAAATGACACAAGTCTCACCGTCTCCTTAACTCCGGAATATTGGCCAATGGTATCACCACTTCGTCACGGCCCAATGAGAACGCTCATACTTCATCGAGTAGACGCCGAGCCAATCAGGGCAACTGGCAGTCCTCTGAGCCAATGAGAGTGCTGTTTCCATCCCGCCTCAGACCTAGTACACAATGTTTACTCTGTGGAGCGCGAAATTCCTCGAGGTGATCTGTAGAGCTCCGTGATTTCTTGTTTTTTTCTTATGGAACTAATGAGTGTTGTGCACCATGGCTGATGATTAGGGTGGTCCTTAAAATTGAAACTCGGAAAGTCTAAGCTCCAACCCCCGGAATTCATTGGAATAGTCGAGAAAACTCTCCTGGTGAATTTTTTTTCTCACTCGGACAACATTTACCCCTCCCTCATCGACCTTGAAGTTTCACACTGAGGATAAAAAAAAACAATCCTTGAAAAAAAAATTTGTGCCGTTCATTCCCAAAATGTTAACTTATAGCCCACAACATGCAGTGTTTTATAAATGGTTACCTCATTACACAGTTAAATGACCACAATCCACAGTTAATATCAGTGAAAAAAGAAACACCCGAAAATTTGACCATTTTCGAACTTCACAAATCTTAAGCAAAATGTCTTTCTACCTCAAATACATAGTTTGTAGCGGCTGTAGCCCAACGTAAATCAAGTGTAACTAGTATATTTTAACACAACATGGATGTATAATTTTTGTTCCATGAACACAATCTGAGTCTCTTTAGAAGACTCTAACAGTTTACTCACAAGGCTCCTAGGCCCGTCCGACTTAGTGCTCCTGCTCCTAGTGGGCCGCCACACCAGCAGCCCCGGTCTTCTTTCTGGAGTCCGGGAACTCCGCGCGATGACGAGAGACAACTTGGAGGAGAAATTGCAGTTGCTCCTCATCCTGAGTTAGCCTTCAGTTGTACTCCTGGATGAGGGCAACTCCTCGCTCCGCGTGGCCGTTGATGACCGCTTTCCCCTGCACGAAGGCCGCCGCTGTCCGGAAGTCTTCCCGCTCCAGCTAGGTCGCGGGATCGGCGTCGAGGAAGCCGTCTTCCAGGCGCAGCTTCTAGAAGAACCGTCGCGTGTTGGTTGATGCCATGTCTTGCAGTTGCAGTCCAGAGACGGCTTGGCTGGGCAGCTTTGGCCGCGTCGCTGGAGATTCATCTCCCACCGTGGTGTGAAGTGAGGTGAGGATTTGCCTCTTCTTCTCCACCGTGACCAGGGGGTAAAAGAGCGCCAGAGCGACAAGCTCCTCCGAGAGGTACCACAGGTGCCCTTGCAGCTTGGTCAGAGCTTCCTTGCCCACGTCCCGGTTGACGTTCATGTAGGTCGTCAAATCCTTCAACAGTTGCAGGTCGTGTCGAGGGGCAGCTGCGGCCTCCGGAGCCAGTGTCCAGTCTTTCGCGTACAGGCGACTGATGAAGACGGCGATTTGCCGCAGGCCCTTCTCCTCCCATCACGTTTGTCATAGCCCTCCTGGGGCGCTTTGGAGGTCTTGCTTCTTCGTCGTCTCCGCTCTCCTCCTCAGCGGTCTCATCTGCAGAGGTGGACGACGATTCCAATTCCACTGAGGTCATGGACGTGCTGGCCTCATCCTCCGCGCGCTGTCTCTGTCGCTCCTGCAGCTCACGGCGTTGAGCGACGCGGGCCTCCACGGCAGCTAACTGTGTGTCGACAGATCCCAGCTGTCCATGGCGACCGGGTTCGCGCTGAGCTAGCAGAAATGCCTTATCCTCCTCATTCCTGAGGACGTCCAGGGCATTGGTGGCGGCGACATCGAAGAGATTTTTCGTCCGCTTCTTGAAAGCTTCCTCACGCACCGCTTGAGAGCCAGCTCGCCCCTTGTTCCGCTTGACGTTTCCAAACTCCTTATGGAGTTTTTCAATCTTTGCCAGGATGGTGTCCTTTCGCTGGAATGGGATCCTGGCCTTTAAACAGAGCTCAATGACAATTTTCATGACATCGTTGGCCGCCTCCCGCACAGACTTCTTCTCGACCTCGATTCGGCATATCAACAGTCCCAGCACTTCTTCTTCCGAGGGAAGTTGAGACCCGGCAATGTTTTGCAACGGAGCAATCAAATAGCGAAGGTTCACTGCTGCCATGCTCGATAGAATGATAGATTGATGAGTGATGACTCACCCTGAAGAAAAAAAATTGTTAGGGGGGCGGTGAGAAGAACGAGTAATACACATTACACATTACACATAATACACAAACACACAGATCAACGTATCACATCAAAAGAAACGATTGGACATTACAGGAGCGTTTCAAAGTTCAGCAGAGGCCGATACGTCGTCGTTCTAATGTCAGCCGCCCCCAGAAACTGAGGCTAAAACTTCAAGGTCGATGAGGGAGAGAGTAAATGTTGTGGAATTTGAAAAAAAATGCACGAGGAGAGTTTCTCGTTTATTCCAACAAATTTCCCGGGGGTTGGAGCTTAAAATAGCTGAATTAGAAAATTTACCCCTCACGAAGACCACCCTACAGTGATGATGGTAGTGTGAATCAGTGTCTGGCGAAAGTGTAGAGGTGGTGGAAAATGAGCCACGCCCTTCCCGTTCACGCAAAAGGCTGCGTAATGAAACAGGAATAGAAGAGGGTAGAAAGCAAAATGGCGCGTGATTCAGGAAAGGAATATAAAAGTGTTTCCACCGGGAAAGTGGTAGCAGAGAAAAAGATGGTCCATCTTGCCGCGATGGATATTTTGCGAAAGTTACCATGCCAGTGATCAGTGTAGTGTTTAAAGCTTTTGGGATCTTGCTTCCTATGACAAACAGACAGCCTACCTTCAGAGACTTGTTCACTCGGTACCAGTTAAGAGGCGCAGGAAGCCGCTAGGTGACGAAGCCCCAACATTCACCCAGACAGTGATGTATACTGTGATGTATAATGATGTGGAGTACACAATATGCAGGCAGGGTCTTATCTATATTTGGAATAACAGCAAGACGAGTGCGCACTGTTATTGAAAAACTGACAAAGACAGGAACACCTGTGCCAGACAGCGGGGAGACAGCCAACAGCTACAAAAAAAACCGAGGGGGTTTTTTGATGTGTCCGAGAACACTTATATTTAATGGCCCACTGTTTTGGCAAAACTACAAACCCACCCCAAACCCCCCCACAGAAAAACCTGTCACGGAAATGAACCTGACCCGTTTTTTACGAATTGTTAAAAATTTCTTGGATGGTCAAGGAATAAACCCCACGGGAAAAACGTGAAGAAACACTACTAAAAGAATTTATTAATGTTCCATGTAATTATTTTTTAAGAGTTAAAAAAACATTAAAAACCCCTTAACAACTATTTTTCATATTGGAAAAGTAAAAAAAAGAAGAAAAAAAAAAGAACGGGCCTTTACTTTTTAACCCCCCAAATTTTTACATCATGCCCCCCCCAAACCTTGTGGGAAACCCAAACCGATTTTTTTTAGAACATTAAAAAAAAATCTAGAAGGCAACACCTTTCTAATAAAACAAACCCCATTACAATATCTTCTTTTGTTGCTGATTTACTTTGAAAACACTTTAGGTGCATTTTTTTCATTGATAAAAAGTGGCGCTTGTGCCGTTTCATATCTTGATTTTCTTAGATTAAACTTTAAGCACGTTTTTCTCAGTTTTTTAAAAGTGGCGCTTGTGCCGTTTCAATTCTAGGCGCCTGATTTAAGCTGATACAATATAAGCACTGTTGAGTAATATTGGGCTATAAGCTGTATAGACCATTTAAGCTGATACAATATAGGCACTGTTGAGTAATATTGGGGTATAAGCTGTATAGACCATTTAAGTTGATACAATATAGGCACTGTTGAGTAATATTGGACTATAAGCTGTATAGACATTTAAGCTGATATAATATAGGCACTGTTGAGGAATATTGGGCTATAAGCTGTAGTGTACTTTTGTTCTTTTGACAGTGGTGTGTGTGCAGTGTTCAGTATTGACAAGAGTAATGCTGGACTAACTTTTGTACATTGCAAGTTCAGTACAAACCCCACGAACGTACATAATTATGGGAGCTCCTGTATTTGCCTCAATGATTACTTTTGTTCAGGTGTAACAACTCCAACTGTTATTAATTCTACTCATGGTGCTTTATCTATAACTATTTCCATCGTGTTTGAGTTCCTTTTGACCCATTGCCATAATGACACTAGCTACCCCCTTTTGAGGCAAATTTCTGCCTTATTTTATTAATTCCTTCATATTTAGGGGAATTTGCACACTATTATACCATGTTTCATTTTCCAGGATACTTTGATCATTCTATGGAAAAACCTGCATGAAATAGACACAGGTGTAAATATTCATATCCTCGTTTTTTTCTAACTTCGTCGCATCGTCTTTAGACAATTTGGACTTGTCTTTTAATGCAGTTGTCATCACTTTTCCTGCGGCTGTCCGATGATGAAGAGACAGAGTAAGGTTTATGCGACATACATATATGTGACCTGCAGAAAATAGGAACTCGTGTAACTCATGCGTGGAAAGACTGTTTTTTAAGGCATTCAGCAGAGAAACCTTTAAAACCCTGGATACATTTATTGAAAGTCACACCTGCACTGCCAACCCAACAACTGCTGGGGCCATTTACTCCTAAAGGGAACACAGGGCACGGCTGCTCCACACATGTAACACACTGCCCACCCCACCACCACCACCCATTGCCACACAGGACACACCCCCACAGGCAGGGTACAACCACACTTGTCCACACAACACACCCACCTCAAAAGTGGATCTTCATGTGCTTGGCAATATCACCCTTTGTCTTGAAACACTTGCTACAAATATCACCACTTGAACTCCCGCAAGCCAGTGTGTCTAAAGGTTGTCTGGCGAGTTCAGAACGGGTAAAAAACCCTTTTCCCCACACTCTAGGCTTTCATGATTCTTAACACCCACTGTGTGTCAGGTGTGTTTGGGGATTTTCAGAACGGTATAAAACCTTTTCCCACACTCTAGCATTCCTGATTTTACAACACTGGTGTGTCTGGGTGGTTTGGTGAGTTCAGAACGAGTATAAAACCTTTTCCCACCTCTAGGCATTCTTGATTCTTAACACCACTGGGGTGTCAGGGTTTTGTTTGGCTAGTTTCAGAACGGTTATAAAACCTTTTCCCACACTCTAGGCATTCATGATTCTTAACACCACTGTGTGTCGGGTGTGTTTGGTGAGGCCCACTCTTTGTAGCAAATCTTTTCCCACACTCAAAACATTCAATAAATTCTTACACCACTGTGTGTCAGGCTGTTTTGGTGAGGTCACTCTTTGTAGTAATCTTTTTCCACACTCTAAACATTCATAATTCTTAACACCACTGTGTGTCAGGGTGTGTGTGGTGAGGGAACCCATTGCCGTAAATCTTTTCCCACACTCTAAACATTCATAATTCCTAACACCACTGTGTGTCAGGGTGTGTCTGGTGAGGGAACCCATTGTAGTAAATCTTTTCCCACACTCTAAAACATTCATAATTCTTAACACCACTGTGTGTCAGGGTGTGTCTGGTGAGGTTACCCATTGTAGTAAATCTTTTCCCACACTCTAAACATTCATAATTCCTAACACCACTGTGTGTCAGGGTGTGTGTGGTGAGGTTAAACTTTAGAGAAAATCTTTTTCCACACTCTAAACATTCATAATTCTGAACACCACTGTGTGTCAAGGAATGTTTCTCAAGGTCACTCTTGTATTTGAATGTTTTGTCACACTGCTGGCACTTCAGCTCACTGTGTGCCCTGTGGCCTGAGCTGCCTGCCTCCAGGTGATTCTTGCCATCACCCCTGTGCCTCCCCATCCCTGAGGCAGACTGATCCTGCTGCTCCCGCCACTCATGCTGGGTTTCCCCGGCCCCACAGCCTCCACCGCAGCAATACCCCGCCAACACACGCGAAGGCGGTCCTTCGGGAACCCTCGGGGATGCCCGGAGCGAGCCCGGGGCAGTGCCGGGCGGGGCAGCCGGCTTGGACTGTGACCTCAGCACCTGCAACAGTTTGGCGAACAGTCAGCACACAGAGAGCCACGCGCTGCCCTGTTATATGAGACCCTGACTAATTTTTCCCGGCCAAGTTTTAGTGCTTTTTCTGATGGAGATTCAGTATTTTGAATGAAAACGGCGACCATAAAATTCGGTGATGATTTTTTTTTTTTTTTTTTTTTAATATGGGTTTCCGGAAAATAAAGCAATCTCCATACAAAAGCAGCTATCGTAGGCCAGGTACAATGAGTCTTGTCTCTGAAAATGCCCGCGCAGGTCTCGTGCATTATTACCGTGTGTGTGGTGTTGTGAGGAGGAACCCTGGGAACCCTGGTGGTGATGTCCTGGCAGGCTGTGTTTTTGTGTGGTGTTGTGAGGAGGAACCCCGGGAGCCCCGTGGTGATTCTGGCAGGCTGGTGTGTGTTTTTGTGTTGTGAGGAGGAACCCTGGGAGCCCTGTGTGATGTCCTGGCAAGCTGTGTGTGCGTGGTGTTGTGAGGAGGGAAACCCCGGGAGCCCTGGTGGGGTTGTCCTGGCGGCGTGTGTATGTGGTGTTGTGAGGAGGAACCCTGGGAGCCCTGGTGGTGATGTCCTGGCAGACTGTGTGTGTGTGGTGTTGTGAGGAGGAACCCTGGGAGCCCTGGCAGGCTATCACAGGCGTGGCAGCTGACCTGTCTCCTGGAGGAAGGCACAGGTGAGGCGGAGGACAGCGTGTTGGGGTCAGGTCACGCCTAAAGGTCAAAGGTGGTGACATTAAGGGCGTGGCAGCTTACCAGCCACAACAAAATGGCAGACAAGGGAAAAGAAAAGTCTTCTTCTTCTTGTGACCTCTTCTGCTTAGATCAAGTATCGCTTTGTAGGTCGTCTGTCAAGCTCGGGGTCGAACTTGACACATATCTTCCTTCTTTGCCACTCTGTAGCCGACTAGCCGTTTCTTTTTCCCTGTGGGGAGAGAAGGGGCACACCAGGGCAGTATATATACAGACATAAGTCCCTCCCATCAACTACAGGGCAGTATAGACGCAGACATAAGTCCCTCCTATCAACTACAGGGCAGTATAGACACAGACATAAGTCCCTCCTATCAACTACAGGGCAGTATAGACACATACATAAGTCCCTCCCATCAACTACAGGGCAGTATAGACACAGACATAAGTCCCTCCTATCAACTACAGGGCAGTATAGACACAGACATAAGTCCCTCCTATCAACTACAGGGCAGTATAGACACAGACATAAGTCCCTCCCATCAACTACAGGGCAGTATAGACACAGACATAAGTCCCTCCTATCAACTACAATCCTCCTGGACCACTTTCTCTGCCAATAAACTTCGCCTGATCAAAGCCTCTATCTCTCCATGGTTGTACGGGGTCTTGAAGACTAGGGTAGGGCACGACAAACATATCCGAATAACCCAATAACTAATATAAAAGACTTGGAAAAATCATGAACCAATCAGCGCAGAAACACCTAACAAAGACATACTTCAAGAGAACTACAAAACACAGCTAAGAGACCGAGCCCATCTGGATAACAAACAACATAAAGAAAGGAATAAAGAAAAGGAAGGCATGTAATAGACAGGCAAGGATAGCTACAACACAAGAAGAAAAAGAGAGACTCAAGCAAATGTATACAAAACAGAAACTACAAGTTAAAGAGGAAATTAAAATTGCAATAGCAAAACCTGAAAGAATAATTACTGAAAAGATTAAACAAGACAAACATTCAAATACGAAACTGTGGAAGCAAATAAATTACTTAAGAGGAATTGAAAATACAAAGAAATCTGTGACGCTTTATGAAAATGCAATAGAGATTCCAGAGGCAGAGATCAAGACCAGGCTCCACCATTACTAGGAAGGAGATCGAGTATCAAAAGCAGCCAAACAGAATAGACGAAACGTGGAACCTAAATGAACGACAAAACTACGTAACGAGTTTTTACCAAACAGACACGGTTACAGTACAGCTGCTCATAAATGAACGACAAATAAGTCTGCCCACACACCTTCTAGAACATTATGATACAATATCAGCACAACCACTGCAAATGATCACTAACACGGAACAACCAAACTTTCAAGACAATGAGATACAACATGCTCTCAAGGCAATAAAAAACAACAAAGCTACAGGATCAAATGCTATGAGAGGAGAACTTTTTTTAAACCCTGGCAGACAGTAAAATCTTTACCAACACCATCAAAACATGTTTCGACACCATATCAACAAGTGGAACTGTACCTCAAAAATGGAAATTATCAAAAACTATAATGATAGACAAAAAGAACAAACCTACAGTAAGTGATCTACGACCAATCGCCCTACTCAACTCTTCCTACAAATTGTTTATGGCCATACTGAGAAGCAAAATAGACAATCAACAAGATAATGAACTACAAGCTGGATTTACCAAGAAAAGACGCATCAAAACAACCTGTTTCTTTTAAACTACTGCATCGAACAGTCTTTCAAGATGAAGAGACTATTAATAACCATCGCTATAGATTTCAAGAAAGCCTTTGACAGTGTGAAAAGAAAACCCCTAATAGAATGCCTAAAAAGTTCAGGGTACATCCACACATAATTGACGTCATAAGTGACATATACCTAAATGACAAGACCATCCTGTATCTAAACAATGAGATCGTAACAAACATGGATATCACCAGCGGAATAAAGCAAGGTTGCAATGGTTCAACATCACTGTTCTTAATGATAACATATATCATCATCCTACACCTGAACCAAACAATTATTGGATTCAAAGACGAGATATGCTTTATCCCTGCCTTGTTTTATGCAGATGATGGCCTTATTTTAGCACAAAGTGAATCAGATGCCCTAAACATGACATTGACACTCATCGAAGCAGCAAGAGCAAGTGGCCTGGAGATGAATAAAGACAAAAGCCATATAATGATTTACAACCATGAAACAGCTCTTGATAATCTCTGTGATATCAAAATAACAAAGGAAATAAAATACTATGGGATAAATATCACCAACAAAAGAAGATGCTTTGATCAATTCAAGAAAGAAACCATAAAGAAAGCCCATAGGTTGAGCAATGTAACAGCAGCAGTAGTGGCAAAAAGCACCAACAGGGTCCTCATTGGGAAAAAATACTGGAAATAAGTGGTGTTACCCAAGCTTCTCTACTGTCAAGGCATCATACCATACAACAGTAACAACCTAGAAAAACTCCAAACAACAGAGAACAAATTGCTTTCAGAACAAAACTACGAGCCCCCAAATAGACACCAAACAGTTTCCTTAAAGGAGAAATTGGATCATCTTTGATGAAAACCAGAGATGCAAAAGCTAAACTCTCATACATAAGATACATTATGGCCCACTCCACAAATGATCTACTGAAACGATGCTTGCTACAAAGACTAGAAAATGGGAAAGATTACTAGACCAAAACAGTCAACAGTTATTTAAAAGAGCTTAATACCAACATATACCAACTTAGTATGAAAACACAACAAGAAATAACTGACAAACTAAAAGAACATGATAGGCCTACCAAGAAATGGAAAGCAGAACTACTTGAAAAAGAGACACTGAGACTTTACAGAACATACAAAACACACATAAAAGAAATAGACTTTTATGATAATGATGAATCCACTACAATTTTGATAAGATGCAGAAGCATCACAGTGAAACTAAACTACAGGAACAGACACACCAACGGGAACACAGCATGCACGACATGTAACACTGGACAGGATGAAACTTTAGAACACTCCCTATTACACTGCGAGGAATATAAAGACATCAGGAACAACTTAAACTTTCTACAAGACAACACACTGACAAATGATGTAAAACTTGCAACATTTTTACTCCTAGCAGATGAACAGGATGCAGATGTGAAGAAACAAACTTTGTTACTGATGTGGAAAACAAGGAAACAGCAAGAACATTGATTAGCAAGAAAGCCAAGACATTTCAAAATAACATTTACAGGTATAAGCACAAAACGGGGTGATCAAGCCACAAACACCACAACATTTCAAGAATCAGAATAAAATCACCGATACCACGGTGTTACCCCCACACTTCATCGACTTCATCGACTTCATCGAGGGCGGATTACAGGTATATTTGGACCCCCAGTACAGCCACTGCTTAGAAAAGGACCGTGGGTCAGCTACTGCCTCTCACTGTGCAATGGGCTCGTGATGCTGCTGCCCACCCAACATATCGTACATCTTCCATCTCCCGCCCCAGTTAAAGGTACAATTAACGTAACTGAAGACAGTAGCTTAAAAAAAAATAAACACAAATCCTGTGGCGCCTCACAATAATATAAGAAAATGACACCAGACGAAAAGTTCATGTCCTAAAAACAAAATTAACTAGAATAACAAAACTACCTAGAAGAAATAAAAAAGACAAAAACATGATGTTACAGCTGCAAGCACTAACTCCAACCATGCAGCTATCCCACATCACATTGCATAGTCCTGCAACCGTACAGGATGCCTACGCTCCCGACGAGGGCGGGTGGTAGTCGTCTTATCGGTAGCATGGCTAATGTCCCGGATTGTGCTACCAGGGCCCGGTGTCCCTGATCCGTCTGCACCATCCTGCCCTGAACTTGGTGGTGGAGTCGCAGTGATGAGCGTCTGCGCTTGCCGTAGATGGCGTCTGTTCCGTATGGAGATCCGGCCACTGCCTTATCAGCCTCACTGCGTACTGCTGGTGGGGGCGGGACTCAACTATGATTCCGGTTCTGTCCCACAATTTGCTATCTGCGTCTTGTACCCACACTCGTGTACCAGGCTCTAATGGTGGGAGCTGGCGGTGCACCCCTCCTCTCGCCTGAGGAAGTTCGTTCTGGGTCCTCGCCATTGCTCGCTCTCTCTGCCTCAGGTTCTTCTTCCAGTGCTGGTCGACCCTGTAGTGTTGTTTTGCCCCGGGAACGCCATCCCGCAGCTGTCGGCCGGTGACGAGCTGTGCTGGAGATTTGTTCACGTCCCTTAGCGGTGTGTTGAGGTATTGCAGGAGGGCCTTTGATGCCCGGTCATAGTCCAGGCTGCCCCCGGGGCCAGTGTTACTCCTGAGGAGCCTCTTCGCAGCTTTAACTGCTACTTCTGCCCTGCCGTTGGATTGGGGATAGTGCGCCGAGGAAAGCCGCACCTTGACCCCCCAAGTCCTGAGGAAAGTGGCCATCTCGCTGCTGGCCAAGTTGGTGCCGCCGTCCGTGGAAATCTCTTCTGACGCCCCCCACCTTGCGAAGAACCTCCTCAGGCGGGTGATGATCTTGCTTCAGCTGGTGCTACTCGGGAAGTGGGCCAGCTCCAACCAGCCAGTGAGGTGGTCAGCATAGGCAAGGGAAGAGTTCCCCCCCAGCTGAAACATATCTGCGACAACCTGCTGGAAGGGGTAATCTGGCGGTGGCGTGATGATCAGCGGCTCCGGAGGTAGGGAGGGTGTGTGCTTCTCACAATCCTGGCACAGGTTACGATGGTGCTGCAGGTCCCCCTCCATGCCCGGCCAGTAAACCGACTGCCTAGCCCTACGTAGCATGGAATCGAGGTTCTGGTGTCCAGCATGGAGATTAGAGGCGACACGGTGCTGGAGCGGGGCTGGAACTACAAGGTGCACACTCCCACCACCAAACGTGTAGGTGACCAGGCTCCCAACCACTGCCAACCTGTCCCTCACCGTAAAGTACGGACGCAGACAAGGTGCTTCTTGTGCTTTGTGCTGGTCCCAGTCTCCCGACATCACCTTGTTGAACAGCAGTTGAAATGCTGGGTCCTCCGATGCTGCCTTGGCCACCATCTCTTCGTCCATGTTAACAGGGCCGTCATGTTCCAGTGCTGCTGACATCACCGCGCACACTGCAGCCGCTATTTCCTCCTCCTGGTCCATGTCGTCTACGTCTGGTGCCGCTTTGAGAGCAGGGAATCGCGACAAGGAGTCAGCCGCGTTATTCTGCTTGCCCGGCAGATACTTTATCGCAAACCGGTAGTGCAGCGTCTTCTCCTTCAGGCGGAGCAACCTGGGGTTCAACACCTTCGCAAGGGACCTGTCCTTGAACAAACCCACTAAGGGGCGATGGTCCGTCACCACAAGGAGGTTGGGGCATCCTAGGAGAAACTGCCTGGCCTTGCGCAGACACCACGCTACCGCCAGAGCTTCTCCCTCGACTGCCGAGTACCCTGCTTCTGCTGGACTCAGGTGGTGGCTACCGCAGAGAGCCAGGCGCCATCCCCCCTGCAACAAACGGGTATCCGGTGAAGCACAGGCGCAGTGTTGCTGAGTAGGACAACAAATCCTAGCCCTTCCTTGGACCAGTCCGTCACGACTGCCGTGGGCCTGGACTTCTCGTAATAGACAAGCCCATCCTTCGCCAACTGGCAAAGGGTGGCCTGCGCCTGATGGAACTTCTGGCGTAGTTGGTCGTCCCAGTAGACACGCTTGCCTGCTGGCATCTTGAGGAGCTCTTGGAAAGGCTCCATGACAGGCGCGATGGCCAGGAATGGCGCCAGTTGATTAACCATGCCATGCCAGGATCTGATGTCAGTGATGGTGGGTCGGTCTGGCATGGCAAACTCCCTGATGGCTGCCAAGCACTCTGACGTGGGCTGGTAGTGCTCCCATCCCAGATGGAAACCCACGAATTCTGCCTCCCTGCGGCAGAACCTAAATTTTTCTGGTTTCAAGGTGATTCCTGCTCTGGCACATGTGTCCAGAAACTCGTAAGTATGCCAGAACGCGTCCTCCACACAAGTGTCGTAGAGTAGCGTGTCATCTACGCACTTGTATTTGCGCAGGATGTCCTGGACGGAATCATCAAAGCGCTTGGTGTATGCGTCAGACGCCGAACAGTGCCCCATGGGCGTCCTCCGGTATCTGAAACGGCCCCAGGGCGTTATGAAGGTGGTAAGGCGTCGACTTTCCGCATCCAGTTCCACCTGATGGAACCCCCAAAAGGCATCGGCGACTGTCTTGTAAGTGTGCACCGGCACCCCAGAAACCATGTCGAAAGGTGCGGCTGTGTGGTGCGTCTCCCTCTTACAGCATGCGTTTAGGCGTTGGAAGTCCACGGTGCGTCTTGGATGACCGGTCTTTTTCGCCACCACCACCATCCTCGCGCACCAGTCTGTGGCCTCGCTGGCAGGGACCGGCTCAATGACGCCCCTACTGACGTCCTCTTTTAAATGTGCCTTCACTTCGGCCTCCCAGTGCTTCGGAACGGTTGCAGGGGTGTGACAGGCGTATGGGGCAGCACCTGGCACGAGATGGATGTGGTGGGGAGGTCCCGCCATCACTGGAAGGGGGGACCTGGTTGTGTTGAAGGTGGTTGACGAAAAGTGCTGTAGCAATCACTCCTACAGCCTTGTAGCGTTCTCCTCCAGCGGGGGAAAGGGCACCTCAGTGGGCTTGGGTGACGCCTGGTGACTCACGCCCCCCTGAAAGCTTTCGCTGCATGCCGCCCCCACCACAGGCTGGGTGTGTAGTGGAAAGGCTTCTGGCACCAGGCCGAGGCCCTTACAGGCTCCCAGGGAGAGGTACAGGGACGTTGCTGAACGCACAAAGTACACCTCTTGCTTGGCTGACATGTTTCTCGCGATGATGTGACAAGTAGCAGAACCCAAGCACTGCAATCGTATGATCGCTACGTCCTTTACGTGCCCGCACTCCCTTAGTTCCCTGGGCTTTAAACCCAGTTTCTACATAAGCGCGGTGCCTGCCAAACACACCATAGCACCTGTGTCGGCTACGGGCATTACCCTCGCAGCACCGGTGCCGTGTGCCCCCTTCACTGTCACTTCCAACCGTGGGTGTAGAGAGAGCTGTGCCGCGGCCACCCTTACTGCTCCCGTCACAATAACAGCATCCTTGCGGCTGGCCGATTTACCCCTACAGCATTTTTTAAAGTGGCCCGTTTTCAAACACTTAAAACACTGGTTACCACTTGCTGGACAACGGCCTTTACCAGGGCCATGTGCGTAGCCACAATTGAGGCAGCTCGCGTGAGGTGCTTGCTGACGCTGTGTTGGGGCGCGAGCAGCGGCCACGCACTCCTCTGTCTCGTCATCTGTGGAGGGCCGACTTCGCTGTCGACGCTACTACGCTGCCAGCCGCACGACACCATACACCGGCGTCGCGCACTGCTGCCTCATGAGCAAAACACTTTTGCTGTAACTGATCCACACTGTTAAAGCTAGGGCACCCCTGAAACACTTCCTTTTTCAGAGCCGGGTCACTGAGGCCTACCATAACTTTACGGAGCAGCATGTAGTCCGACAAGTCTGTATCACACGTGGGGCACCGAAACTGGTACTCCACCGCCTCTGCCGTGCACTTCTGAAAGTAATCCTTCATGGGCTCACCCTCACGTTTGCCTGCTGCTGAAAAAACTGCTCCATCGCACGGCTTGGTTAGTAGACTGAAGCACTAACTCACCGATGGCGTTCAGGGCCTGGGGGGAGATGCTGAGAAGTGCCATAGAGGTAAGGCGAAAAGAGCGCCTTACCCGTCTTCAGGCGCTTTTGTAACCGCCCGGCTAAGGCACCGGCTCAAGCCAATGTACAGTCGATATTTCAGGCTCTTTTGTCCTGCCTTACACCTCCAAAGTCTAAGGCGTGGGCGTGGTCCGAGAATCCTACTAGCCAATCACGTTGCTTATCTGAGCGCTGCTTAGGCAGCTTCGACCAATCACAAGGCTTGTACACTTCTCTGCTGAAACAAGAATTTTTGTCCCTCCCTCCCTCACCAAGCACTTAAGGCAAGGATGCACCGCTCTCCACCGCCAAAAGCTGTTTCATCACAAGTTTGACGTTCAACGCAGGTTTTGCCCACTTATATATTTTTGCATTGGGACGTGCCATACACCATGATATTCGTTAAGGTGTGCTGATTCCGGGACAGTGAGTGAAAATTTAATACAAGCAAAATTACAGGAATAAGGAGGAGTTGAATAAAAAAAGGTGAAAAAAAAGTTTATACATGATTTAATTTTGCTCTCATTATCTTATTATAGGTATAGTTTACTGCAATTTTTATACATTCATGATATGCACAAATGTCTCGTGAAGATGATGGTATGTTCAGCTGTCCTAAATATCATCTGGTAGTATGATAATACCGTGTAATAGTACAACATTTTAGTGCGGGCGGAGCACCCGCCGCCCGCCCCCAACCAGCACACAACACAACATTTCTATCACCAGCATTTAACACCCTAGAGTGCCGCATTTAGTCTTCCACGATCGATTCATACACACCTTGCAACACTATTATTACGTACACACCAATGCTTAGAGCGAGCTAGGGCGCCCTATCCACTAGGGCGCCTGTGGTAAGGCAAAACGCCCTCCCACCGCTATGCTCAGTCGAGAATGCCGCCTTAGTGGCACCGCTAAAGGCGCTGAAAACTATGGCATGGTCTGACCATGCCTTAGTGAGCTGCTGTTGGCCTGTGCCAGACATTCATCTTATGTTTAGAAGGCAAATACAGCCTTGTTACAGTTGCTACAACGTAACAATTATTATTACGTTGTAGCAACTGTAACAAGGCTGTATTTGCCTTCTAAACATAAGATGAATGTCTGGCAGAGGCCGACAGCAGCTCACTAAGGCATGGTCAGACCATGCCATAGTTTTCAGCGCCTTTAGCTGTGCCACTAAGGCGGCATTCTCGACTGAGCATAGCGGTGGCAGGGCTTTTTGCCTTACCACAGGCGCCCTAGTGGATAGGGCGCCCTAGTCGCTCTCAGCATCTGGGGCCCTGTTCCGGTGATAGCGTTCCCAAGTGCCACCCGGGTGTCTTGTGTCCAATGGCTTGTTGTAGCCTGGGGACACAGTTCAGGCGGGATGGGAGACGGCCACTGCAGGCGTCCATTCGTTCAGCTTCATACATGTCTCCATCGACTTCCTCCACGTTCGGAAAGCTGCCGCCGTCATAGTCTAGTCAACATGTGGCTGAACCTCAAACAAATTGCTAACAAAGGTTTTTAACTTGGATATTGGGCATGAATAACCTCTCTTTCGGAAAAAAAAAGTTTACCAGAATTTAAACCCTTTCCGAAAGGGGTCAACGGCCGCCATCTGTAAAATCCAAAAGGGGAAGATCTCCGACCCGCCGCCACAAACGGTTTTTTCCTCCTCTTATCCATAATAATTAAGCTAGGTCAATAATTTTTACACCAAATGCATGACTAGTATGCCATTTCCATACAATTTTTATCAAAATTGGTTACAGTAGTTTTGTGCAAAAAACATTAAAAAACCCATAAATTAGAAAAAAAAAAAGATATTTTTTGCATGGAAAACCCACACAGGGCCCACCCCAGCCAGCTTGACATTTTTTGGTGTTTTAAATTGTAATGATAGGTAGCTATATGCTTAACAATAACAACACCAGAAATGACTAGCCCCTGCCATTGTTTCATGCTTTTTTTATTCTTATAAAAAATATGAATATAAAAGGGTACAAAAACAGATAAGTAGCCTTTTTCAAGGCAAACAATTTTCACATAATTCCTGACATTTAATAAAAAAATAGGTCCAAAATAAGTAAAACTTTCAATAATGGAATGGTCGTTTGGGCGAATGCTGGGGCAAGGGTCTTGCATAACCCCCCACAGAACAAGTTCAGGAACGGACCCAAAGAAAAATTTTGTAAATAGTCAAGGTTTTTTAA
>JACEEZ010020966.1:236798-249861 GCA_016584305.1 Chionoecetes opilio
GAAAACAAAACCCAAGTTTTTTTATTCCCTCTCATCCCCCCCCTTTTTTTCCTTCGTCTTACCCTTTATTCTTCCCTCTTCTCTACCTAATTCCTCCTCTCATCCTATACTACTACTACTACTATACTACTACTACTACCTACTCCCTACTAACTATACTACTACTACCACTACAAATCTAATGCTGCTACTACTACTATAGCCGTGTTTTTGTCGTCCAAGCATCGTCTTGGTACGAAAACCGTTTTTTCTCGCAATTAAAAAAACGGTTTGGGTTTTCTGCGACAACAACACCAACAGCTTGGTAGGGGCCGAAATAAAAATCAGTCCAAAACATTGCAAACAATATCACAAAGCAGTAAAATACACATTTCAGCAAGTGTTTTTTGGGAGTGACCCTTCCCGTATTCCAAGACGGGTTTGGGAAAGATAAAAACACGGCTTATTACTGCTGCTACTACTACTACTATTACTGCTGCTACTACTACAAATACTACCAACTGCTATAGAAAGTTAGAGAGGAAGAAGAGGAGGAGAAGGAAAAGGAGAAGCTGGGAATCAAAGGAATACAAAGGAAACACAAAAAAGCAACAGACCGATGGGTCCTTACAAGGCTGTTTGCTTTAACTACACTACACTAACTAGATATAAGAGAGAAAGGATAGGAAGTAGAAGGCTCCTCCCCACCCCCCATCCCTCCAGCCGAAGCTGGCCGGAAAAAAGTGATACCATGCAATATAGAAAAAACTGCATGGAATTTGTGAGGAAAGTTGAAAGCTGTAATCTATGGCTAACTACTACTAGTTTGTGGGGGTAGGTTTAGTGCTTGATAGATAGGTAATGTTATGTGGTTTTGTAATGGTGTGAACACAGTGGGGGAAAGGTTTTCCAAGGGTGGTGGCGGCAGCCTTGCCTGGCGCTTTTCTTGGAGCAGCAGTCAATCAGGCCCAGCTCCGTTCAATCCACTGCGGATTGTGACTTTCCATGTAGGACGCCATACACTTCAATGCCTCCTGCAGCAGTGACCCCTGGTACCTTAAATCCGATGGTGGTCACTAACTGTCAGGACCCTAACTGAACCCAGCCCGTCCACAGGTCGAGAGTAGAGTGGTAACCGTTAAACCCCGGGCTTTTTGTGTGTGTTATGAGGTCTAATTTAGTGTTTGGTGTAGGCTCAGTGTGGAATTTCAAGGGTTGGTGCGGCAGCCTTGCCTGGCGCTTTCTTGGGAGGCAGCAGTCAATCAGGCCCCAGCTCCGTTTCAATCCACTGCGGTGTGCACTTTCCAAGTAGGACGCCGTGCACTTCCAATGCCCCCTGCAGCAGTGACCCCTGGTATATAAATCCCGATGGTGGTCACTAACTGACAGGGCCCTTACGAACCACAGCCCGTCACAGTTCAAAAGTTTTGTAGTAGTGACCGTTTACTCGGGGCTGTCTGAGACGTGTGGGAGGGTTTGTGTAGACCGACTCGCAATCATTTTACGCAAATGAGAGAAAGTATCAGAGGCCCGCGAGATACATTTATTTTCCGAGATAACAGTGACAACCGGGATTTGATATGAAATATTAATGAGGCGATTTTTAAATGATTCTATTGTATTTGAGTTTACTACGTCTGACGGCAGCCCATTTCCAAAACTTTTTACAACACGGTTGTGAAGAAGTACTTTGCTTTCGTTCTTTTACAAACCTTTCCTGCTTATTTTAAAATCCGTTGTTTCTAGTTGAGCTTGACCGGTCTAGCGTGAAAAGATTTTCTGGGCCCTACGTTCGTAAATCCATTGAAAATTTTAAAGACTTCGATGAGGTCACCTCTTATCCTTCGTTTTGTTAGTGGGAATAAGTTAAGTTTCTTTGAGCCGATTTTCGACGATTTATTACGCAATTTAGGTATCATTTTGGTTACTCTGCGCGTTATTTTTTTTTAGTTTAATTTTGTCCTTTTTTTATTAAGGTGCCAGAACTGCACACAGATCTAATTGGGGCGAACAAGCGAGTTAAAAGGTGAGTAAACTTTTCAGATTTGAAACTGAAAGTTGTCCAATAAGCTAACCAATTTTTTGAGTTTTTACTACCTCTATAATTGGTTATTCGTTGAGATCTTTCGAGATTAACGCCTAAATCTTTTCTTTACAACACTTTCGTTGAATCGTTCAAACAGTAACTTTTATGGGGTTGTTATACCGATATGTGTCATGACATTTGTCAGGGTTTAAATTCTTTGCCATGTTTTTGACCATTCTGTTAGCGTGTTTTAAACGTTTTGTATGAGTTGGCGCTGGATTCTGTAGACTATTTTGATTTTCGGTCATCAGCAAATTTCGATATCCTGCATGTGATTCCTCGTCAAAGTCATTTATGTATATTAAGAACAGGATAGGTCCGAGAACTGATCCTTGAGGAACACCACTATTTACACTGGTCCAGTCAGAAAAATTTCCATTTATTACCACCCTTTGTTTACGATTTGACAGCCAGTTTTTTTATCCAATTTGAAGATGGCCTGTTATACCTTGAGCTTTTACTTTGCTAATGAGACGCTTATGAGGAACTTTGTCGAACGCTTTTTAAAATTGAGGTAAACTACGTCTACTGCCCTCGGGTTGTCGTACATTTTAAATACACTATTGTACAAAAACAAGTAAGTTTGAGAGGCCATGAGCGTTTATTTTTTGAATCCATGCTGCGAATCTTTGATTATGTCATTTTCTTCTAAGAAATTAACGATTTTGTCTTTTTATGATGGATTCCATTAATTTTCCAGCAACTGATGTTACACTGATTGGGCTATAGTTTCGGGCTGCGACTTGCTTCCTTTTTTAAATATGGGTGTGACATTTGTTGTTTTCCATTCGCTACGGTACTTTCCGGTGAGTAAAGACTTATTAAAAAGATGGAAAGTTTGGGTTTTACTATTTCGTTTTTGCTTCTTTAATATGCTGGCGAAATTGTGTCAGGACCGGGCTTTTTAATTTCATGTTATTTACGCGGCAAATGGGTCAATTCCTGAAAGGTTAAAGAGCTGAGCAAGTAAACCCTTGTTCTGGTTTTCGGGAGGGTTGATTTTGCGTGTTTTCCTACTGTGAAAACTGATGCAAAAAAGTTTAATTAGAGTATAGCCCCTAGTACTTTCTTTTCTGTGTGTTCGCCATTTTTCCATTTCCAAAGGTTTTTATGTTGAGTCATACTTTTTTCTTTTTAACATAGTGTAGAATTCTAGGGTTCTTTTTAGTTTAGGAGTGGAGAGGAGGGGGAAGAAGGTTGGAGCTTTTGTTGGGATGGTAATTTGTAAACCAGCTAGGCGTGGGGAAACCTGTATTGGCTGAAACTTTTTGAAACTACTATGTGATTTGCTGGCGAGGCTGTGACCGTCTTGTACTCGCTCACCATCGCTATCGAAGCCCATAGGACACCGTCCGCCCTGCCATATCTCGTACCAGAACCCCCCGGCCCGGGGTGTAGAAAAGAGGAAGTTAGTTAAGCAAAAACCCCGGGGCCCTTTAACTCTTTGAATGTCTCCCCTGGTGACTCACGCCCCCCCTAAAAGTTTTGCTGCTGCCCTCCCCCCACAGGCTGGGGTGTAGTGGAAGGCTTCGGGGCACCAGGCCGAGGCCCTTACAGGCCCCCCAGGGAGAGGTTACAGGACGTTGCTGAAAGCACAAAGGGGACACCTCTTGCTTAGTTGACAGTTTCCCGCGATGATGTGACACTACGAACCCCAAACACGCATCGTTGTTTCCCACGTTTTAGGTGCCCGCACTCCCTTTGTTCCCCGGGGGGAATGCTCGAAAGAGTTACGGGCCCGTAAATATTACCCCAGGGGGTTTTACCTCTAGCGCCCCTAAGGGAGATGCTCAAACCATTTTTCCTTGGTACGGGGCCCCCGAGGCTAAGGGTGGTTTTGGAGCACCCAAAAATCCCAAGGGAGTGAAAATTTGAAGCGGGTAGAGATCAACAAACATAAATTCAAGTTGTATCACTATACTTTATGTTTTTTGTGTTTATAAGCCATTTCATGCTTTCCTGTTTTAAATGTGATGGTTTTTGCTTTATTTACTTCCATTTATCATTTTAAAATACAAAACGTATACTTGTAAAAAATTCATATTTGGGCAAACCTAATATTAAAAATATATATCGGGCGACTTCTTTTAATCAAAAAATATGTTCATCATACAAGTTTGGCAGCTATAATGATGCGGTGGTGGTGGTGGTATCAAATGTCTGACGTACAAGTACACACGCACGTAATACAAAGCAAGGGTATTATAAATTTACTAACCTTGCACACAAAGGGCACTATTTAAGTGAAGTGGGTTTGTCCCCCAGTGCGTCTTGTCTGACCTAAGGGGAACGCGCAGTTCTGTCCACTATAACAAGCCGCCGCGGCTCGAATACGGCATGTCTCGATACGGGCCCAGCCAGCAATGGTCCATACTCCATAGATGCTAATTTCGGGCACGCAGGACTCGAACCTATGATCAGCGCATCAAGGTATACCCTGGGTAGTCTCTCTAGTATTCAGCGGGCGAATATTACGCTGAAAAGCTAATATGGCAGCTATGTATTATCGTAACATTCTGGCGGTGTTGTGCTAAAATTGGCCTTATTTCAGAAATGGCCGATTTTAGCATAACACCGCAAATAGTATTTAGGTTAAGGTTAAATTATATTTAAATATGTTTAGGTCTGGTTTGGTTAGGAAGGTTTATGATAGGTTTTTTGTTAAGTTTTGTAAGTTATTAGGTTAAATAAGCGGGCCGCGGGACGATTTTCCCAAAGAGGGCCCATTTTAGCACAACAGCGGCATTGAAGTCTCTTTAAATTTTTTTATCGGGCTCCTGCAGCTGAGAGCATGTGATTGGCTAGATAAGGCCCGTCATGCGAGGGGCTGCTCTGTGATTGGTCAGCAGGGAAATTTCCCCACACATATCCCTAAAATATCAATAATATTCCCCACCCAGAGGCCACCGATAACCGTATGGGAGTGACTGCTCGATATGAGTATCTCCCTCAGCCCACCCTCGTAAGGTTATTGTAGCCATACACTCATAAGTTGTCCCTTACGAGGGATTTTCGAGCATCCCTGCCCTGGGCTTTAAACCCAGTTTCTGCATAAGCGCGGTGCCAGCCACGCACACCATAGCACCTGTGTCGGCTACGGCCATTACCCTCGCAGCACCGGTGCCGTGTGCCCCTTCACTGTCACTTCCAACCGTGGGTGTAGAGAGAGCTGTGCCGCGGCCACCCTTACAGCTCCCGTCACAATAGCAGCATCCTTGGGGCTGGCCGATTTACCCCTACAGCATTTTTTAAAGTGGCCCATTTTCAAACACCTAAAACACTGGTTACCACTTGCTGGACAACGGCCTTTACCAGGGCCATGTGCGTAGCCACAATTGAGGCAGCTCGCGTGAGGTGCTTGCTGGCGCTGTGTTGGGGCGCGAGCAGCGGCCACGCACTCCTGTCTCGTCATCTGTGGAGGCCCGGCTCGCTGTCGACGCTACTACGCTGCCAGTCGCACGACACCATACACCGGCGTCGCGCACTGCTGCCTCATGAGCAAAATACTTTTGCTGTAACTGATCCACACTGTTAAAGCTAGGGCACCCCTGAAACACTTCCTTTTTCAGAGCCGGGTCACTGAGGCCTACCATGACCTTACGGAGCAGCATGTAGTCCGACAAGTCTGTATCACACGTGGGGTACCGAAACTGGCACTCCACCGCCTCTGCTGTGCACTTCTGAAAGTAATCCTTCATGGGCTCACCCTCACCTTGCCTGCTGCTGAAAAAAACTGCTCCACCGCACGGCTTGGTTAGTAGACTGAAGCACTAACTCACCGATGGCGTTCAGGGCCTGTTCCGGTGATAGCGTTTTCCAAGTGCCACCCGGGTGTCTTGTGTCAATGGCTTGTTGTAGCCTGGGGACGCAGTTCAGGCGTATGTGGATGACGGCCACTGCAGGCGTCCACTCGTTCAGCTTCATACATGCCTCCATCGACTTCCTCCACGTCCGGAAAGCTGCCGCCGTCATGTCGGTCGGCATCACATTTCGGCGGTGAAGCCACAACTTTCTGGCCACCGTGTCCAGGGGTACCGGCGGGCCTGGGGTCACGGCTACGTGGGCGTGTGGAGGTAATCAGCCAGTCCATCACCTCCTGCACGCCGACGCTAGGCTCGGGGCCTGGGCGGCCGGCTGGTGTAGGACGCCGAGAAACACCGGCTGAGTCTTGACGACGTCTGGAGGTAGGTGTGGTGAATCTTGGTCTGGAAGCGGCCATGATGAGCGACACGAATTGTTCAAGCACTCACTTCGCCATGTACGGGGTCTTGAAGAATAGGGTTGAGCGATTACAGGTTATGTGGACCCCAGTACAGCCACTGCTAAAATAGGACCGTGGGTCAGCTACTGCCTCTCACTGTGCAATGGGCTCGTGATGCCGCTGCCCACCCAACATATCGTACATCTTCCAGGGATCGAACTTGGGTCACCGAGAACGCCAGTCGGAGACGCTAACCACTCCGCTACCGCCTCCGCTATACCTACATATGTCTCCATACTTTAACCAGTTTTATTTTTTGATCTGATCCATTGCTTCTTGGTAAATGGTGATTTTTCAATTTTCGATTTTCAATGAATCATCCTGTTTAGGAAAAGAGACAATATGTTAGGACCTATACCATAACCTATCACCTGTTCCATTTTTTGGGTAAAAAAATGTCCGGGAAGGGGCCAAAGGGGTGATCAAAGGAAAAAGGGGACTCATAGAAATTTTACAACCCTTTTTCTGTTGTTTTGATGGAAAAAGCCCGGTTTTTATATCCGGACAGAGAAAAAATCCAGCAAAAACAATTTTGCAAGGGCCCGTCACCCCGCCAAAGTCAAAACCCGGGTTTACCCACATAAAATATATTTTAAAACCCGTTAAAACCCTCAAGTATCCTATTTTAGTATGGCACCACTACCTGGGGATTTTCCCTGTTTTTGCAGGCATTTAATGTTTGGGGTTAAACCCCATTATCATGCAAGTTTTGGGCCTTACATTGTGCCCAATTAAGTGGTCTCAAGATTCGTGTTGCTATGATGGCGCTTCGAAATTCCTTGAAATAACATAAAATGGCAAAAAAAGTTTTGAAAAATTTGATTTATACACCAAAATTGTCTGATTTGGTGTATATTGGAAAGCTGGGGGGGGTCTGGGTGTGTTTGGGTTGGGGGGAGAGCGAGTGCGTAAAAAATGTGTCCCTTTGTTTTATGTATGAGAGGGGGGGCCCCCGCGGTGAAAGGGGTGCCTCCCCTTAATTTGGGCAAACAAAGGGGAGGTTGGGCCCCATTCGCGCCCATCAAATCTGATTGGTCCGGGCCGGGGGCCCACCATGGTGATTGGCTGGCAGTGGCGGTGGGAAGTGAGGGGGGGAGAGAGCGGGGAGAGCAGCGCGAGGGGACAGAGGAGTGAAAGGGGGGTCTGGAAAAAGCGGTTTGGCCGGGTTTGGGGGTAGCGGCCCCCGCGCCTGAAGGACTCTCTGCCCCCCTTTAGGAGGAATTTTGAGGGCCTCGCCTTAAAATCAGTGCCCCGTGGGGGGTTAAGGCGTAATTGTTTTTGGGGGCCTCTCAAGTGGAAGCCCGTGTTTGCGTGCTAGAAAAAAAAACCCTATTAGACCCCTTTTTTTGGGCCCTGTGAGTACTTTTTTCTTCTCTCCACCTTCAGGAGTTGATTCCCGGGTATTGGGGTGACCTCCGCCAATTAAAAAGTGGGGTGTATTTCGTGGGGGGTCCCCGTGTCCCCCTTTTCTCCCGGGGGATTGATTACGTGTTAAACCCCCCACCCACTCCCCTTTAGATAATTCTTTTCGGGGCCCTTGTGGGGGGGGAGTAAGGGGTTTCGTGGGGGGGCCTTTGGGGGTGAGATTTAAAAAAAAGAAATTTAAATGAGGGGGCCCCGGCCCCCACCCCTTGGGGTCATTAGAAGTGGGATTTAAAATTTAGAAAATCTGTGGCCCGGGAGTTGTGTTTAAAATGCGGTCAAAATTTTGGGGATAAAAGAGAGAGACAAAGGGGGGAAGGGGGAGGTTTAAGCCCTTAACCGTCACTGTGGAAGGGAAAATGGGACGTGGCGAAATTCTTTAAGAGGGGAGAAAAGATGATTTAAAAAGAGAGAATGAAAAGGGAAAAAAAAGAGAAAGGAAATGGGTTTCCCCAAAATGGGGAAAAAAGTAAGGGAAATTTAGACACACCCCTGAGGAGAGGGTTTAAACGGGTAATCGGGGGTAAAAAGGGTGACGCGAGGGAGGGACTACTACCTGACGCCCGGGTGGGGGTTTCTTTGAATTTGGGGGGAAAGGGGCTGTTAAGGGGAAAGGGGGGAAAAGGAAGGGGCTGACCTTGTCCCCGGGTTTAAAGCCCCTGCAGAGGGAAATGGAGGTGGGGAAATTAAGGGGAAAAGGCCCGGGGGGAGGAGGAGCGTGAAAACCCGGGGCTGCCGGTTAGTTTTGCGCGAAGGGGGGACTTTTGCCTCCGGGCCTGGACTACCTGGAAACCCGGGTGGGGCGTGCTTTGCCTGGGGGGGAGGACGGTTGAGGGTTATTTTTTTTTTTTTTTTTTTTTTTTTTTTTTTTCTTTTGCCTAAAAAAACGCCCGGGAGGCGGTGGGACCCAGGGCTGGATGGTAGGCCTGGAGGTTCCCCTTGATTTGGGGGGTGATGGGGTTGGCCCTCGGGCCCCCTGGGGGGGGGCAGGGGAGGATCTTTTTAGTGACGCCTGTGAAATTTTGAGGCTATCCGGGGCCCCTGTGTCCTCCCATGCAACTCGCCCCAACGAAGGTTTGAGTTGATTTTTGGGAGGGCAAAGGGGTGTTTTAGGCCACTCGACGGGGGCCCCCCCGAAAAAGTTTTGGTTTTTTTTCGGGGATCCCAAAATCGGGTCACCGAGAACGCCAGTCGGAGACGCTAACCACCCCCTACCCCCTCCCCAAAAAATGCATGGAAAAGGGTGCCCTTACTCCCAGGGGACGCCCCCGGCCCGGCGGGCGAGACGGTTTCGCCGGTTCGGCCGCCTTTTGGTAGAGGAAATGGGGCGGGGGTCCAAATCTTCCCCTCCCCTTTCCCCGCCTTTGTCAGGAGGCGGGGGAAAAGGCGGCTGTGGGGGGCTTGCCCGGGCCCGTTGCCCGGCGTTGGCAAACGGCCGGGAAAAGGCGGAAAGGGGGGCGCTGGGAAGACTGGCCCCCCGGCAGGTTTCGGACCCCCGCGCCCCCGGAAGAGGGAGGGGGCCTGCCCCCCCGGCCCCCAAAAACCCCCCCGGCGTGGTGAAAAATTGGGGAAAACCGGCCCAAAAAAAACAATGGAGGCCTCGGGGGGGCTAGGAAAGGGAAAAGGACCCTCCCCTACCTGCCTTGCTAACCCCCGTCAGGAGGATGGGGAAGCCCCCAAAATGTGTGGGCCCCCCGCCGAAGCTTGGCAGGTGGACGACCGGGGGAGGGAGGCATTTTGGGGCCCCCTTTTAGGCAGAAACCCGCCACAGGTGTTGCTGTTTAGTCCCGGGCTCCGTCACCGGCGCTTTTCAGTGGGGGGAGCATGGTCGGTCGGGGAAATGTGGCGCCCTTTGCCGGGAGGGCGAAACAAGGGGGAGGCCCGAGGGGGGAAACCGCGGGGGGCCCAAAGGAGAGGAAATCTTGGGCCGCGGGTACCCCGGGGGGCGACCCCAGGGTAGAAGTAGGGCCCCTTTGGGGGTTGGGGGCGCCCTTTGCCCCGGAAAACGAGCAGTGGAGGGAGAGGGGAAAGCCGCGGGGCCAAAAGGGGAGACTCTTGGCCCCCCGGTACTTCTGAGGCGACCCCAGGGTAGGGGAAACCCCGTTTCCCCCGGGGCTTTGGGGGCGCCCCTTTTCCGCGGAGACGAGCAGCTGGAGGAGAGGGGGAATTCCCGGGGGGGAATGGAGAGTGACTCTTGGCCCCGGGGTTTCCTCTGAGGCGACCCCAGGGTAAGAGACACCTCCCCCCCTTTAGTTGTGGCGCCTGTTTGAGGGAGCAGGGGCGTCACCTTTTTGGGGTGTCTCGCGTGCGAAAAGGGAGGGCGGCCGGGGCGACCTCCGAACACTGTTTTGGCGGCTGGGTGAAGGGGCGGGTGATTGGGGCTTAATTGTTTGTGTAAGGGGTTTTGGGGGGGAATGGGTTTTGGGTTTGGGGGTGTGGTTTAATGATGGGGGGGAGCTGCAATTCCTTTTAGGACTTTTTTTTTTGTGTTAATTTTGTATTTTACAATTTTGGTTTTAAATTTTCTTTTTCCCTTTTTGGTACTCTTTGGATTTGGGTAGTGAAACAGCGAGACGCTGTTCTTGAGGGGGAAAAAGGGAAAAGTTTCGTGTTTGGGGTCTGGGGTGGTTTTGTTGGGGCGGGGGGAGGGGGTTTTGTATGACAAATTTTCCGTTTGTTTTTGTATGTATTGGGGGGGGGCGGCAAGGGGGGTGAGGGGTGCCTCCTTTAAATTTGGCAAAACAAAAGGGGAGGGGGAAGGGACATTCGCGCCCATCACTTTATTGGGTCCGGGGGACGGTGGGCCCCACCATGGTTTATTTTGGGGGGCTAGCCCTTGGGGGCGGGAAAATTTTTAAGGGGAGAGGGGGGAGAGGGAGGGGAAGAAAAGGGGGTTGGGGAGGGGGCCCGGCCAAAACCCGGGGGCGCCCCAAGGGTTTTAATTAAAATTTTGAATTTTCCCCCCTTAAGTAAAGGGTGGGGGGTGCTTAAAGCCAAAAATTTTTGGTGGATGAAATGGCGGGGTTTGAGAAATTTGGGGAAATCCCATTTAAATTTCCGTTTTCCTCCTTATATTAAGTTGGCCCTGAAATTTTTCCCCGGCTAAAAATTAAAATTTGGGGAGTGTAACGGAGTGGAGTTTCCTTTTCCGAGGGGAGAAAAGTTTACCCCAAATGGTTAGGTTTAAAATTTTAAAATTCGGGGGGGGAATTTAAGGGGGCGTTTGGGAGTTTGAGGTGGAAAAAGGGTTTGGAGGGCCCGTTGCAACAATATAAAGGGGAAGAGGGTTGGCAAAAAATTTTTATTAAAATTTTTTAAATGAAAGGGCTTCAAGGGGGGAGGGCTCTTCAAAAAAAAAAAACCCCCACCCAAATTTCCCCCAGGGGAAACCCTCGTTTTGGCCTCAAATCCTGAGCCGAAAACGGGGCCAAAAATTTTTAAATTAAAATTTTTTAAAATAAAGACATAAAAAGCGTTTAAGGTCCATTTTCAATATTTTGAGGACTCCCATTCGTTTGGTGATTTTTTGGGAAAACCCTAAGGTCACGATTATGTTTTTTTAAGGCAAGGTATTATAAAATTTGATAAAATTTGATCTCAAAGTCACTAAATGACGCATTCAGTTCAAAAAATCGCCAGTGTGGCTTTTCACCTATCGATCACATTTAAATTTCTGTATTGAAAAATTTAATCCCCCCCATGGTATGTTTCAATCTAATCAGTTATTTTTATTTTTTTTTCAGATGGACCATAATGGCAGCGTGCAGTCAGGAGTATTTGTTTAGTGCGAGGGAAAAAAACTTTACGGGGAAAGGGTTTTGCATGTATCTCGAAAAGGCCCTTGTGAAATCAAAAGATTTCAGTGCAAAAAAATAACTAAATCCAGTAAAATATCCCGTTTTCCCCAAATATTTGACGACATTTAGAAGCAGATGGCATGAGAAGGGCGTAAAGCTCACACTAAAACCAGGCGATTGAGCAAATGCGAAACGTAAACATGACGTCCTCCTCAGACATAAACTCGATTTATGTCAACAAATTTTTGTTCCATACTGACGCATCTCTGTGGAGAGTCGGTGATCAAAAAAAGATCAAGCGACATCCAAACAACAGATTAGAAACCAGGGGTCATGCTGCCCAGGTGAAAGCGCATTACAAAATGGCAGAAAAGTCGTGCACAAAAAGATGAGGGGGGCCTCTATATCACATGATCTCATGCACAAGATCGGCCGCGAGGAGGCCATTTAACCCTCGTAGGCTACCAAAACTTTATGTCGCCCCGTAATTTGAAATTGGGTGCCCCCCTTTTCTACCACTGATGGAGCCTTCCTAAGAAGCGAGGATGTCCAGCGGGGCAGTTGTGAGGGGAAAAAAATCGGCCCTTTTCATGTCTTGATACCCGGAGAACAACGAGACGAGACGTCACTTTTAGATGAATAAACGAAAATCAGGAGAAGGAAGCTGGTGATGGGAAGGTACCAAGAACATCAGCGACAACTTATGCGCTTTGGCATTCATTGCGATGAAGGGGCAGATCCACAAATTCTTGTGGCCCAAACACCCAGTTATGCCGAGATATGTGATTTTAGTCCGGCATGTACCAGGCTAGAAGTGCACAGGTTTTTTGATGGGGATACGGCTTTTCCCCTACGAAGGCGAAGCCATCGCCGTAGGAAGGGAGCACATTAGGGTTCACCAGTTCTGCAAAATGCTCTAACCATGAAAGAAAGCTTTCCTTCCAACCATCAAATAAAAGGCCTTTACAACCCCCTTGCAGGGATATGGGCAACCGAATCACCGTTGAGCATGCAGAAGGGGAGCGACTACAAAATATGTTGCTGCATATTTTATTGCCCCCAAAAAAATCGAACAGCCGTTGTCGCAGAAGACCGATGCATTTCAGTTTATGTACCTCCGAGCCACAGAAACATGAAAACCCGTACACGGTGACCGCAAAAAAAAAACGGTTGCATCACTACGTTGAAAAAAAAGCTGGATTCCCTCTATAAAGTCTACTCTCCTGCCGCCCTTCAGTGGGTTGATACCACATCAAAACCATATGGAATCGGCAAAATGATGTTCTCACGAAATATGCAGCATGAACAAAACAGCCACCGTTTTATGTCTCCGTCTTATCGAAACAGGACTCGAAAAAGGCAAAGAAAAGGGCCCGCGGAGTTTTTTGGTGCACACATCACAAGCCTCAACGCAGCAAGGGTGAGAAGTTCCTATTGAAGGTAGTACTTCACCAATTGTCTCAGAAAAAAATTTCCCCCAACGAAGACGCAGCCCCCTTTTTTAAGGGGATCGGCTTC
>JACEEZ010020967.1:0-13185 GCA_016584305.1 Chionoecetes opilio
TAAAAACCGGGCCCCCGGGGTCACAGTAAGTGGCGCCACCGCCCTAGGTGCAGTAAAAAAGGCTTCCACCCAGAAAAAGCCTGAAATGGGCATATGTATACGCGTGCCAAATTTGTGCTTGTAAGAAAAGTGCACAAACTTACACTATCCTACTAGCTAATGGGTCCGTCACACGACTGGCGACAACAATCATGAGTCGCTCTAGGACGGGCAATACCTGACCAACTACTGTGCAATATCACAGTTTTATGCACTATAATCACACAAAAATTGAACTATTTTCATATATGCATATTGAAAATGTAATAGTTGAAGAACCAGGAATCCTAAGCTTTCAGGTCATTATTCTGAGTGCCAAATGCACCGGCCTGCAGAAGGCGACTACTGTTCAAGGGATGGTTCCAGAATTTGTGATGATTTTTTTTCTTCATGAATTCTATCATGTACAGAATTAATTATATGGCACACTGAGGAGTGGCACGGAGCAGCAAAAAACGACTCGTCGCACATCAAAACGAGCAGGAGAAACTATCGCGAAAGAAATCGCTCGTATGAAAGCAGCCTCTCCCCCCCCCCCCATCCTCAGAATACCTAGTCTAGTAAACTATGGTCTCGAGATGCGCGGTTATTTGGTGGATGAAGACGCCGTGCTTCTCGGTTAATGTACGTATTATGTACATGGTAAATACCGAATTGCAGGGATGGCCAACCTTAAATTCACATACACAGCGCGCCAAAGCATTGTTCGCGACATCATAACACAGCGCTTCCATACGGGAATTCAGAAAATGTACTCTATGGCAGCCTACTGACTTCCGAGAGAGATATCTTACATATGGCAGCTTGTTTAAGGCACGGGCAGTCCATCAAGACCGTTGAGGAATGTTCAGATGCCATTTGTCAATTATAGACGAAGCATTTAAAAAAGTATCGCCTTCCTTCCCGCGAGTAATTTGAACAGACGCGCATTGGTATAAATATCATTATTTGCATAATGAGTGGCAAGAAAGACCTAACAAAGGTGCAAATTAAAGTTATTGTATCTCTACTCAAGGCAGAGAGGCCAGTGGAAGAAATATCAAGGATTGTGGGTGTTACGAGGAGATGTGTGCATAAGTGGGTGGAAAAGTTTCGGGGGGGTTGGCGGTGTTGCGGCAGCCGCGACACCAGAACATTATAAGTGGCCAGGGCGAGGATGTAAAAGTCATATCGCAATATTTTTCTTGCTCTTAATTGAGGATGGGCATCCACTTGACGTTTCATGACATTTAGGGTGCTTGCTGAGGTTTTACATCCTCGCCCTGGCCACTTATAATGTTCTGGTGTCGCGGCTGCCGCGACTCCCCCAACCCACCCCGAAACTTTCCACCTACTTATGCACACATCTCCTCATAACATCCACAATCCTTGATATTTCTTCCACTGGCCTCTCTGCCTTGTGTAGAGATACAATAACTTTAATTTGCTCCTTTGTTAGGTCTTTCTTGCCATCATTATGCAAATAATGATATTTATACCAATGCGCGTCTGTTCAAATTACTCGCGGGAAGGAAGGCGATACTTTTTTAAATGCTTCGTCTATAATTGACAAGTGGCATCTGAACATTCCTCAACGGTCTTGATGGACTGCCCGTGCCTTAAATAAGCTGCCATATGTAAGATATCTCTCTCGGAAGTCAGTAGGCTGCCATAGAGTACATTTTCTGAATTCCCGTATGGAAGCGCTGTGTTATGATGTCGCGAACAATGCTTTGGCGCGCTGTGTATTAACCTATTGTACCTTAAAAAAAAAAAACCATAACTAGCCAACCCTTACTTCATAAGTTAAACGTATTACACCATTCTGAAAAAGCATATGTAGACATTAAATTTCATAATGAATAATTAATACAAGTGTGTGATAGCGCATATCAAGGGCGCATGTTTCTCCTCAGATATTGTGGTGAATTTTAGTTAGCCCCCGCTACGCAAAGTGACCCATGCATTTTCCCATAAAGCCTGATCACTAACAGGTGTCAGTTAGTGAATATAATGATAAAGTTGTGTGAGGCTAGTGGTATTTCTGGTAGTGATAGATATGTTAGAAGATGGATACATGCTCAAGGATTATTTTAAGGAAGGCATGCAGGATGGAGATGTTGAGCGTTTACGGGTGACGTTGACCCGGTTGTCGCGTTCCTAGCAGTCTGTGTATTCGGTGCAGTCCGGCTTTGTTTACCAACAAAGGGGGTACGAACTGCGCATGCGCGGAGGCGAATGTTTACTGACAAAGACATGTTAATCAACAAAGCCGAATCGTTTTAAACACGATACCATGTACGGTGTATTCGGATGGATGTCTTTGGATGTGCTTTTGGATGTGTTTAGATGTAAGATGTGTTTGGACTAGTGTTCGATGGATATTGTTCATTCAACAAAAAAATGATGTAAAGAGCCTATTTCATCCTTATATTTGGTTAAAACTTTCCTTTCCTGTAAATCTCCAGGCTCCAGCCATGTTGTTATTGTTGTTGTTTTTGTTGTTTAGGACTGCGATGATGATATCGGAGGATGCATGCGAATGCTTTGTTGGTTTTTGTTGGTAAACTTTCGCCTCCGCGCATGAGCAGATCATTAACCCCTTTTGTTGGTAAACAAAGCCGGATTTGCACCGAATACACAGACTGCTGGGAACATGACACCGGCAGTGTGGCAACTATGGCCGCCCGGAGGCTGGCCGACAGACCACTCCTTCCTACCCAGCCGCAGTGAGCAAGAGTCGCTTCGCTTGTCCTCCGAGGTGCTTCCTTCTTGTATCCACAATCCTGTTTGTCTGCCGTCGGAAGTAACAGGATTGTTTCAGGGAGGCCAAGAGGCGGGCATAATCGAGCAAGAGTGTAATGGTTTCATTCCATGTATCAGTATTAGGCAACGTCCTATTTCCGGTATTCCATCCCGCTCTTGTATCATTTTCGCGTCAGTTTTGTATCTTGACACAGCTCAAGCATCACCGCTCTGGTAAGCGCTACGTTATCGTCGCCTCTTATATACCATGCTACGGTGTATTATATTAATTATAGACTATATAAGTCGACTTTGTGACTTATTTATCCCAACATGACATTTGGTTGACAAGCGGTGGTTGCCTCCCATCGGCTGGTGTTACTCATCTCTCCTGCTTCTTCCGGCTTGTTCTAATTCTTACAAGTGCCGGCAGCAGGTGCTTATTTGTTTCCACCATAACACTTGGTGGCAGCTAGGCTTTCCAGGCCTTCCGAAGGTAAATACACCGTCTCTCGTTTGGCCGCGGCTGTATGTAACATTCTGCCGTCAGGTCCCCACCGCTACCCCGGCCGCCCCGCTCTCGGTTGTGGTTGTGCTGTGTTTTGTTCATCGCCGCCGCTGTTTGCTGCCTGGCTGTGTGATGTGCTACTCTACCACCACCCTAGCAAGCCTTGTGGATGTCTGCTGTGCTTGCCACGCCCTGGGACTTCTGTTAGTCCTGAAGAGGCCTCTCGTTGCCTCCTAAGTCTACTGCCGGAATACGCTTTTGGCTGCTGGGCCCCCACTGTGCTGGCCCTATGCAGATTTGCTGTTCCCGCCTACACCACCCCTGGCTGTTTTCATCGCTACATTATGGAGTGCCTTGCTGTGGTCTTCATCGCTCTACCCAGCATTGTAAAGAAGCACTACCTGCAGTCTCCCTGTACTCGTGGTGTCGCCTCCTGTGTAGCACGTGGCATCAATTTCTCTGCCAGTCGACTCACCATTCATCTTCGTCTACCTCCGACCTCTTGCTGTCTTATAGAGATAGTTTCTCTACACTGAGTATGGTTCCTCGTACTTTTGTGAGTTTGCTGCATGTCTTGAGAGGATGTCTGTTTTTGCTGTGCTGTGCTGCTACTTGCAGAGGGCTGGAGCTTTGGAACTCTCTCCCCTTCCCGCCCCCTCCCCCCTTGATGCCTGTAGGAGGACTGGAGCGCTACTGAACGCCCTCCCTTCCCTCATGCAGCTGGAGTGCTGGTGCACGCCCTTCCCCACTTCATATCTACTGGAGGATTGGAAGCCACGCGACATCCTCCCACGCGTCCCAAACCCCCCCAAAAGCCCTCCCCCTCCCTTTTCCCTCTTTACCCTGTACCGCAGTGTTCCGTTCGCATTCGTTTGTGGTAGGTTTTTTTGTATGTGTTGTAGGTGGTAGGTTTGTCTGCGTTTGTGTTTGTTTTGTGTAGGGACGTGAAATGTATTTTCTACTGTGTGATATTTCAAACAGTTTTGGGTATGAATTTTTTTTTGGCAAGTTAACTAGTGTTAAGTCTTTTCGTCGGAGTCTGGTTAACCACAGCGCTACCAATTATCGTTTTTGTATCGTCCGCCTCTGAAACTTTGCTGTTGCCCTTGACATATCAAAAAATTTGGTAGAATCTGGCACAATCTTTAATATCCAAACTGCTCTCATTCGGTTTCTATCCTTCTGTTTGTACCTTCATCTTAAGTTTCCTTTCAAAACCGTTCTATTGCAGCTTCTGTAGACGGACATTGTTGTTCTCCTAAATCTATCAATAGTGGTGTTCCCCAGGGTTCTGTCCTATCACCCACTCTCTTTCTATTATTCATTAATGATCTTCTAAGTCTAACTCAAAGCCTATCCAGTATCCACTCCTACGCTGATGATTCTACCAGCATTTTTCAACGTCATTTATTAGACGTCCAACCTAACAGGAACTAAGTGATCACGGAGAGATGCACCGAGCGCCTAACTTCTGATCTTGCTATAATTTCTGATTGGGGCAAAGCAAACCTTGTTTTTGTTCAATGGCCTCAAAACCCAAATTTCTTCACCTATCTACTCGACAAAACCTATACCAGATAACTATCTCCTCTTCTTCAATGACACTCAACTATTTTCTTCTACAATGACATTCTAAGACTATCCTTTACAAAAAATCTGAACTGGAAATCTCACATCTCATCTCTTGCTAAACAGCTTCTAAGAAGTTAGGTGTCCTGTGGCGTCTGCGTCCTTTTTTTTCTCCATCCCAGTTGTTTGCTCTCTACAGGGGCCTTATCCGCCCATGTATGGAGTATGTCTCACATGTTTGGGGAGGATCACTCATACAGCTCACCTAAACAGAGTTGGGTCAAAAACTCCCCTCTTCTGACTGACTGTCTTCAATCTTAAATCACCGCCGCAATGTTGCTTCTTTTGCTAGTTTTCTACCGTCATTTCATGCTCACTGCTCTTCTGAACTTGCTAACTGCATGCCTCCCCACCTCCGCGGCCTCGCTGCACAAGACTTTCTACTCATTCTCATCCCTATTCTGTCCATCTTCCTAATGCAAGAGTTAATCAGTATATTTACTCTTTCATCTCTTTCACTGGTAAACTCTGGAACTCTCTTTCCTGTTTCTATTTTGCCACCTTCCTACGACTTAAATATTTTCAAGAGGAGAGTGACAAGACACCTCCAAAACTAAATTGGCCCACCCCCCTTATTTATTCTCTTCTGCCATCCTTTTGATGTGAAAAAAAGTAACTCTTTGCAAATACTTTTTAGGTTTAGGACAATTTTGATGTCAAACCCAAAAAAATCTCATTGTTTTGCTCAATCGGGTAAACTTTTTGATCTATCGGCACTGATTTTTTTACGTTTTTTTTTTACAGTACACACGTACAGACGTCCCAATACACGTAGGGTTTTTTTCATTTTTGAAATCGTCCCCCTATACAGCACCGTCTTGCAGTAAAAATTCCCTAACCAAAATTCCACATTGATAGTTCCAAGGGGGTGGTCCTAAAAAATGTCACCAACGGGAAATTCTTCAAACAGACCCGGGTTTTTACAGCCCCTTTTTTGTTTTTTCCTCTTCTCTCTTCAATTTGTACTTTTTTATTGAACCCTTTTTATTAAAACCCCTCATACGATCCCCTTTGGGTATTTTTTGGGGTTTGGTGTGTGATATCTGCTATCTTTTTTTCCGATGGGAAACCCCCCTTTTTTCCTTGATTCATCGTGCCTAGGATACGCAGTAGCATAGAGGCTGTACAGATCCTCGGAAACCGCCTCCCCAGCACTGTTTAATTTTTTTCCTACTGTTGAATTATGATGAAAATTTTTCTTATTTCTTTAAAAAAAAACGAATTCAAAAGTTTTAAAATGCCCCAAATTCTTGACAATGGTATTTTTTTTTGGGCAGATAAGAAATGGATTTGCCGAAGATTTTGCAAAAAAGCCCGATTATTCTGCTACATCTGGGCAATACACCTTTTTCCCTAACAAGAACCTCACAATTTTCAAAAAGCTTTTACCATATTATTTTTGGGTTGAAATTGGTGACCAATAAAGTTTGGGGCGCCAAAATGGTATGCAAGACATGCCCATATCTGCTCTTTGGCCAAAGGGGCCGAAGAGTTGTCAAATTTTTGGGAAACCCAGGTTTTGGAGGGGCCGACAAACAATGGCACGATTTTTTTTTTCTTTTTTTTTTTTACATTTTGTGCCTAAGGCCTTTACAGGGGTGCCCGGGGCTCGGAAGGGCCCTTGGGGGTTCACTGAGGGCTCTAGGTTGGTCCTCCCCCTGGTGGCGCAGCGGGATTCTTATTATAGTGACCCCTTTTGGATTAGACCATCCCGCCCCCTTGTATGCTACTCTGCGTATTGTTTGCTGGGATCAACAAAAAACCGGAGCACCCCCAAGTACCCCTAATCTAAATCAGAAAACCGTCGCTGTAGTCATTGTGATAAATTCCAGTCCCTGTTTTTTGGAAACTTCCGACTTAGGAGGGAAGATTCCTAAAGTGTTGAAAAAAAGGGAAAGGAAAGAATGGTTCTTGACGTTTACTCCACATCTTTTTCCCGAAAGGACTAAATGTCTATTTCGCGATTATTTTGAAAAAGCCTTGCCGAATGTTGGCATCCAGTTTGAAGGAAAAAAAACCCCTCCTCTTGCAGTGCTCGCATCACCTTCACCGCAACAACATCAGGAGTCCCTTCTTTTTTTTCTCTTAAGAAAAGGGATTGGTGTACTGACAGATATTGCGAAGCTTCTGCAAAAGCTGGAGTGCCACAGTCCCAACCCCAAGTTGGAGACTGTTCTTTGACAGCTGCAAGCGACGCTAAATGTTTTCGCTGCACAACGGCAACCTTTTGCCTCTTACCCCTCGCTCACTGACTACATGAAGGAAAAGTATGAAGCGGTGAGTACGTCGGGAGAAAATCTTTAGATCAGCATAAGGGTTGTTTTGTTTTCCCCTAAGAGGGTGAACTTTTTTTTTGGGGGAAAACAGTCCCGGTTTTCCCCAATCCCCTGCTTTCTGTGCATGGGGGATAGTAGTGAGGGGAAAGCTCAGCATTACACGAAAAGGACTGGCCGTACGGGGGGAAATTTGGTCCCTTGCAGAGCAAGGAACTCTAAAAAACCCCTTTGGGGGACAGGGACGGATTTTTTTTTCCACCGTGCATATAAACTCGGCTTAATCAAACCCACCAAAGCTCTGGCAGTGGTGCCTTTTTCATTCTTGTGCCACCTTTCCAGGATTGACCGGAGAAGTTAAAAAGGGCATTTTTGACGGCCCCTAAATCCGTCGCCATCAGGATCCAGATTTTTGAAAACTCAATAAACAAAGTGGAACTGGAACGGGAAGGCTTTGTTTGGTCGTGAAGAACTTTTTTGGAAATAACAAGGCCGGAACTACGCAGAATTTCCCAATATCTGCTCTTTCAAAAACCCAGGATGCAACAGACATCAAAATCATTACTTATTCTCACCGGACCCAGGATCGGTTTCCTGAAACTGGTTTGGGATAAATGATCTGAGTAATAAATCGGGTTTGGGACCGGAGTCCCTTACGGGGGAGGGCCCAAAAATTTCCCAGGTGGGACGTTTCAATGGGCCGACTCGAGGTGTCTTGTCTTTTTTTGGGGCCTTCTCCCAAAAATTTTCTGCAACTTTCGGGGCCCTTAGATCTAACTTTCTCTCTGTTGAACTCATTCCCCTCCTCTAAACCTCTTTTTTTTCCTCCCCGAAACCCATTTGTCTGTGACACGAAAGCCGATTTTTTTCTGTCTCCTTTTATTCTCATTCTCTTTTTTCAACCCAAAGGGCTGTTGCTTTAAGGGCCCAATGAATCCTTGCTCTCGTGCCGGCCTTAAATTTCCCGATTTTCTACCATCTGGCCGATTTAAATGTCCCTCTTACAAAGTTATCTAGCTGTATATCTCTCACCTAATCCTCTGATATGTAAAATTCTTCGATTTTTAAACATCAAAGTGGAGCAATCTCAGCTTATTTTTCCTTAGCAAACTTTTCCTTTTTGGGGATTTAAAAGTTCCCCCCAGTTTTGGCTATCATCTTCTTTCACGCCCAACCTGGTAAACGGGGCCCTACGGTCTACCCCCAAAACCCCTAGACAGTGGTGCAGCACCCCACCCGTTTCCTGACCGGGCCCTTGGGGACACGCCCAAAATACTTGATCTTTTCCTAACTCTAACCCTTCTGCTTACTCTGTGAAAATTTCTCTCCGTGGGGTTTCCCCCATAAAAATCTAATTTTCTGAACATGTCCTATCACTCCGGGCCGCCTCGGGGGCCCACCTTAGCGGGGTTTTCTGGACTTCAAATCAGCTAAGTGGGAAGACCCAAAGGGGCCACTCTTTTTTCCATGGGAAAGATCAGTTTCCCTGTCAAAGACCCATTTTCCTTTGTGCAGAGCGCTAACTGAGGCATATCTCTGGGATGGGGGCGTACATTCCACACACTTTTTCCAATCTTAAAAACCCCCCCAACCTTGGTTTAACTCCTTTTTTCTCTGCTGTCCGAGATAGAGAGGGGCTCACAAACGGTCCCAAGCACCTCTCCTGAAACTCAGCCTTTTTATTTTTGCCGTAATTTGCCAAAAACTTTTCTTCAACTTACCAAAAAACTTCCATTTAGAAAAAAGTCAAAAACTTTTTAAAAACAAATTTCCCCTCGTACTCTGGTCTAGCAAATAACTCCCTTTAAAAATTTTTCTTTTCACTTTCCCCCCTAGCTTTACCAATGGGGTTTACAGCTGTCTCATCTATTTTTAAACTGAACTCTTCGCTCAAAATTTTCAAAATTCCCCCTGGTTTTTAAAGGGGTGTTTTCCTTCTCCTCCACCCCTTTACTATATTATGCTTGGGTTTAAAAAACCTTTTAATGATGTTTTCTTTCCTTGCGGCCTAACCTGGAAGGCGGTCCCGACGGATCCCCCTATTGTTCTCAAAAATTGTGCTTTTGTGCTTGCCCCTGCTTCAAACGTTTCCGTCTTGCTATTACTCCACCTTTCCCTTTTTGCTGGTGGTTTGCTCAATCCAAAACCCGTTTTCCCAAAAGGGGTGACCGTTCTAAAACCTTCAAATACCGTCCAACTTTGACTTCCCCTTTCAAAATTTTTTTATCTATACCTAATAAAAAGATTCCTAAGCATCTATCTGCCCACAACCTTTACTGATCGTCAGTACGTTTTCATTTTTCCTTCCCTTTCCCACCCCTTCGCTTTCCAACTGAATCTTGGGCATCCTCCTTTTTGGTTTCGGTGAAACTTTTTCAGTTCCCCTTTACATATCAAAAGCTTTTGATAAAGTCTGGCACAAATCTTTTTTCCAAACTACCCTCATTTGGTTTCTATCATTTCCCTTTACCTTCACTTAAGTTTCTTTCAAACCGTTTCTATTGCAGCTCTGTAACGGACATTTTTTTCTCCTAAAACTATCAAAGTGGTGTTCCCCCGGGTTCGTCCCATCCCCCACCTCTTTCTATTATTTTATTAATGATCTTCTAAGTCTAACTCAAAGCCCTACCCCCCACGCTGATGATTCTACCCTGCTTTTTTTAAAGTCGTTTTTAGACGTCCAACTTAAAAGGAAAAAGTATTCACGGAGAGATGCACCCAGCGCCTAAAATTTTGATCTCTATAATTTTGATTGGGAAAAGCAAACCTTGTTTTTTTCAAAGCCTCAAAAACCCAAATTTTTTCACCATCTACTCGAACAAACCTACCAAATAACTAAAAATTCTTCTTCAAGACCTCAAATGTCTCCCTTTTTTACAAAAAATTCTAGACTACCTTTACTAAAAAATTTAAATGGAAACCACATCCATCTCTTGTAAAACAGCTTCTAAAATTTGGTGTTCTTTTGGGGTCTGCCCTTTTTTTCTCCCCCCCAATTTCTTTCTCCTACAGGGGCCTTATCCGCCTTTATGGGTATTTCCCCATGTTTTTGGGGGGGATCCACTCAACAGCTCTCCTAAACAGGGTTTACAAAAAAAATTTCGCCAACAACTCCCCTCCTCTGACGACTGTCTTCAATTTTTTAAAACACCGACGCAATGTTTTTCTCTTCTCTTTCTACCTTTTTCCCTGCTTACTGCCTTCGAATTGCTAACGCGCCTCCCCCCCCCCCCGCGGCCCCGCTGCACAAGATTTTACTCATTCTCACCCAAAATTTTAAAGCAAGAATTAAACATATCCTTTTTTCTCTTTTATCCCCTTTCATGTAAAATTGGAACTCTCTTCCTGTTTTTATTTTACCACTTTTTTCCCAGATTTTAAAACTTTTTTAAAAGAAAAGTAAAAACACCTCCCCAACAAATTGGCTCCCCCCCTTTTTTTTATTTTCTCTTCTGTCTTCTTTAAGGGACGGCAACAAAACGGGCTTTGGTTTTCCCCTTTTGTTGTCCCTTGGCCCCCCCTTTGGATGTAAAAAAAAAAAAAAAAAAAAAGCCCACAAAGGGGAGATTCCCCAGGGCATGAAAGTGTGGAGACCAGGTTCAGGGAGTGGGAGCAGTCATGATGGTGATTACTGTTAACCTGAAGAGAGACACGCTGCCGCCTGAGCATTTTAAGAGTTCGAAGAAAAATAAGTTCAAAACCCTGAATTTTTTAACAATATGACCCAACATCCCAAATTTACTGTACTTACCTTTACAAAGTTATATTAAGTACCCAATAAATGTTTTTAAAATTTAATTAATAAATTTGTTAGAACCAATTTTTTTTTTCTTAAAAACCTATTTCGGATGAGAAATTTTAAACAAAATCAACCGAAAATGTCACAAAATGTATCGATTTAGTCAGAAGATCGGATTTTTTTAAATCGACTTAGCACAAAACCTGACCTGATTGAGAGAAATGGATGTCTTTTTTCGGATTCAGCTGTGCAAAATTGTTCTAAATCAGTTGAAAAACTTAGAGACTTACAATTTTTTTTTTTTGTAACCCAGGATCTATTAACAAGCTTCTCCTTTCCTTCTTATTTCCCGCAGTTTCGGCGCCTTAAAACTATAATATCTAACGTCCTTATTTCCCCCTACTATTGTCTTGCCCTCGGAGGGTCGACGGCAGCGCTGGGGCAAGGCTACCAACCCTTTTTTTTTTTTTGCATGTGTTAGAAAGGGAAATACAAATGTGGTCTTAATAGGGAAGAGTTTTTCTAGGAGATGATTTTTTTTCATTTTTGTCATACTTTTTTAGGAATTTAAGGGCCCCCTAAACATTTTGAGAAAAGACGGAAGATCTTCTGAAAAACGCCCCACAAGCACGGAAGGAACTACATTCTCTTATCAGTTTCTGTGAAATAATTTGGCAAAAACGCAAGCACTTCCATGAACTGAGTTGTTTTTCCCCCGTGATTTTTTCCCGAAAATCTTACTGCAAAGGAATAAAATTCGGGAATGCGTTTGCATGGTCCTTTTTTCTTGCTTTGCTATACGTATGAAATTCCTTTATAACTTAAAATTGGAGACAAAAAAAATTTTCTTAAAGTCTTGGGATAGAAATAGCGAGATTTCAGCCCTAGCCCCAAATCTACGGGCAAGAAAAACAATGAAGATGTAAGAATAACCCTCAAAACGACTTATAGTATGAGGGTGTGCAGAATATGAGGTATTGAATTCTCTTATAAAAGGGCAGTAAGTTCGATAACCCGCGGACCCTTTTTTCATTGCGTTTAACTGATGCATGATACGTTCATGTTTCAATGTTGTACGAACATGGTGGCCATGTTATATATTTTTTTTCCATCAAGAAATAAATATATTGATAATATTAAATATATATATATATTATACATATATATATAATATATATATAATATAGTATATATATATATATATATATATAATAATATATATATATATTTTCTCTCTCTTCTCTCTTCTCTCTCCTCTCTCTCTCTCTCTCTCTCTCTCTCTCTCTCCTCTCTCTCTCTCTCTCTCTCTCTCTCTCCTTTTCTCTCTCTCTCCTTCTCTCTCTCTCTCTCTCTCCTCTCTCCTCTCCTCTCTCTCCCCTCTCTCTTTCTCTCTCTCTTTTTGGTATGTGTGTCTCTAGGAATCAGAATAATGGTGCGTTCAACGACGCTGTATTGGAAAATATAAATGTTTTACTTCCTTGCTCTACTCAAGTTTTATTCAAAACCGGGTCATAATCCTTCAGTTTGCGGCTCTCAGAAAAGAACATAACACTAATGATGATAATGATTTATATGATATGATGATATGATGATAAAATTGCTGTAGTTATTATCCTTGTTATCATTATCAGCATTTTGTTATTTGTTATTTACCCAAATAATTTTGTACGAATGGATTGCCCGTTTATAAAAAAATAATTTTGGTAAAGATTACCCTCTTAATTAAGATGTACAGTAATGTATCGGGTACCCGCTAAAATCGATAGCGTTGGTCTTAATTAGTCACTTGTAACTACGTCCTATATAAACATATAGTATAACACCATGTCTTTTTTTTTTTTTTTTTTTTTATATATTTGTGCTATAGTGCCTGTAGGCAGTGGTGACCCAGGGCTCGGATGGTAGGCTCGGAGGTTCACTTGAGGGTTCTGATGGTTGGTCCTCGCCCCTTGGTGGCGCAGGCAGGATTCTTACAGTGACGCCTGTGATTAGAGGCTCATGCCGCCCCCCTGTGTTCTCTGATGGGACTCGCAGTCGAAGGTAGAGTTGATAGGCAGGGCATGTGGGTGTTCTTAGGCCACTCGACGGTGCAGAAAAGGGTTTTTGGGTTTCTTCGGGGATCGAACTCGGGTCACCGAGAACGCCAGTCGGAGACTCTAACCGCCCGCACCGCCTCCCCACATATATGTCTAGAATTATGATTAATATGCGCTAACGGCCAGTATGCTCTTTTTCCAACCCTATTAAGTTTATGTCTAGACCATATATTTGTT
>JACEEZ010020968.1:0-27500 GCA_016584305.1 Chionoecetes opilio
CACTCAAAACACACACACCCCCGGATAGAAAAAAAAAACAGACCACCCAATTTTCCTGGTGAGTGGAAATTTACGCTCATGAACACACACACACACACGCACCACGCACGCACGCACGCACGCGCACAACACAAACACACACACACACACACACGCACACGTATGATTTTTTATATTAAAGCTTAACTCAATCTTGTCAATGTTGTTGTTTAGAGAAAGAAAGAAAGAAAAGGAGAAAGAAAAGGAGAAAGAAGGAAAGAAACACATCATTTACTACACCGCGCGATCGATAGGAGGAGAGGAGGAGGGGGAGGGAGAGGGGGAGGAGGAGGAGGAGGGAGGAAGGGGAGGGGAGAGGAGGAGAGGAGGGGAGAGGAGGAGGAGGAGGAGAGGAGGAGGGGGAGGGGGGGAGGGGGAGGGGGAGGAGGAGGAGGAGAGGAGGAAGGAAGGAAGGAAAGATAAAAGAGGTAACAACTTGCTCAATAGAATTTCACGTCGACTCGGAACGCACTGTGAGAGAGAGAGAGAGAGAGAGAGAGAGGAGGAGGAGAGAGAAGAGAGACGAGAGGGGAGAGAGAGGAGAGAGGGGAGAGAGATTTTCTGCTCCTCTCTTTTAGTCACTCAGGCACGCTCTCTCACCCTAACAAGCCTCTCTTCATATATACCTGGCTCTCTTTCCTCCTCCTCCTCCTCCTCCTCCTCTCACCCCTTCCGCAAGACCCAGTTAAAAAAAATAGGAAGTAGCAGTGGTAGTAGTAGTAATTGGAGGAGTAGAAGTAGTAGTAGTAGTAGTTGTGGTAGTAATTGAAATAGTAGCAGAAGTAGTAGTAGTGGTAATAATATGTGAGGAGTAATAAGCTATAATAATATAAGCGAAAGTGTGTGTGTGTGTGTGGGGGGGGGGGGGGGGTATAGGTTCCGCCCCCCGTGGCGGAATCCCATCATATGGCACAGTTTTGGAACCAGGTTGACAAGGGGAAGGTTTTAAGCCCATTTATGGGATGATCCGATCACTTTAATTAATTTATTTTTATTTTTAGTAGCCTAATAGCGAGAATTGTGAAAAAAAAGTGGGTTGCGAGAATTGAGGAAACCTTGATGTAGGGTGATGGGTAATGGGTGAGTGAATGGGTGGGGTGATGGTAATGGGTGTGGGGTGATGGGTGAGTGAATGGGTGGGGGTGATGGGTGGGGGTGAGGGGGATGGGAAAAGGTGGGGGGTGATGGGTAATGGGTGAGTGAATGGGTGTGGTGATGGGTAATGGGTGAGTGAATGGGTGGGGGGTGATGGGTAATGGGTGAGTGAATCGGTTGGGGGTGATGTGAATGGATTGGCGTTAATACATACATTTCTACATCCATGATTTCAGGAAAGTTAGAAGGGGCTATTGGAGAGTCTGTGTTTGGTGGGCCAAAGGCCCACCAAACACAGGTGGTGGGCCGAAGGCCCACCAATAGCCCTCCGCAGGAGCTAGCCAAAAAGTCCGCCCGGAGGGCGGACTTTGCGGCTAGTAATAATAATAATAATGCAACAATTTACAAAGAGACAACAGTTGCAGCCAAACCAGAAAAGAAATTAGTGTGTGTGTGCGTGTACTGTGTAGGTGTCTGAGCATATAAGTGTGTGTGTGTGTGTGTGTGTGTGTGTGTGTGTGTGTGTGTGTGTGTGTGTGTGTGTGTGTGTGTGTGTGGTGACGACATACGAACACAAAACTGGTGAGGGAGAATCGTTTAGCCTTACATCAAGATAAACATTGCGATGATGAAGGAGGAGAGGAGGAGGAGGTGAGAAGAATCTTTGATCAACAATACTATGGCAACCAACAGCAACACACACACACACACACACACAGACTCACAGAGAGAGAAGGAGAGAGAGAGAGAGAGAGATTTCATTACACACTCATCTCCACGTCTCGTTCTAAATACGGATCTTCCTTTGTCCATGTGAATGACTGACACACACACACATACAACACACACGTCACATACAACACACACACACACACACACACATCTACACACATACACACACGTTCAACAGACATAACTCTCTCCAGAACGGTACTCTCTCTCTCTCTCTCTCTCTCTCTCTCTCTCTAACTGTAAAGCTTTGATCTTGCTTAAGGTAGTGATTTAAAGATGCACTGAGAGAGAGATAGAGAGAGAGAGACAGAGAGCAAACCAGTTCAGTTTGTTACCTGGAGCAATAACAAGATACTTCCTCAACACACACAGTCACACACAGTCACCACACACACACACAGTCACACACACAGTCACCACACACACACACAGTCACACACACACACACACACACCGATACAAAAAACACACCACCCCACACACCGATACAAACACACACACATACAAACACACACACACCGATTCAAACACACACACACACCGATTCAAACAAACACACACACCGATACAAACACAAACACATACAAACACACACACACACATAAAGAGAAAAGAGAAAAGAAAAAACAAGCACGCTACGATAATTAATGGAAAGCGGGCAATTTTTTATCTGTCTGACTCTCACTGAACAGACGCGAGAGAGAGAGAGAGAGAGAGAGAGAGAGAGAGAGAGAGAGAGAGAGAGATGGAGAGAGAGAGAGGAGAGAGAGAGACGAGAGAGAGAGAGAGAGAAGAGAGAGACGATGAGAGAGAGAGAGGAGAGAGAGAGAGCGAGCGACGGCGAGCGAGCGAGACGAGAAAGAGAAAGGAGAGAGAGAGAGGAGAGAGAGAGAGAGAGGAGAGAGGAGAAGAGAGAGAGAGAGGAGAGGAGAGAGAGGAGAGAGAGAGAGAAGAGAGAATGTGTCGTGTTGTAGTAGTGATAAAGAGGAGGAGGAGGAGGAGGATATTGTTTCACATACGTAGTCTTTAACTTCTTTTTCTTTCTTTCTTTCTTTTCTCTCTGCCAAAAGCCTCACCACTTGTAGATAAGACATAACAAATACCGTATAGAACAATAGGGATTAAAACACTAACAATTACGGCGGTTATAACAACTATAATAATGGTAATAATAACAATAACAATAACAATAATAATAACAATAACAATAATAATAATAAATAATAATAATAATTACAATAATGTGTCTGTGCTTTGTTACGATGCAAGGACAACAGGAAACACACACACACACACACACACACAACACACAAAAAAAAAAAAGTTTCCGTAATTAATAAACAAAAGAAACTATTTGTGAGTTTGAATGAAGGACAGACTGAGGAAGGAAGGAAGGAAGGAAGGAAGGAAGGAAATAAGGGAAAAGTTGGTTGACAAATAGAAGGATGGAAGGATGGAAAGAAGGAAGGAAGGAAGGAAGGAAATAAGGGAAAAGTTGGTTGACAAATAGAAGGATGGAAGGATGGAAAGAAGGGAAGGAAGGAAGGAAGGAAGGAAAAGTTGGTTGACAAATAGAAGGATGGAAGGATGGAAAGAAGGAAGGAAGGAAGGAAGGAAGGAAGGAAGGAAAGAAGGGAAAAGTTGGTTGACAAATAGAAGGATGGAAGGTGAAAGAAGGAAGGAAGGAAGGAAGGAAGGAAGGAAGGAAGGAAGGAAGGAGAAAAGTTGGTTGATAAATAGAAGGATGGAAGGAGAAGGGAAAAGTGGACAAGAAGGAAGGAAGGAAGGAAGGAAAAGTTGGTTGACAAATAGAAGGAAGGAAGGAAGGAAGGAAAAGTTGGTTGACAAATAGAAGGATGAGAAGGAGGAAGGAGAAGGAGGAAGGAAGGAAGGACAATAGTTGGAGAAAGAAGGATGACAATGGTAGGAGGGAAGAGAGAGGGGAGGAGGAGAGGGAGAGGAGAGAGAGAGAGAGGAGAGATGAGGAAGAGTAGAGAAGAGGGGGGGGAGGGGAGAGAGAGAGGAGAGAGAGAGAGGAGAGATGAGAGAGAGAGAGAGAGAGAGAGAGAGAGAGAGAGAGAGAGAAAAAAAAAAAAGAGAGAGAGAGAGGTGGATGTTTCAAGGAACCTCTCATATGACATTATATAAAAAAAAAATCGACAGCCACACACACACATACACACAAAGGTCTCGAATATATTGCCAAATTATGCAACTTTAATTCAATAGCTTTTCTTCCTTCAATTTCTTCATTCTCTCTCTCTCTCTCTCTCTCTCTGTATCTCTTTCTCTCTCACACAAGTGCTAATATTTCAAACACCTTTTTTTTTCTTCCTTTTTTAATGACTGTTCTTTCCCCTTCCTGTTCCTCCATCTCAGTTCTCCCTCACTCTTACTCATGTCACTCTCTCTCCCCCCCCCCCTTATCTATCCCTCTCTGTCTGCCTCTCTCTCTAAATAACCAGATATACAATTATAGAGACAGACAATCACCCAGGCAACACGTCATATCATATCAGTTCCTTCCTCTTCCTGTTCTATCATCTCATTTCTCCCTCACTTTTACTGATTCACACTCTTCCTCTTTACCCCCTCTCTCTCTCTCTCTCTCTCTCTCTCAATAAATAAATAAACAGACATAGATAACAGTAAGAAACGAAAACAAAGACAACTACCCAGCCAACACTATATATTTTGTTATTATTATTATTATTGTTATTACTACTTACTTTTTGATCATGATTTCTATAAGTTACATTAGAAGTAAATAAATGTGTTGTGTAGTCATAATATCACAACAGAAGAGAACAGTTGACAAGTTACTATATATTTTGCCATTTTCTCATCACAACACCGGGTGAGTCATACTGTTATTATTCCGCCTGAGGGAGCCACGTACGTTCAAACATTTCTAACATTTCTAGAAGCACAAACGTCCATGGTATCCTGTAACAGCTCTCCCTTACGGTTCTGTGCTTGTTGATGACTTCCTTATACATTCGCACAGACAGACAAGTTTTTAAGATGCATAACAGAGAGATATAATTGATGACACTCCTTGAATAAACTCTTAATGATTGATAGGGTTAATTAAAGATGGTGTTTGTTGATGACTTCCTTATACATTCGCACAGACAGACAAGTTTTTAAGATGCATAACAGAGAGATATAATTGATGACACTCCTTGAATAAACTCTTAATGATTGATAGGGTTAATTAAGGATGGTGTTTGTTGATGACTTCCTTATACATTCACACAGAGACAAGTTTTTAAGATGCATAACAGAGAGATATAATTGATGACACTCCTTGAATAAACTCTTAATGATTGATAGGGTTAATTAAAGATGGTGTTTGTTGATGAATTCCTTATACATTCGCACAGACAGACAAGTTTTTAAGATGCATAACAGAGAGATATAATTGATGACACTCCTTGAATAAACTCTTAATGATTGATAGGGTTAATTAAAGATGGTGAGGTCTGTGTTTGTTGATGACTTCCTCATACATTCGCACAGACGGACAAGTATTTTTAAGAGGCATAGGAGAGGTGAGGGCATATTATAGATAACACTCCTCAATAAACTCTTAACCCCTTCACGCCCAGATCTTTCCTTGGCTATATAAAATTGTCTGTTCTCGAGCCATAAAATTACGAAAAGTCACTGAATATACCAAATTAGTTAGTGGACAAGGATACTAAACAGGTCATATCTATAAAACATTGCTTATATTCACTAAAAATCGTCTAATAGTATCAACATTACAATGGAAATTACGTTCTGGGCCTCAAAGGGTTAATGCTATATTATCTTATAGCACTTAAGTTCATTTCCTCATGTAGTACTAGGTATATTATGTTTGGTTTGGTTTTCCTGTATGCCTTCGGGTGAAAATAAAATTAGTAGTAGTACAGTAAAACCTCTCATATCCGGACTAATTGGGCCAAGGAGTGGTCCGAGTAATGCAAGGATCCGAATAATGGGGGGATTATATATGGGGGGATATGTATAAAAAAATAAAAAATAAAATAAATATATATATATATATATATCTATGTATATATAGCTAGCAAAATTCGACCCCTAAAAAAAAAAAAAAAAAAAAAAAAAAAAAAAAAAAAAAAAAAAAAAAAAAAAAAAAAAAAAAAAAAAATCTTGGGTATAATAGCTAGGAAATTTCGAAACCCTAAAAAAAAAAAAAAAAAAAAAATAGTAATAAAAAAATAAAAAAATAATTAAATATATAAATAAATAAAAAAAAAAAAAAAAAAAAAAAGGGAGAAGGTCCGAATAATGTCAGTCCGAATAATGAGGGTCCGGATACGAGAGGTTTTACTGTATTATTATTATTATTATTATTTATTATTATTATTATTATTATTATTATTATTATTATTATTATTATTATTATTAATGATTGATAGGGTTCAAGATGGTGCTATGAATTCTATAAGCTTTTCCCTTTTTTTCATCATACAAAAGTGCTTTCTTGATCGCTTCTGAAGTTATATAAACATTGGATATATTAGGGTGCGATAAAGTCTATGTACAATTTGAATACAAGTAGTTATGACTATCCTGATTTGATCCATTTTTCTTTCTGTTATTCCAATGTTGTCGTTCAGTCATTTAAACTTTCAATAAACTGTTCTTACTATTTTCTATTTTTCCTTTTTTCCTTTCAATTTCTCCCAATGCTTTCCGTTCAGCCAATTCAACTTTCAATCGACCATTCTTAATATTTTCCTTTTCCCTTTCAATTTCTCAGCGTACTTTAATGTGTGCGAATGAGTGTGTGGGAAGCAACAGTGACTATAGCTTCAATTTGTGTATCAGTAGGTCTTAAATGATATATAGCTTCAATACATCTAATTTGTCATCTTCTGCATCTAAACCACTGTGTGACGGGTCCTAACCAACGTAGCAAGTTACCCACCATCCATAAACCACAACAAATGAATGCCTAGAATTTTTTGGGGGAAGCGTATCATCGACCGTCTACCCTCATGTGGGAAAATCTGACGTTAACCCCTTCACGCCCAGATCTTTCCTTTGCTATATGAAATTGTCTGTTATTTGCTATAAAATCACAAAGAAGTACCTTAATATACCAAATTAGTTAGTGGACAAGGATACTAAACAGGTCATATCTATAAAATATTGCTTATAGTCACTAAAAATCGTCTAATGGTACCCAAATTATACAATGGAAATAACGTTCTGGGTCTCAAGGGGTTAAACAGAAAGATGATGATGATGAAACAGGTCATAAGGACACACGAGAATTGCCATCACACACACATACACACACACACACACACACACCACACACACACACACACACACACACAGACACACACACACACACACACACACAAGGCTGTACTTCCAGACAACTACAGAAACACAGACCATACACATGTCATAGCGACCTTAATATTTAAATCACCACTTAAGCTAAAGGTGCCATCACTAAAGAGACAATAAGAGACATTACATAAGAGACAGTCTGCAGAATGGTGTCATGTCAGGCTTTAGTCACTGCAATGATTCCCTACATACGTATTTATGACAGTACCTTAGATATGACTCCTACAAAAACATCATTATAGAATCCCACATCAATAGCCTTCTACAAAACACACTAAATCCACACCCTAAATATGACTTCCTACAAAACATAACTACATCAATATCCTACTACAAAACACACCAAAACCACACCCTACATATGACTTCCTACAAAAATATCACAGAATTCATCGATACCCGCCTACAAAACACACCCTAGATATGACTTCCTACAAAACAACAGAAACCTACATCAATATCCTTATACAAAACACACCAAAAGCACACCCTAGATATTACTTCCTACAAAAACATAAGAATCCCACATCAACCACCCTACTACAAAACACACAAAACCACACCCTAGATATGACTTCCTACAAAACAACAGAATCCTACATCAATATCCTCCTACAAAACACACCAAAACCACACCCTAGATATGACTTCCTACAAAACATAACTACATCAATATCCTACTACAAAACCCCACCATAGATATGACTTCCTACAAAACATCAGAATCCTACACCAACACCTGCTACAAAACACACCAAAAGCACACCCTAGATATGACTTCCTACAAAAACATCACAGAATTCATCGATACCCTCCTACAAAACACACCAAAACCACACCCTAGATATGACTTCCTACAAAAACATCACAACAACAAAATCCTACATCAATACCCTCCTACAAAACACACCAAAAACACCCCTTAGATATGACTTCCTACAAAACCATAACAGAATCCTACATCAACACCCACATACAAAGCACACCTGGATATCCTACAGCCTTCACATCCCTCTATTATCATCTCTCTCTCATGTACTCTATCCTATACCTTCCTTCTTACCTACACCCATACAGTAATTGCTTCGTATCTTACAAAGGACAGTATTCTTTCCTCTTCCTGTTCTTCTATCTCAGTTCCCCTCACTCTTACTAATGTCACACTGTCTACCCCCCCCCCCCTCTTTCCCTCTCTGTTAGCCTGTCTCTCTAACTCAACAGACATAGGTAACATTAACCCCTTCAAGCCCAGATCTTTCCTTTGCTATATAAAATCGTCTGATGTTAGCCACAAAATTACGAAAAGTATCATGATATAAACCAAATTAGCTAGTGGACAAGAGTACAATACAAGGGGATATATATATAAAATAGTTCTATATTCATTCAAATCGTCTATAATGGTCGCCAAATTACAATGGAAATATACGTTCTGGGCCTCAAGGGGCTTAAGGAATGCAGACAAATATAAAGACACAGACAGATCTACCCAGAAAACACTAGTCCTCTGTACCAGTAACATTTTAGTGTCTTGCATTTCACCAGCTTCCATCTTGCTTAACAGTGAACAGTATTATATGGATTTATTTCACGTGTGTGTCTGATTCTTGTTGATGGATATTGCCTTCTCATCCCCCTTCCCTAATGTCTACTATCTCTCCATTCTTCTGTGTCCATTTCTCTCTCTTTCAAAAAACAGAATAATGTACCTAGTTTTGATTTCTTTTGTTTTCAGATTATTTTAGATGGTTTCTGAAATACATGGCTTGTATACCATTATATAACAAACAATGTCCTTCACTCTACTAAAGCCATGGCCTATCGGTTTCTAATGTTTCTCTCTTTCTATAAACAGTATAATGATGTTTTGACTTTTGTTGTCCAGATTATTTGATATGGTTCCTGAAATACATTGCTTATATATCTTTTTGACCAAACAATGTCTTTCACTCTACTAAAACCATGGCCTATCGGTTCCTATGTGTGCCATGTCATCAGGGCCTCACCATCATCACCACCATTATCATCACCACTATCATCCATCATCATCACCATCACCCCATCAGCCAGTCACCAGCAGGGGGAGGCAGAGGCATGGATTAACGCACACCCCTATGACACATTGTATGGGTCTCAGCCTCACCTCTACGACTTCTGGTATGGGTGGAGATGTTATTAAGGTTCTCAACTGTCTTAGGCCTATGTCTCACGGCCTCTTGTAGCTTCCTTATTTTCTTATGTAATGTTCTTATGTCTCACGGCCTCTTGTAGCTTCCTTATTTTCTTATGTAATGTTCTTATGTCTCACGGCCTCTTGTAGCTTCCTTATTTTCTTATGTAATGTTCTTATGTCTCACGGCCTCTTGTAGCTTCCTTATTTTCTTATGTAATGTTCTTATGTCTCACGGCCTCTTGTAGCTTCCTTATTTTCTTATGTTGTTCTTATGTCAAACCTCCATACCCAGGCAAGGCTAAGTGGAAGTGGTGGTTACTCTATCATGTTATAAGTCTGTGGTGGTACATGTGTATTATTATCTTCTATTTGCTTTAGTACATACTTAAGTTCATTTACATATGTAGGTATGTATATCATGTTGTTGTTTTTACTGTATCCCTTCAGGTGAAACAAAAAATATTATTGCTATTATCATTATTATTATTACTGCGGTGACCTGGCCCTAAGATCCTCCAGACAAAAAGGTATTGGTAATGTCGCCTTAAACTGAGTTGTGGTGGCTCTCCTAATCAATCTCAACACTCAGGTCAATCCCCAACATGTACAATCATGTGCTCTCACGTCCAGGCATGTCAACAGTTAAATGAAAGTCCCCAGAGTTGAGTTGCTTAATGGGTCCCTTCATTCACCCTACAAGCAATGCATCGCTTCCTGGATTTTTTCTTTCTTACATCACAAAGGACTGGCCAAGGAAAAGAAAAACGGTAACAAAAAGCCAACACCACCACCAAGATGTGTGGATGTGTGAGAGTGCATCCCATAAATCAGCCTTGAGAGGAGAGCTGTGCATAGGAGCCTTGTCTGTACACTAGAACATGAAGCAAACTGACCAACGATTACAGTGGTATTCATTGTTACAGGGGTATTCAGGTCATTTAACTTGACCTGAGTTAATAGTTAATGGGTTAAATTCAATAATAATCTACCTTTACATTTAATGGGTTAAATCACAATGACATATTATTACAGAACATGAAAACTCTTGACGTGTTTGTCTTACTTGGGTCTCAAAACTTTTCTTTCTGCCACTGTAAGATATATTTGTAATGCAAGGCACTTATTTTTGTTTTATTAGATGTCTTTAGTAATTTCTATCAAGGTATATTATGAAAGTTGAGTTGAGATTAGTTGAGGACTGATGTATCATGTATGTAGCTAATCTCCAGTATTATTACCTATAGACGTTTAGTTGAGGTTAATTTAGGAATGATGTTTGTATGTAGTTAATCTCCAGTATCATTACCTAAGACATTTTCAATCCTAAGCAAGAACTAATTAAAATGACCAATTTCCTGCAACTAACCAGATTTACTCCCTTGTTCTTAACGTGACAAACAGGAACACATAAAAAAATCAGAAACATTAAACAGTAAATCCGTCACAGCCAACACGGCCCCACAGAAGCCCATAGTGAACCCTTCCATGACACTGCAACACACACTTCCAGAGATCTACAAGGCATGTCTCTACTCTAACCCCTACACGCCCAAATCTTTCCATTGCTATATAAAATCGTCTGTTGTTAGCCATAAAATTACGAAAAGTAACTCAATATACCAAATTAGTAGTAACTATGCAAGGGTACACATCTGCGACTATGGTATGATAAGAAAAATAGTGTATTTACAAATCAGGTCAGTTAAGTTATTCAGGTACTTGCTTCTCATATTTACAGGTCATTTTTTACACCAACCAGCCATGAAATCTTTGGTGTACTAGTATGTGTTTTTGTGGTGTTTTTAGTGTGATTTAAAGAGACAACGGTGGTGATACGATGGCATTGTCTACACCATGAATGTCACTGCATGCAAGTGTTCAGATGATAAGTGAAAAAAAATCATAAGTGTCTGGGCCTTTTATGCAGTAGCTAGCTTTGTCTTCCTTAGTCTTCCCATCGGACAAGGAGGCATCTCTCCCTAACAGTATAATTACGTTTTAGAGGTATTTGAAGGGATCTGTGAAGGTCTGGAAAAAAAAAAAAAAACTTCTTAGGGCGGGAATGGACTCTTAGAAGTTTACCCCTAGATGACCTGAGGCTTGAGTCACAAAAGCAACACTGGGCTAAACATGTCAATGGTCTATCTGAACTGAACTATGCTGGTCGTCTCAAGTTCATTAATTAAAACTGTGTCGAAGAAAATCCTCAAAGTGATTGTGAATCTTTCCTCACCTTGCTATCTAGTGTTGTGCCATCAGATCTAGATCTGGTCACCGTGTCTCAAGTCATTAATAAAAAAAGGTCACAGGTCACAGTATTAACAAGCCCCTATGGAAGCCCTCTCACCAGAATGTAGGTAGTAGGTATATGAAGTATTTTAGATGCATTGCCCTTGGAACTCTGTACCTGATGACGTTATCAATACTACCTCAATTATGTCATTCAAAAAGGGATCAATATATTCCAGCACTGATTAACAACATAAAAAAACATAGTAATAAAAATCACAATACAATCTTATAAGGTATCACATAAAATAATCCACCCAAAAAAATACGCGTCTTTTACTTTAAAGACAAATTTGTATACCAATTTTGACCTTTTTTTTTTACAATAATCGGTATAATTTCGTAATTGGGCACTACAATTATCGGACACGATACTATAGTTTTTGGGTAAAACTGCAGTTTAATACAATACTCCCTATTGACCAATACTCTCCTGACATAACTGGGGGGCTGCGCCCCCACAGACCCCCCCCCGCAAGTTCACTAACCTAGCCTGGGCATGGATTATATAACAACCTCACTGGGGGGTTTCGCCCCCCCCCCAGACACTCCTTGTTATTTTTCATTTCCGCCGGCTGTTGTGGGGGTTTGAAATACTGCAAATGTCAGATCTACAAGTTGAGGACGGTTATAACTACGTGCCTTAAAATACAGTATACTGCAGTAGAACCAGTTTCTGATAAGTTTAGATGTGTAAAATTAATTTGGCACTCGTTTTTGGCGGAAATATGATAAATTCAAAAACATTAAAAAAAACTATTCAGGAAAATAAACGTTTCGTCCTCGTAATCATTGGTGCCCAATTACGACAATTTACCCAATAATCTACACATGACACATTATCCCCCCCCCCGGTACAGTCTGCAGCCTCCCCCCCCAGGTGAGTCATCCCCGGTAAGTAGGCAGCTGTCAAGGCACCCCACCCACACCCTTACCCCCCCTTCTTGACCCTCACCCTGAAGCTGTCAAGGCATCCCCCCCACCCTGGCACCCTCCCTCCCCCCCTAAAGCTGTCATTGCCCCTCCCTCCCTCCCATACACACCCTTAGTTACTTACCATTATGCTCGGTGAATATATTGGCTCCCACGGTCCTGATGTCCCGGCCAGAGCGATATTTAGCCTTGGTGGAGCGGGTTACGGTGCTCGAGCCCAAGTGCCTCTCTTTGCCCTGCTGGCCTCCCATGTCTCCCTCCTTCCTTCCTCCCTATCTCTCTCTCTCGCTCACTCACTCGCTCTCCCTCCCTTACAAGCACTGGGAGAGCATGGTGACACCTCTCGCTACTGTCTCACATCCCGGCATCACCGCGAACCGCCTCTGGGTCACGTCCGGCCCCAAAATGTCCGGGTGAAAGGTGTCCACATCAGGCGGGCGACGGCCGTGACACGTCCATCTTGAAGGCTCGACACACACTGCCGCCGCCGCCCCGCCCCCACAGATGGCGCATTGGCCCTTACTGCACGAGCATCGCCTTGCGCACCACCACAGACAGACGGCCAGACAGAGGCAGACAGACAAACAGTAGGACACACAAAAGGATATATAGACAGACAGAAGGACAGATAAAACTAGCAGTCTTCTAGCTTGAGTATTGCTTTGCGCACCACCACAGACAGACGGCCAGACAGAGGCAGACAGACAAACAGTAGGACACACAAAAGGATATATAGACAGACAGAAGGACAGATAAAACTAGCAGTCTTCTAGCTTGAGTATCGCTTTGCGCACACACCACAGACAGACGGCCAGACAGAGGCAGACAGACAAACAGTAGGACACACAAAAGGATATATAGACAGACAGAAGGACAGATAAAACTAGCAGTCTACTAGCTTGAGTATTGCTTTGCGCACACACCACAGACAGACGGCCAGACAGAGGCAGACAGACAAAAGTAGGACACACAAAAGGATATATAGACAGACAGAAGGACAGATAAAACTAGCAGTCTTCTAGCTTGAGTATCGCTTTGCGCACCACCACAGACAGACGGCCAGACAGAGGCAGACAGACAAACAGTAGGACACACAAAAGGATATATAGACAGACAGAAGGACAGATAAAACTAGCAGTCTTACTAGCTTGAGTATGCTTTGCGCACCACCACAGACAGACGGCCAGACAGAGGCAGACAGACAAACAGTAGGACACACAAAAGGATATATAGACAGACAGAAGGACAGATAAAACTAGCAGTCTTCTAGCTTGAGTATCGCTTTGCGCACCACCACAGACAGACGGCCAGACAGAGGCAGACAGACAAACAGTAGGACACACAAAAGGATATATAGACAGACAGAAGGACAGATAAAACTAGCAGTCTTCTAGCTTGAGTATCGCTTTGCGCACACACCACAGACAGACGGCCAGACAGAGGCAGACAGACAAACAGTAGGACACACAAAAGGATATATAGACAGACAGAAGGACAGATAAAACTAGCAGTCTTCTAGCTTGAGTATGCTTTGCGCACACACCACAGACAGACGGCCAGACAGAGGCAGACAGACAAACAGTAGGACACACAAAAGGATATATAGACAGACAGAAGGACAGATAAAACTAGCAGTCTTCTAGCTTGAGTATTGCTTTGCGCACACACCACAGACAGACGGCCAGACAGAGGCAGACAGACCAGACAAACAGACAGGGAGACATACAAACAGAAAGACGGACAAAAAGACAACAGTTTCAGTCAGAAAAGTAACAGTCTTGTACGTATAGCTTGAGTATCGCTTTACACATCGACCACAGACAGACAGCCAGACAGAGGCAGACAGACAGAAAGACGGACAAAAAGACAGATAAAAGTAACAGTAACAGTCTTGTACGTAGCATGAGTATCGCCTTGCGCACACACCACAGACAGACAGAGGCAGACAGACTGACTGACAGACAACCAGACAGACAAAAAGATACATAGACAGACCGAAAGACAGTTAAAGCTAAGTCTTGTAGCTTGAGTATCGCTTTGCACATCGACCACAGACAGACAGCCAGACAGAGACAGACAGACTGACTGACAGACAAACACAAAGACATACAATAAGATACATCGACCACAGACAGACAACCAGACAGACTGACAGAAAACCAGACAGCGAGACATACAGACAGAAAGGCAGATGGTGCCTAACCTTATAACTTGCGTATTGTTTGACGCATCAATGACAAACGGACAGAAAGACAGACATCCTACTGCAGAAAGACATGGCTACAGACAGATTAGATAGACATACAGAAAGACAGATAATGCCAGTCAACAGTCTTATAGCTTGAGTATAGCTTTTCACATCTAATAAACTTGCAGAATTCTACTTAAATGTTGGTGTTGATTAATCTATTTCACCATCAATACGATAATCTCACCGTGTACAGCGTATACAGAATACCAGTCTACTTAACAATGGACAGGCTATGCACGACACTAATGACCTTTCAAACATCAAAATATCCTCAACATACACTTCAGACATTTATATCTCATGTAGTAACCGAAAACCGTATACGTACTCTCTTGACCAAATGCGTCTTATCAAATACATGAGCTATACATAAAACCTTGAATGTTCTCGTTTTCTGTGAGACCTTTTATTATAAAAATTTATGCCTAACTATACTAATTACTTTTCTCTCCCGAACGGCTACCAAAAAAAACCGATTGAATAATATTATATGATAAATTAAGAAAAAACTCTGAGGTAGATAATACGAATAAATGACTCGAAGGAGCCGTAACTATGATTTTCTACCTTAGTCATTTCAGATACAACAACAAGGTATATATTTGATGAATTCTTAAAGTAAATTACTACCCTCATACACAATACTGTAGCCTGCAGTTACCGGTAATGAGTTTAACTTTAGAGATTAAGTAAAATTTCTCTTGAGGATTCGTAATAGACATAAATTGATCATAAACTTGGAAAAATACTGTTTCTTACCCGGTAGTAGAAGTCGTCGTATAGCCCCCGAGGCCCTGAGAGACGCATTCATGGGTAAGTGTGCGGAGAGGTAGGAAAAGTTCTTCCCAGCTACCTAACACACTTACGTATATTCTACGTAGTATAAAGGTAGCGGTTTTGTAAATTTTACGCAGCAAAAATACGTAACTAGTACGAATTTGTGTGGACGCACCAAGTGGACGCTACGTATTTCATTACGTAACTGACAACCTTTCTACAACATTTTGGGAACCATTTGCACGTTTCAACAATGTTTGTACTGCCTTTTTAACACGTTCCATCACCTTTTCACAACCTATTTGCTACATCCCACTACGTTTTTGCTACGTTCCTACTACCTTCAGCGAGCACATTGTCACAACCTTCCTGGTACGTACCACTAGCCTACCTTTCTGCAACAGTTCTTGCTCTACAGCTCCTTCCGAGTTGGAAGATGTATATAGTTGTGTAAAATTTTTACAGCGAGTAATTTGTATTTTGAGCAAAGCGTGCACCAGCCCACCAGTAAAGACTCCTCACTATTGCCCGCCCTGTTTATGAGGTGATCATTATGTTTAGCCACAGTAGGTTAGCTTTGACTTAATGATCATTATGTCAATGTGAAAATATATATATATTCTTTCAGATATATTTGAATCCTACAAAAATAAAAGTCTAAGTAGTCCCAATATCCCATAATATCATGTATGTTCTTTTATTGATTATAGTTTTGGATATATTTTAAGTTTACTGTTTAAAAGTTTGACCATACGTACACTCGCTGACATCTTACGAGAGTACCCTAAATTCGCCCAAGGTGGTGATGGTGTGTGTTATTAACTGTATGCATGAATACAAGTAATAGTAATTACTACAACTTCCCCTCAGTGGAAGCTCTGATACGGTGACCCAGTGGCGTACCGAGGGGGGGGGCCATGCGGCCATGCCCCCCCCCTTTTGCAAAGAAATATATATATATATATATATATATATATATATATATATATATATATATATATATATATAGATAGATAGATAGATAGATATATATATAGATAGATAGATATATAGATATATAGATAGATATAGATAGATAGATAGATAGATAGATATATAGATAGATATAGATAGATAGATTGATATATAGATAGATAGATATATAGATAGATATACATTTTTTTAATAAAAAAATATAAAATTTTTATTTTCTTTTCTTAAATTGATCTATATATGTATTTTAATTATTTTATTTTTATTTTTTATTATTATATATATATATATTTTTTTTTTTTGGTTTTTAATTTTTTTTTTTTTTTTTAATTCTACATTTTTTTTCTTTTATTTTTCTTCATATTTTATGTTTATTTATTTATGTTTTTTTATATTATTATTATTATTTATTTTAATATTATTAGATTTTTTTTTTATAGATTTTTTATATTTTTATATTCTTATATTTTTTTATTTTTTATTTTTTATATTTTTTATTTATTTATATTATATATATATATATATATATATATATATATATATATATATATATATATATATATATATATTGGCCCCCCCCCTTTTCAATTTTCTGTGTACGCCACTGCGTGATACCCATAACTTGTAACTCATTTGTATATATCTACACTGCCTGGGGGGAGGCCGGCAGGCACCGACCTCCTACCCTTGTTGTACATCCAACAATAAACCATTCAACTCAATTAAAAAGTTTGAAATCATTACATTTGATATATATATATAATAAGTTTAACAAATAATACAATTTGATTTACTAAAACTTATAATAGTATACCGCATTAATTTACATTTTCTCTAATACGAACCTAATAGAAAACGTTTCTACATAGACTATAAGAAACAGTACATGCATAATAACCCTGGGGCCCTGCCTGAAATTGACTATTTACTTTAAATAAAATTTCTTCATCCAAGCAACCGTATTTTGAATATAAACCATATGTATTTCCGTCACAAAATCGTAAATAAAAAAATTAAAATTTAAGGTGCTATAAACGTGCTAAAAAGGTGATTTTGTCACGTGAATGTTCTACGTAGTTAATATGTTATTCCGTGTCTATAGATCTACCTGATATAAGTCACCTGATTTTCACCATTACGCCTCTTGGAATTCACGTGGATACCGGTTTATGTCATATTTACGTTATATTCACGTATCTTTAACATATGTATCCACGTATTCATTAGGTATATATAACGTTTTGAATCCTCTAATATCACGTTACATCATGATGTTATAAATACGTAATTGAAACGTAAAACCACTACGTAATATATTAGTAGAAGAGTAACAAGACACCTCCCTCACTAAATTGGCCTTCCCCTCTTTTTTTATTTTATTCTCTTACTGTCTTCTTTATAGGGACTGGCAACTAAGCTGGCTTTGTGTTACCCATTTTTGTTGTGCCCTTGGCCGGTTCCTTGTGATGTAAAAAAAAAAAAAAAAAAAAAAAAAGAAGAAACACGTATTTCTGTGACGTCTTAATTACGTTGAAAAACGTATTGTAGCGACGTAACCAAACACTACCTAAATACAACATACACAACTCATATTAACGTAATACTTACGTATCTTTAACATATGTATCCACGTATTCATTATGTATATATAACGTTTTGAATCCTCTAATATCACGTTACATCATGATGTTATAAATACGTAATTGAAACGTAAAACCACTACGTAATATATTAGTAGAAGAAACACGTATTTCTGTAACGTCTTAATTACGTTGAAAAAACGTATCGTAGCGACGTAACCAAACACTACCTAAATACAACATACACAATTCAAGCGTGTACGCATGATTTACGTATATATTACGCATTTTCCTAACATTACCAAAACGCTACCTTCTCAAAACGTAAGGTTTACGTAGTGTGTTTGCTGGGTTACGGCTATTAACCAGGGTAGAACAAGAAGTAACGGATTCAAACTGGAAAAGCGTAGATTTAAAAAAGAAATAGGGAAAAACTGGTGCACAAATAGGGTGGTAAATGATTGGAATGGACTCAGTAGACAGGTAGTTAGTGCGGAGTCATTAGAGCTTTAAAGGGAGGCTAAGATAAATTCATGGGTGGGGATGAAAGGTGAATGTAGGTAGTGTTAAGTAACAGGAACTACCTCGGTGTAGGTATCACGGCCTCTTGTAGCTTCCTTATTTTCTTATGTTCTTATGTTCTTATGTGTGCGGTACATAACATAAGTCTCGGCTCCCACTCGCCCCTCTTCAGCCATGCGTTCTGTAACTGCATTCAAAAGGGTCGCCCCAAGTCTGGAATATACCTCCCGCCAGCTTCATGGTTTCGAATAGTAATCACGCCAAGGCAACTCATGCATCAATCAGTGAGTCAACCGGGATTTGGCACCGTATGAATACTAATCTAATATTGTTGTATACTGGTAGAATATTGTCACAGCATGCTGATAGGTAACACTTTTTAGCTATGAGAGAGAGAGAGAGAGAGAGAGAGAGAGAGAGAGAGAGAGAGAGAGAGAGAGAGAGAGAGAGAGAGAGAGAGAGAGAGAGAGAGAGAGAGAGAGAGAGAGAGAGAGAGAGAGAGAGAGAGAGAGAGAACAGTGGCGGTTCTACGGGGGAGCCATGGCCCCCCCCAAGATTTTAGGCTTGCCCCCTGCTTGGCCCCCCCACTTTCATTTAAGCCACGATCGTGGCCCCGTGGCAAGCTGGTCGCAGAGACTGCCGCCGAGCACAACGCAATAGACTACCTTATGAGCTCGATCTGTCATCTGGTGGCCGTCTGGGAACTACACGCGGAGCTAGAATGTCGGGTCTCGGGGTGTCGGGCTCGACTTATTTTCTATTATTCCCTACCAAACCAGCTACAATTAAGTGTTGTCATGGTCAACATAGGCTTATGCAAAATGGAAATATACGAGTTTTACATTATTCATGGCGTTATAATGAGGATTGTTGGCAAAATAGAAGCATTCGATCACAGGTGTCCTACAACATTCTACTAAATACTGCAAAGGAATGCTTCAAGGCGGGTGCATGGGTTAATATTACCTCCATGTATGCAAAGGGGAAGGTAATATTAACCCATGCACCCGCCTTGAAGCATTCCTTTGCAGTATTTAGTAGAATGTTGTAGGACACCTGTGATCGAATGCTTCTATTTTGCCAACAATCCTCATTATAACGCCATGAATAATGTAAAACTCGTATATTTCCATTTTGCATAAGCCTATGTTGACCATGACAACACTTAATTGTAGCTGGTTTGGTAGGGAATAATAGAATATAAGTCGAGCCCGACACCCCCAGACCCGACATTCTAGCTCCGCGTGTAGTTCCCAGACGGCCACCAGATGACAGATCGAGCTCACTAAGGTAGTCTGCTACCGCGATAGCAGAAGTTGGTACTACTGCTTACAATAATAAAAATAACAATAATTATTATATTGTTATTATCATTATTATTATCATTATTATTATCATTAATATTATTATCATTATTAATAACTTTCACTACATAGTTGATACATCTGTTTTCTCATATTTTGATAGAGGTTTTTTTCATGCTCGTATGTTTATTTACATTTGGATTGGATTACAATTGGGATTGGATTACAAGTTTTTTACTTGTAGGCTTAGGATTTGATGGAGCATCAGTCATGAGTGGAGGAATCAGTGGTGTTCAGAAACGCATATTCGTGATAAAGCTCCTTTTGCCTATTATGTACACTACTACGGACACAGGCTCAATTTGGTTGTGATCACTGATCAATGCTGCAAAGTATGTGCCTCAAGCAGCTGAATTCTTTAGTCTGCTTGAAGAACTCTATATATTCGCGAGTAACTCTGTAGTTCACGAAAAGTTCCTTTCAATACAGCATGAAATGTTTCCTGAAGAACAAGCACGAGAACTGCAACAGCTCAGTGACACACGATGGTGCCATGGTGTCGCGCCACTTCATGTGAAAACGTTTTGCTGTGACTGGAATGCATAATAAGACTCCTGAAGGAGACTTCTGCAGATGACACTGGATCTCGAGCTGTAGCCGCTCGAGGTATACTTACGCAGATAGACGCAGTTTGTTTACTTACTGCATTTTTTCTCGGAAATTCTTGGAAAATTCATTAAGTATATATCACAGCAGCTACAGGACAAACAAGCAGACCTAGGAAAAGCAGTCAAGATCATTTCATCACTCAGCGATAATTTAGCTGATACGCGAAGCTTCAACTTGATCGAGCAGTACTCTGAGAAGGTTAGGGAACTCTGTAAGAAATGCTGCATTTGACCATTAATGAATAGAAGTCTGAGAAGAAAGCCTCGACAACTTGATGAATTCATCGTGCTGGAAACAACCGGTCAAAGATCTGAACACGTGACTCAAGTCACGTGCAGCACAGCAGCATCTTGCATGAAGTATCAGACTGTTTGGTTAGCGAATTAGACCGTCGTTTTTCCAAACGTTCATCTGCGATTTTCTGTGGTATTTCAGCTCTCTGTCCTGGAGGACAGACATTTTTTTCTGAAGAAAATCTGAAGGCATTTGCAGATGCATACTCAGTCAATGAAAGTGATTTAAAACATGAGATACCTCTAGTGCAGTGGCGTCACCGCGGGGGGGCTAAGGGGGACTTAGCCCCCCCAAGTCAAGGACTCAGCCCCCCCAAAATTGCTGCTAGTAGCCTGCTACCCAAAAACAATAAAAAGGAATATTTATCCAATTTTCCATGCCAGAGCAAAACCTTATTTTTCACACTTTTATAGAAAAATTGGTTTGATGTTTCATTTAAATGTTGAAATATGTTTGCTAACAAACCTTGAAATTACTAAGTATATTCTATTATAGAGATATTCTATAGAACCTCCGTTACCTCTTCCAAACCAAGCTGATCCCTGCATTGGGTTATTAAATTGACAAAATAGTTACCGTTCACTTCGTGACTTCTCAGTCAGATTCGTTTTCTTTCATGACTTCAATCATGTTACGCAGCTTCGCTTGAATCGCTTCAGTGTGTACATGTTCAGCAAAGGAAGAGGACTGTTAAGGCAGTTAAGGTTACGGGAGGCAGGTTAACACAGGATGGGAGGCAGGTTAAGGCAGTGGGAGCCAGGGTTAGGCAGTGGGAGGCAGGGTAACACAGGACGGGAGGCAGGTTAACACAGTGGTAGGCAGGTTAAGGCAGTGGGTGCCAGGGTAAGGCAGAGGGAGGCAGGTTAAATCGGCTTTTAGTTACTTTATCATGATCATGTACTTTATTCTGTTTAACTACAGTATCCCATGTACCTGTTTTTGTGCAATAAGGGAAATACCTTGAATATATTGTAAGTTTATATTTATATATTTTTTTCATTATCAAGATAAAACCTTACTGAGAAACAAACCAAAAACATACATTGTGCAATTCCTTTGTGTTTGTTAGTGGAGAGAGAAAAATGGCAATTTTATTATTTTGTATAAACAGAATAAACATTTTCTTCAAATTATCAAATTTAGTTAATATGGTATGATGTATGGTATAACTCTATTAATTTACGTGTCATGTAATTAAAGCTTAATTCCACTTTCTTCTCTTTTTTGGGCCTCAAAATTACCCTGGAACTGATTAATTTTCAAAATTACCCCCCGACCCCACAGCTGGATAGGCTCGCTGCGCTCGCCCATCACCACCCCGGGGCTAAAGCCCCCCCAAATTTTTTTTCCTGGTGACGCCACTGCTCTAGTGACAAAATTACTCATGAAAAAACCTGAACAGCCTACATCAATCGCACAATCCCTGTCATTCATATGTCCGTACAAGGCTGCATTTGACTGTTTGTATACAGGTTATTATTGATAGCCGTAACTCTTCCTGTTACCAGCGCTTCATGTGAGAGAAGCTTTTCAAAAATGAAATTAGTGAAAATATTTCTCAGAAATTCTATAGGACAAGTAACATACTGAGTAACATTGCACTATTGTCGATTGAAAGTACACTCGCTGAGGGAATTGATTTATATTGCTTTGTTGGTGAATTTGACAGTCGGCATGATAATCGTGAGATTAAGATGCACTAAATATATTGCTGCCGAATGAACAACGTATTATCACCATTGTGTCTAATGTAGCATTTGCATAGGTGGGCGCGATAATTAAAAAAATTATCACGATAACCGATAAATCGATAACGATAACTTTATCGGCGATAACCGATAATCGATAACTGGCGATAAATTTATCGTCCGATAAGGCGATAACCGATAAATCGATAAATCCAAAATTCCGATACTAGCGATAACGATATTGATATTTTAAATAAAAAATCTTAAATGCTATCGGTAAACTGTTAGAAACACCTCCCCGTCCGACAGCTGGTGAGAGACTGAAGCTGAGCGAACGTTTTGAGAAGACGTCAAGACGGTTAGCTAGGTTTAGACCGTTGTTCGGTTCCCAGCTCGGACCTACCTATTTCTGTCTCCAAGGCACGTGCGGCTCGCCCCTGTGCTAAACTGGAACCAAAAAATATAGTTATCGATTATCGCTAGTTTGGAACCAAAAGTATCGGCGATACCGATGAATCGATAACACGGGATTTTTTTTATCGGATAACTGATAACCCGATATCGTTATCGTGATAAATTATCGCGATAATTTATCGCGATAACGCCCACCTATGAGCATTTGCATGCCCATATCTGAATACCAAAGCTATTCGTCTACAGTATATGCAACGTATGAGGTTATAGGTAGACTAAGGTACTTACAGTACATAATACATTTCTGTTGATGTGCATTGTAAAAAACTGACATATTTTTTGCATCTTAATTGTTTAGTATGTTTGCCGGTATTATGCTTACTATTAGTCTTTTCTTTTCAATAAAACGTACCCGAGAGCATGAATTTTCACATTTCCATCTTGGATTATTATACTCACCAGCAGAGAATATGGATCTGAGACTCAAAGATGAACTTTCGTTCAATTCTTCCTCAATGTTCTTTTGAAAATGCTTTTTTTTTATGACTGAATATCACTTAGATAGTCTACCACAGTGGTTCTTAACCTGGGTTCAACCGAACCCCAAGGGTTCGGTGAGCCAATCTCAGGGGTTCGGCGGAGGCCCTCCGAAACATATTGCAATTTTACTATTATTGTAATGCCAGATTATTCACCAGAGTAAATTATACGCGAAATTAACATAAATTCAAACAGTGCGGTGCAGGGAGAGCTATGTATTTACCTAGTTATATTTACCTAGTTGTAATATACGGGAAATGAGTTACACTCGTGGGGTTCCGTCTTGTCTCAATTGCTCAATCTTAGCTTTGAAAAAAACATGCTTTTTATTTGCATCAATAATTTCACTGTCCAGGCTATTCCACATAGCAATGCACCGATAGGAAAAACTGTCTTCTTAATGTCCTTCAAGCACCTTGTCTTCTTAAGTTTCTTCGTATGACCTCTTGTGGCTCATACGTCCCATACATACATGTCCTCTTTGTCATTTATCTCCATTCCTGACATAGCTATATACATTGCTATCAAGTATCCTTTTTGTGTGTACGTGTATGTGTGTGTTCGTCCGCCTATCTTCCTTTCCGAGCACTGGCGTGTATATAGGGGTAGGGGGGGGGGAGCATGGCCGAGTGCCATTTCGGGTACCATGTACCATGTATCGAGTACCATGCCGACCCCAAAACGACTTTTGTCCCCTTGTCCCAAAGAGACATAAATAGTTTTGCCATTGAATATCAAATTAGTGCAATTATCCCATCTGAGGCCTCACAATGCCCTTAAAAATGTTTGATTTTCAAAATAATTATGACCCCCTCTTTAGACCCCCCAGCTGTAGAGGCTCACTTCGCTCCACCCAGCCCCCCTTTAAATAATCCTGGATTCACCACTGTGCCCCTCCCCCTTTTACAAAGACGCCACTGCTTCCGATAGCGCGTTTTCGAGACCGTTCTAGTCCGGTCTGGACTGGCTCAGTCCCGGGCGGACACTGTTTCCGAGCGGGTGACGGCTGAAGGCAGATGGTCCAACGCGGCGAACCTGGCCAGTGGAGGGTAGAACTGGTCACATGCCCTACAGTCAGCGGGGAAGACACACGAGCTTCTCGTGCTGGGATAAGAACTGACACCATGATGGCCGACTAAGATTAAAGTAATTTCACGAAAAATAACAATATTCGCAATTTGCTGAAATAACATCTTGGGAAATGAATGTACCGTCAACAACACTATAGTCGCCAGTGCACTAATGTCACCAGGCACTATATATTACGAATTTTAGCATCACTACAGACTTGTATGTGTCACTGAAGACATGTAGCCTATAGGCTATAGTGTTATGTAGATAATGTAAACTACATACTGTGCACGTCTCTTTAGTGGCACATACAAGGCTGTAGTGATGCTAAAACTTGTAATATATGCCCCCCTGCGACATTAGTGCAGTGGCGACTCTAAATTATATAGTGTTATTGACGGTAAATTAAATGAGATTTCATCATTCAATTTTTCATAGTCACCCCTGCTACTTGACTTCCCATTGAGAAGTCAAGTAGCAGGGATGACTGCTACAAGGGATGACTGATACATTGCACAAGGCAAAACTTGCATAATAATAGGTCTAATAACAATTTAAGTACTCCACCAAGTAAAAGGCCTGCTATATACGGAAATTCCCAGGTAGTGGATGCCAGTACCTATAGATATGATACATGATGGTTATATAGGTTATATAGTAAACGTTTCACATGGCTGCGACAGGTCTTGCAATATTGTGTTGCTGGGATTTTTTCTCCGTCCAGAGATTTATAAACCTGCTGACTTATCACACACAAAATGATGACCACGGTTCACCTTTCATATGCCAACTAGGAGGCTATTACCTGAGGTCAAATTAATAACCCTTTGGTGTGTCTTGGGGGGGGGGGGAGGGTAAGGCTTGCAGGATGGTAGGACTGCCCACTTGATCCCCCAGTTTAATGGGGAGTTTTCAAAGCTAAGCCGCCAGATGTCTCTCGCGCATCTCACATCCACTGCCCTTTGAGCGTGAATGATCTATCATTTACCGTAAATTCCCTGTAGCTACTTTTTCGGGACATATCAGAATTACCCTTCAATACAACAACTGAAACAGTTCTTAATAAAAAATGTAGTTTATCATTTTGTTTTTCAGCACTTGAAGAAAATATTGGCAAAACATAGAATACTTGAAAACTCAATTTCTTAAAATCGTCATTTCATGGAAACACTACACGTTCAAGCTGAATGAAGCTTCAGGAAGTATGTACTTGTATGTAAGCTTTCGCTGAATACCTGTTTTGGATGTGTCTGGCTCTTTTGCGACGAACATTTAACCAAGAAATAGTGTGGCGTTCAGCATCTCCGAAGAAACCATCCCGATGTCGGGATCTGATATCAGTCACTTCTTCTTATCCACGGCTGGGGGGAAGAGGCTTATTTTGTTCTTGTTTTAGGGCTGCGAGGATCCCTTGGGGAACACTATGAGCCCTGGTGATGTCCTATGATGCTATTACAGGCGTGGTAGTTGACCTGTCTCCTCAGGAAGGCACAGGTGAGGCAGATAACGGCGGATGCATGCGTTCCTGCAGCCCGCTCTTTTTCAAGACAACAAGTAAACAAGACCCATGTATTGTCTTCGATAGAGGACTGTTCGTTGAGGTGCCAATTACTTAAATTACTTCTTGGTTAAATGTTCGTCGTAAGAGAGACATATACACCCAAAACAGGTACTCAGTGAAAGCTTACATACAAGTACATACTTCCTGAAGCTTCATTCAGCTTGAACGTGCAGTGTTTCCATGAAATGACGATTTTAAGAAATTGAGTTTTCAAGTATTCTATGTTTTGCCAATATTTTCTTCAAGTGCTGAAAAACAAAATGATAAACTACATTTTTTATTAAGAACTGTTTCAGTTGTTGTATTGAAGAGTAATTCTGATATGTCCCGAAAAAGTACAGGAAATTTACGGTAAATGATAGATCATTCACGCTCAAAGGGCAGAGGATATGAGAGCGCGAGAAACAGGCTTGAGCGTGAGCTTATTAGAAAACTCCCCATAGGAACGACGAATGTGACGGGGCCAGTCTCGATGTATTTTCGTGAGCATCAGTCCAGCCTGGACCAGTACGTCTAGACTGGACTGGACCAGGTTGGCAAACGTCGCGAAAACGCGCTACAAGTGTTTCCTTCCTTCTTACTATTCAAATATACTCTTGAAATTTGATCATTTTGTCTTAAATGTTTTTATTAATATGGTTTTTTCTTCCCATATTTGAGGGGTTCGGCCAGTGTGCAAACGTTTTCGTTGGGGTTCGGCGCCTCTGAAAAGGTTAAGAACCACTGGTCTAACATATCCCTCCATAGACCTCAGATTGACCCTGGAAAGTACTCAACTTTCATAAATTTATGTGGTGCCCACAGCTCCCCCCCCCCAGTTACAGACCCTCCAAACTTTTATTTTGCCTCCCCCCCACATTTACCTTGGCCCCAAGCTGGCCCCCTCAGTTTTTTAGTGCTAGAACCGCCACTGCTAGTAAAAGAGAGAGAGAGAGAGAGAGAGAGAGAGAGAGAGAGAGAGAGAGAGAGAGAGAGAGAGAGAGAGAGAGAGTTTTTAAATTAAATTAGATTTCCATGTAACATGGTTATTCTCTCGTACTTACAAAATAGATGTCCTATACTCATACCAAAACAGGAAAATCCAAAAATCACGTAAATCAAAGAATTTTTTACATAAAAATCAGCCAAAAGAGACATTGAAAGTATAACTAAAAGTCACTCAAAATATATTTCCAATACTAATAATAAATTATGCAAATGTTATTTGAAAGGAGAAAACA
>JACEEZ010020968.1:32500-75000 GCA_016584305.1 Chionoecetes opilio
ATGCTCAGTCGAGATTGCTGTCTTAGTGGCACCGCTAAAGGCGCTGAAAACTAAGGCATGGTCAGACCCTGACTTAGTGAGCTGCTGTGGGCCTTTGACAGACATTCATCTTCTGTTTATAAAGCAAATACAGCCTTGTTTCAGTTCCTACAACGTAACAATTGGTGTTTACGTATTAATAGTGTTGCAAGGTGTGTATGAATTGATCGTGCAAGACTAATGCGGCATTATAGGGTGTTATATGCTGGTGATAAGAAATGTTGTGTTGGTTAGGGGCGAGCGGCGGGCGGCAGGTGCTCCGCCCGCACTAAAATGTTGTACTATGGTATACGGTATTATCATACTACCAAATGATATTTAGGACAGCTGAACATACCATCATCTTCACGAGACATTAGTGCATATCATGAATGTATAAAAATTGCAATAAACTATACTTATAATGAGAGCAAAATGAAATCGTGTATAAACTTTTTTTTCACCTTTTTTTATTCATCTTCTCCTTATTCCTGGAATTTTGGTTGCATTAAATTTTCACTCACTGTCCCGGAATCGGCGCACCTTAACGATTATCATGGTGTATGGCACGTCCCAATGCAAAAATATATAAGTGGTCAAAACCTGCGTTGAACGTCAAACTTGTAATGAAACTGCTTTTGGCGGGGGAGAGCGGTGTATCCTTGCCATAAGTGCTTGGTGAGGGAGGGAGGGAGGGACAACATTCCTTGCTTCAGCAGAGAAGTGTTCAAGCCTTGTGATTGGTCGAAGCTGCCTAAGCAGCGCTCAGATAGGCAACGTGATTGGCTAGTAGGATTCTCGGACCACGCCCACGCCATAGGCTTTGGAGGTGTAAGGCAGTGCAAAAGCGCCTGAGATATCGACTGTACGTACATAGGTTTTAGTCGGTGCCTTAGCCGGGCCTGTTACAAAAGCGCCTGAAGACGGGTAAGGCGCTCTTTTCGCCTTACCTGTATGGCACTTCTCATCACTTCTCATACACTTCGCCTTACCTCATTGGCCAGAGCTAAAATAAAATAGACGGTAAATTAAGTTGCCGACTTCGGGTTTTTTCGACGTTCAAAGGTTCAAGAAATCAATGATTACCATTGAGTTTTTGGACGATTGTAGAACCTGCATGTATGATATGATGTTATTCGTGCCCTATAATCATTACTGAAGATAAGAATTACTGATGAAACCCCCATGTTTCCAAATTTGTCAAGTTTTGTTTCTGAGCTATTGTGTCTTCCTCATTTTAGTGCCACAGCAGAAAGGATATTTTCATCTGTAAACAATTTAAAAACAAAACAAAGAAACAAACTCTCAACCAGAACTCTAATTGGACTTCTGCATAAAAAGCGGTATTTGAAAGGCCGGGAATGTTTCAATTTTGCTGTAAATCATAAACTAGTCAACATGATGACTTCAGATATCTACAAATACCATGAAAATGATGATTCGAGTGATGATATTATTTAGTATGCAAATGTGTTATTCTATTTTTTTTTTCTGGCTTAGTAGTACTACAGTATACGTCCAAAATATTAGTTGGATTATATTTAAGTTCCCCAAGAGGCTAAGAGCATTAATATGTTCAATTATTTCTGTATCATATTTCTAAGCAATTTAAGGAAATATATCATCCCCATCAGCCTAAAGTAGAAAATTTTATTAAATGTATTTTTTATTAAATGCTCATGAGGCTGTATCCTATTACTGCCTTCTTTTTTTTTTTACAGTCCTTGTGATGATTTATAATAAAAAAGTTGAATTATGCTACTTCATGTGTACCTAATGTAATATATTGTGTAAAACAAAGTATGAATTATTTGTACATTAAAATCAACATGGCAATTTTAATTTACATGTGGAGTAGATATGTACGGTAGCATATATTTCAGCATTTTTATAACAAGTATGGAAATATATGAAATGGGGATTTTTGGGGATTTTCCCCCGGATATTTAGGGATTTTGAGACCAGACTGTCTGGCAACACTGTTTCGTATTTGTACATCACGAAGCGTAGCCATAACAGGGAGATGAAAAACGATTACGTTCTTAGAAGGATTGATCGGTATTAGATGAGTCATAGCGGACGCATCGTATTCTGATGATGAAGTGTTACGAGGAAACCACTCAGAGACTTGGCCTGAAATAAGAGTAGTGCGCCTCTGTCATCACTCAATACGATTTTGTTTGTAGGGAATATATTCAAACGGAATTAATATATATATATATATATATAGGGAATAAATTCAGTGCCTCAAAAATGTAAATATCACAAAGGAGAAAAAAAATACTGATACTGTACTTTACTATTATTTCCATCCCAGCAAACACACTACGTAAACCTTACGTTTTGAGAAGGTAGCGTTTTGGTAACGTTAGGAAAATTCGTAATATATACGTAAATCATGCGTAGGCTACACTCTTGAAGTGTGTATGTTGTATTTAGGTAGTGTTTGGTTACGTCGCTACGATACGTTTTTTCAACGTAATTAAGACGTTACAGAAATACGTGTTTCTTCTACTAATATATTACGTAGTGGTTTTACGTTTAAATTACGTATTTATAACATCATGATGTAACGTGATATAGAGGATTCAAAACGTTATATATACATAATGAATACGTGGATACATATGTTAAAGATACGTAAGTATTACGTTAATATGAATTGTGTATGTTGTATTTAGGTAGTGTTTGGTTACGTCGCTACAATACGTTTTTCAACGTAATTAAGACGTTACAGAAATACGTGTTTCTTCTACTAGTATTAATAATATATTACGTAGTGGTTTTACGTTGCAATTACGTATTTATAACATCATGATGAAACGTGATATTAAAGGATTCAAAACGTTATATATACCTAATGAATACGTGAATACATATGTTAAAGATACGTAAATATTACGTTAATATGACATAAACCGTTATCCACGTGAATTCCAAGAGGCGTAATGGTGAAAATCAGGTGACTTATATCAGGTAGATCTATAGACAAGGAATAACATAGAAACTACGTAGAACATTCACGTGACAAAATCACCCTTTTAGCACGTTTATAGCACCTTAAATTTTAATTTTTTTATTTACGATTTTGTGACGGAAATACATATGGTTTATATTCAAAATACGGTTGCTTGGATGAAGAAATTTTATTTAAAGTAAATAGTCAATTTCAGGCAGGGCCCAGGGTTATTATGCATGTACTGTTTTTATAGTCTATGTAGAAACGTTTTCTAATAGGTTCATATTAGAGAAAATGTAAATTAATACGGTATACTATTATAAGTTTTAGTAAATCAAATTGTATTATTTGTTCAACTTATTATATATATCAAATGTAATGATTTCAAACTTTTAAACAGTAAACTTAAAATATATCCAAGACTATAATCAATAAAAGAATCACATACATGATATTATGGGATATTGGGACTACTTACTTATTTTTGTAGGATTCAAATATATCTGAAAGAGTATATATTTTCACATTGACATAATGATCATTAAGCCACGTAGGGGTCCGAGGTAACGAGGCGGCGGACGTGGCGCCAAGCGAGCCGCCAGCGGCCCCAGCGTCACCATGCACGTGCCTCCCAGCTTACAGCAGCTCAAGGCGCAGGCGAGACGGGCCGCAGCACACTGCGCTCACCAGACACACCGAGAGCTGGAGGCCAGGAAGAGGCAGGCGGCCTGGTACGCTGCAGCCACCGACTACCACCCACTGGACGCCACTCAGCAACAACCCAGGGCAGATGGCGCACTACTGCAGCGTGTGCGTCTGGGCTACTGCACCAGAGAGGAGCTGCAGGAGGACTTCGAGGGGCAAGTGTGCGACCACTGCGAGATGCACACCCGTCGCCCACTGGTGCACTACCTCCTGTCCTGCCCCGCCACCGCCCCCCTGAGGCCCGGCCCGGCCCCCGCCGCCCAGCCTGCAGGTGGGGGGCTGCTGGGTGGGCGTGAAGGCAGGGCCGCCCTCATGGTCCGCCACACCCCGAGAGACGTGATGTTGGGGGTGCTGCGAGCAACGCCCCCTCCCCGCTGACACATCACCCACACCCGGCCGGGTGACCAGTGACGCAGGTGACTCACCATCACCACGCCTCCACGCGACCCTCCCGTAGCTTGACGGGATAATCTCCTCACCGGCGGGCTGATGCCCGCTTTGTACTTTTCTGCTGCTGCACTATGTGTATTTATGTACTACATGCTTGTACTATATATATATATGCTGTATGTTTTAATTGTACAATAAACCTTTACAAATCAATTATGATCATTAAGTCAAAGCTAACCTACTGTGGCGAGACATAATGATCACCTCATAAACAGGGCGGGCAATAGTGAGGAGTCTTTACTGGTGGGCTGGTGCACGCTTTGCTCAAAATACAAATTACTCGCTGTATAATTTACTCGCTGTAAAAGAAAATTGAGAATAATGGGCTAGTTAAATGGCAGGAAGGAATGGCCAGGAAATCAACGTTGCAGTGGTACAGGTGGAAACAGAAACCAGAGGGGGTGACCTGGCATGTAGGAGACTGGGGTAGTAAGTTACTCTATAAAGCAAGAACAGGCACCTTGGAAGTCAACGGAAGGAACAGGGAACTGGAGAACCAGAATTGTAGCTGCAGGATAGGAGAGAAAGAAACTGTAGAACATGTCATTGTGGAATGCAACAAGTATAGGAGTCAGAGGGAAAAGCTTATAGCGTCAATAGTAATAGTCCTAGGCAGAGAGGAGTGGGACAGGAGACTAGAGCAGAAAGACGGGGCCCTGTGTACGGTGTTAGGGCTGTAATGGGGACAGAAAGGAAACTGAAAGTATTGTAAACCTCACCAAAGTGTTCCTAAACGCAGTGTTGGGAGATCAGAACACAAAATAGACAATGAATTAGGATGATAATCAAAGGATTGAAAACTGATCAAAATGTCTTTCCCAGGTGAAATGAACAGGGGAAGAGTTAACAAGTCTTGTTAGCGAAGGAGACGAAGTGGAAGAGGACCTATGAAGCGATACTAAGCGACTAAGGTCACAAGAAGAAGAAGAAGAAGAAGAGGCTAGTGGTACGTACCAGGAAGGTTGTGACAATGTGCTCGCTGAAGGTAGTAGGAACGTAGCAAAAACGTAGTGGGATGTAGCAAATAGGTTGTGAAAAGGTGCTGGAGCGTGTTATAAAGGCAGTACAAACGTTGTTGAAACGTGCAAATGGTTCCCAAAATGTTGTAGAAAGGTTTTCAGTTACGTAGTGAAATACGTATACGTTAGGACGCACCTGGGCGTCCACACAAATTCGTACTAGTTACGTATTTTTGCTACGTAAAAGTTACAAAACCGCTACCTTTATACTAAGTAGAAAATACGTAAGTGTGTTAGCTGGGATCTGCCATTTTTCCCCGGACAGGAAAACCCTACCGTAGATAACACTTTAGTCGCCAGCTGCAATAATGTCGCCAGCCGTCAAATATTAAAAATTATAGCACTACTGATTTTTAAGGGCCACTGAAGATGATACACAGTAGTTTATATCATGACTGTATAATCTACCCTGTTTCAGCGTTGTTTTATGCTTTTTATCTGCAAGTTTCAAAATTCGCAACTCGTTTTTTTTTCGCGCGATGACGACGGCGGGAGGACACTCAGAACATAAACACTAGATGGCGACCTTAGTGTTGGTTGCCACTCTGGTGATATTTAAGTAATTTGTTCATTTATAGCCCTAATTTGACAGATGAAGACACAAAATGACACAAACTTTCCAGATAGCCCCTTCTAACTTTCCTGAAATCATGGATGTATAGAAATGTAAGTATTAACGCCTCCACACGTCTGTACATCGAAAAAAACGTTGTCCTGGCGACTTTAGTGTTATCTACGGTAGAAATGTGATAGTATATCCGGGTTCTGTAAAGGTTATAATGGTAACACTGTGCCACCCGATATGGCTCTCCGGAAGTGGCCGTGGGCGACGGTGCAGTGCTTTTCATGTGACTAAAGGAAGGCTCGCCCAAGGCCGCTTAAGGAGACACATGACACAGCTAATACAATGCAATCATCCTGAACCTCTCTGGCTCTGTTCCCAAGACGGAGGTTATGATCTCATGTGAACTAAACAGAGTAATTACCTCCGCCAACGAAGTTGGAGGGGTTATGTTTTCACCCCGATCTGTCTGTCTGTCTGTCTGTTTGTTAGTGTACAGGATTTCTCGAAAAGTTACGAATAGATTTGGACCAAACTCGGTATACCAAGTCTATTTGGTATAAGGAAGAACTGATTTAATTTTGTATGAAATCTATTGACAACTGTTGCCATGGCAACCAATTGATGAAATTTTCGGCCGGAGGTATGCGCTCCTACTGACTGCATATATATATATATATATATATATATATATATATATATATATATATATATATATATATATATATATATATATATATATATATATATATATATATAATTTATATATATATATATATTTTTTTTTACTTATGTTTTACTTTTTTTTTTTTACTTTTTTATATTCGGGCGGAGGTATGCGCTCTACTGAGTGCCCCCCCTAGTTTATTTTCTGTTTCGTGCCACCTTACTTGTTTGACAGAAGGCCAGCTGGTTATAGGAAATAAATAGTCTCACAAGGAAGAACAGTTAAGAGATGATGCAATACCTCGAAACGTGACACGCAAATCACATGACGTCTGTTTGCAGTCTTCGTGCGAGGCGAGTGGCAGTGAAGCAAACAAACTACATTGTCGTAAGGCCACGTCACAGGACACCAAACTAGTTATGAGTCATTTTGCGATCCATTTCGGTGAGTGAGTCATTCAGCTGCATTGGTGGTTATATAGGTGTCTTGCACTGGCATCATGACCTAGCGTCTTCAAGCCAAATGCCGCCGTCTTCAAGCCAAATGCCGCCCGTCGGAGCGAGCTGGAGGACCAACAAACTTCACTTGCCGCCCGTGTTTGCCAGCTTATGGTAATTTTCCCCTACAAAATATATGTTTATCAGTATAAAAGATGCCCGTCAGGGTGGCAAGGTTGGTAGAGACGTGAGTTCGCAATGTGCAGCGTCCCTGTACATTCGGTCAGCGGTTCGAGTCCGCCTAGTTCGTGCTGACGTGGCGGCGCTTTGTATAGTCAATAACCTTGTAGTTGGTACTTGCAAAGTGTCTAGATAGGATGAAAATCTTATCTTATCTTAGTATAAAAGATATAATAGGCCCGTACCGAGAGTTGAAGGCGGTAGAGGGACGAACAGCGAGGTAGCGACGAACGGCAAACCTTCTATTTGTTACCGAGAGTCGACATCGGAGGTTGGTTGAGATCTCGCGCCTGCGACAATATATAGCGCATTTTCGTGACGTTCACCGCCCTGGTTCAGTCCAGTCCGGACCGGGTCAGGGTGGACTGATGGTCGCGAAAATACATCGAGACTGGCCCCGTCCCATTCGTCGTTCCTATTGGCTGGGGGATCGAGTGGGTGGTACTGAACTGAACTGTGGAGGCGGCAGATGTCCATCTTGTCAATATCCTTTTTGTCGTCCGCCTTTTAACCTGTGCTGAAGACTTTACAACTACCACGCCTGTGATACTTTAGTCTTATGGTCGGCCATCATGGTGTTTCATGTCTTATCAGCAGCACGAGAAGCTCCAGTGGTCGCCTTCCCCGCTGACTGTAGTGCGCATGCGCCAGTTCTCCCCACACTGGTCCAAGGTGGTCCTGGTATGTGGGTCGGACCAGACTGGACTGGGCTAGATCTGCCTCGCAAAAACAGTGACCACCCGGGACTAGCCCAGTCCAGACCGGGCCAGAGCGGTCGCGAAAATACGCTAATAGTGGCAACAGTGCTGCTTCAAACTGCGTAGCCAGCCGTACGACTAAAATAGTGTATAATGCGAATTTGCCCTTATACTCATCAAAAACATCAACAGAAACGTTGCGATCGGCTATGAAGTTGGTGAAATATATATTTAATGAAGTTAATTAACAGTAGAGGCGTGTATACGTAAGTTTCTCTACCGCTCATGTGAACATATGCGGTAAGAGAACCGTCCTGGCGGGTTCTGGCAGCGACCTTCATGATGGCGACGGCTGAAGCCACTACCCACCCCTCTATCCTGAACCTCCGTTCATTATTGTCACTAAAATCACTTATTGGCGCATATGTAATACCTAATAATCTTATACTTAGCTATACTTAAATACATATTGGCAAGAACATTTTTAACATATCTCTTAATCCCTCCAGATTAGGAATGTAATAAAAATTCATCGAAGGTTGCGTGAAGACACGGGGATAGCCGTGTCTTCAACCTTGACCGCCACCGCGTCCCTGCTCTTCGTTCCAAAATTACAGGGTTTTTTATACGTCTTATGGTAAGCGAAGGTCTGCCGTTCGTCGTTCTACCGCCTACCGTCATGACTCTCGGTACGGGTCAGGGATACCCGTGTCTCCAACCGTGACCGCCAACCTCGTCCCTGCTCTTCGTTCCAAAATTACAGGGTGGGCATTTTCGAAGGGGCTCTAAACTACACCCTCTTAGCGTCCTAAGACCGACTTAGTTATACCGGGCCAAGAAGATTACTATAAGAAAGCATTTTCGGGCGTCATCTTAGCCTCGTGTAAGGGGACAGAAGGCCAACCCTTCTTAGTGTCACCTAACCAATCAGCGCGCGCGACACAAGTCTGTATTTGGCGGGAAATACGTATACCACGCCGAGTCTCTCTCTCTCTCTCCCTTCTCTCTCTTTTTCCCTTCTCTCTCTCTTTCCCTTCTCTCTCTCTCTCTCTCTCTCTTCTTCCTTCTCTCTCTCTCTCTCTCTCTCTCTCTCTCTCTCTCTCTCTCTCTCTCTCTCTCTCTCTCTCTCTCTCTCTCTCTCTCCTTTTTTTTCTTCTATTATTTCTTCTCCCTCCTCTTCCTTCTCCTTGAGTTGCCAGATATGTATTTCTGCTAGTCACAGTGCAGTGTACACGCCGAGGGAGGGAGTCTCTCTCTCTCGTACTTCAATTGTGAATAAAAGTATTGAATCTGAATCGAATCTCTCTCTCTCTCTCTCTCTCTCTCTCTCTCTCTCTCTCTCTCTCTCTCTCTCTTCCTTTTTTTCTTCTATTATTTCTTCTCCCTCCTCTTCCTTCCCCCTTTTCATCCTCCACACACATATCATAGCCAGTATGTGATATTATCGTGAATAACGACACTTTTTTTCTGGTGTGTTTTGATGTTTATAATTAATCTGCTAACCGTTTCTGTCGCAAATCATATCTATTCCGCCCAGCCCACCCCTATATATATAGTATATATATATAGCCCACACCTATATATATATATATATATATATATATATATATATATATATATATATATATATATATATATATATATATATATATATATATATATATATATATATATATATATATATATATACATAGTGTATTATACAGCCTAATATACTATATACAGTCTAAAATATATAATATATAACCAATAATATAACCATTGTTGTTATGGTGACGGAGAAAATTGCGGGCTAAGACGACCCCAACCCTGCCTTAGTTTACACTCGCTGCACTGTCTTAGGCGGAGCGAACTTTGCTTCCGAAAATGTCCACCTAGCGCTAAGATGGTCTTAGTCCCCTAAGATAGTCTTAGTAGTGTTCCAAAATGCCGCCCCAGGGTATTTTATCCCTCTTATGGTAAGCGAAGGTCTGCCGCTCGTCGTTCTACCGCCTACCGTCATGACTCTCGGTACGGGCCTTACTGTTGTCTTCGGAAATGCTTGTTCTATAATATTATCAAATAAAAAACCGTAAAACACACTAAAGAAAGGCCATTATGAGACTCAAGAAATATGCATGAACATGATATTCACCAACTCCAGCTCCTATTTAATATTTTGCTCGAAAACATTTTACATGGACAATATCAATAGAAGCGGAATTTCATTAGCTTTCCATTGATATATTTCGTTTAATGATAAATAAATTAGAACTATGCATAAATTAGCGTTAACTAAATAAATAACCTCATCAATCGGGAAAAATTACCCGATTTCAAGCTGGCAACTGTCAGCCGTTCTGGTGAGGCACACAAACGAGAGAGAAGTCGGCAAGAATTCTTCACCAAAATTCGCCTATATATAGCGCGGGACTCTCCACTACATGCGTCAGTCCGCCTTGGGGCACCCCAGTAACACAGTCAAGTCATGGCCTTCCACCCGGCAAGGGATCTCTCCGCCACTCCCCGGCCTTGCCTCATCACCAGCATGCCGGGTTACAGCCTGGGCATGATGGCGGGCGACAAACTCCTGCCGCAGCCGTCACCTTTCCTTGCTGAGCCCCAGCCTTGGCTTACAACAGGTGTGTGTGTGTGTGTGTGTGGACTACAAAGGCGCGTCCACACGTGTGCTCAAACATGCGCTGGCAATATATGTACAGTGGCGTCACCGCGGGGGGGCTAAGGGGGACTTAGCCCCCCCAAGTCAAGGACTCAGCCCCCCCAAAATTGCTGCTAGTAGCCTGCTACCCAAAAACAATAAAAAGGAATATTTATCCAATTTTCCATGCCAGAGCAAAACCTTATTTTTCACACTTTTATAGAAAAATTGGTTTGATGTTTCATTTAAATGTTGAAATATGTTTGCTAACAAACCTTGAAATTACTTGCTTAATTCCACTTTCTTCTCTTTTTTGGGCCTCAAAATTACCCTGGAACTGATTAATTTTCAAAATTACCCCCCGACCCCCCAGCTGGATAGGCTCGCTGCGCTCGCCCATCACCACCCCGGGGCTAAAGCCCCCCCAAATTTTTTTCCTGGTGACGCCACTGTATATGTAAGCAACATATTACCAAACAAGCTGTGAACGTGTTGTGAAATGTTGTGTCCAGATAATGTTGGAAGCACCGGTGTGGACTAGGGTCTCTGTATAATCACGTCTATATAAAGATACTCTAGTGCATAGTTTAATACGGTCTTCCGACGCGCAGGTTGGAGATGGTAGGTGACTAACGTCATACGCGCCCGGTGAGTCGGTGACCAAGGCTTTCACTGACCCGGCTCCAGCCTGAACCAAATCACCACTCCGTTCACAGCTTCTCTCTCGTCTCCCTCTTTGGGAGGGAGAAAACCTCTCCTTTGTACTTTTATTGTATTTATTATTCTTACTGTGAGACTGTATTCTTACTATTAGACTGTGCTCTAGTGTGGACGAGGCAGCGTGGGCGCCTTCAGACGCGCCATCGCGTCTTTGCTGCTGCAAACATGTTCGCAACATTACTGACCCATGTTTCCAAACAGCTGTCTAAATACTGTTGCAAACATGCATCTAAACATGCTAAAAACAGTGTTCACAACAGATGTTGGAGCACATGTGTGGACGCGCCCTAAGGGGAATTAACTCGCGGGGAAACCTTGCTCGCTCATGCCAGTCCTCATTCTCCCTCAAAGACTCTCCAGGTCACGCAGCACCCAGCAAGGCAATCTTCCTTCTAAATCATGTAGCTACCACAGCCGTGTTACTATACTGTGCTAATAGTGTTGATGATGATGATACTGATGATGATGATGATAATTACATGATTATGATCGCATCACTCCAGCTAAACCTGAACACGTTATAATTAACCATATATCCATCCATATACGTACCATAATTCTTGCTTACCAAGATCATGTGGCGTAAGTAATTGATGGAAAACATACATGGATGAGGGTTAGTCATAGTCATTTGGGCACTGAAGGAAATACAACACAGTCAAGCTTTTTCATCATCACGAGACATGACATTTGAGGCTAACCACAACCCTTGCCCAAGACTGTGTTCCTGACCGCATGTTGAAAGACACTATGACAACACCTTACAGGCTATGGCAGCTAGCGGGCTTTTTTGTTAATTTTTTTTCTTTTGCCCTTGGCCAGTCCCTCGTGTAAATATATTTTGTAACTGGCTTCACTTCCATTCCCCCGCAGATGACGTGGACACGGAAGGGGAGGAAGAAGACGCGTTCAGCAGGTACAGGAAGGTGAAGATGTTCGAGATGGCGCCCTCAACAGACCCGCTGTTGGAGGAACGTCGCCAGCGCGCCCTTTACGCCAAGAAGAACCGTGACATGAAGAAAAGGTGAGTGAGGCAGGCTTGGGCTTGGGGTACCGGAGGGTGGCGCAGATGTCTATATTACGTATATTATACATTTCATATATCCCTATCGATTATCAGGTTCATGTTCAGTATTTCATGTGTTCCTATCCGTTGTCTGGGATCCAGAGAGGTGGCGGAACTGCAGGGTGAGGTGGCAGCCCTTCGCGCCGCCAAGGACTGCACGCAGGAGGAGCTGAGTCGCGTGGCCAGCGTGGCGCAGCGCAAGCAACACAGCATTGAGGAGCTGCAGCAGAGCCTGGCTGCCGCGCGTCACCAGCTCAGGCACAAGGAGGAGTACATCAGGAACACCCGGGAGAAGATGTCCCTCCTGAAGGCACATTTGGAGCTCATTGCCGAGGGCCTCGAGGAGACCAACATATCCCGCCGCCTGCTGCTCAACTTGCTGGCTCAGATCAGCTAACGCACCATGGGCACCTCCACCACGGAGATGAATGATGCGTTCCTCCCTGGCAGCCATAAGACAGTGACGGCACGGGCGCACCCAGGTGGGGGCCGAGGGGGCCATACCCCCCCCCCCCGAAATTTCCTTCCTTGTAAGAAATCAGAATGCACTAACAGTCCGCAGAAAAAAAAAAAATTATAGGTTCTAGTGATCTGACCGCGTTACCTGACCGTGTAGGCAAATTACACCTACCTTGATTTAGTCGCACTTATGCTTCACGTAATGCCTTGGACAAGCATCTTAACATTACCAAAACTATTGTTTCAGCAGCAGAAATACGAAATGAACCAGCAACAATGAGAAATGAAAGACACATGAGAGGGGTCTTAGTGCAGGCAGTCCCGCTGAAGCCAACAGTGTATCAGATCGGATCAGCAGATACAGGGATCTATCCTGCCCCGCCAAGCAGCCTACTGTTGACCTCACCGCTATCACCCTCCTCCTCCATCAAAACATCACACATTTCGATTCATAAAAACAAAAAATAAAAAAAAATGTATATTTCCCGATTGTGATAAGTCTCAGTTAATAATTCATAACATTTACGTATAGATATATGTATATTTTTTTACTCATTATTCACCTTGCATATTCACGTTAATTCATTCCCTCACTTTCATTTCACTGCACATTCGCGGTAGCCTACTCGTCTCTCCCTCAGAACACAATATTAGGAGGATGACGTCAAGGTCAAGAAAGGGATGAGCTTGACCCATTCTTGACCTTGGATGAGGCAAAGCTGCGTACACGTGCTGCTCAGTTGTGTTGAGTTTCGTGCGATGAAATTATTTGTTACATTTTCATACAATTTATATATATATATATTTATCCTTCAATGACATATTTGTGTAATTTGGTTAATCTGATGAGATGCCTATAGTATTGGATTTGATGGAACTGTTTATTTCCTCAAGAGTTCTTTCTTTAAGTATCCAATCAGTTAAAATAAAAAAATAAAATACATAATAGCCTATATGGTAATACTCATGGGTATACTACATGCAGATAGAACTATAACTAGATAGATATTCCGTGTCACCACGCTCGTCACGCGTTATTTCCGCCGAAGAAAAACATGGAATAATTATGGTGACATTTACCAAACGTTATTTGTCTCGTCACGTGAGGCACCATGGACTAGTCAGTACAAAAAAAAAGCAAAGCAGTCGTGTCCGGGTAGCCACGTGATGTGTGTTAACTGTCTCAGTCATGTCCGGAACGCCAAGTGCTGTGTGTCAAGTGTCGCATGACTCAGAGACTGACTGTGTTGACAAATCGAGGTCTTGAAGCAGCAAAGGAATAAATGAATAAATGGATGGATATAAATAGAAATGGAGTTAATATCCCTGCACGCCCAGGGCAGGGATGCTCGAAAATCCCTCGTAAGGGACAACTTACGAGTGTATGGGTACAATAACCTTACGAGGGTGGGCTGAGGGAGATGCTCGTACCGAGCCGTCACTCCCGTACGGTTATCGGTGGCCTCTGGGTGGGGAATATAGGGATATTCTAGGGATATGTGTGGGAAAATTCTGCTAACCAATCACAGAGCAGCGCCCTTCATGACGCGGCTTTATCTAGCCAATCATCATGCTCTCAGCTGTCAGGGAGCCCGATAAATAAATTTAAAGAGACTTCAAATGCCGCTGTTATGCTAAAATCGGCCTCTTTCGGAAATCGTCCCGCGGACGCTTATTTAACCTAAATAACTCTACAAAACTTAACACAAACCTATCATAAACCTTACCTAACCTAAACCAGACCTAAATATAACTTAACCTAAACCTAAAAACTATGTTTGCCGGTGTTGAGCTAAGATTGGCTGATTTCCGAAATAGGGCCGATTTTAGCTCACTATCGCCAGAATGTTACGATAATACATAGCTGCCACATTAGCCTTTCAGCGTAATATTCTCCCACTGATTACTACAGAGACGTACCCAGGGTATACCTTGATGCGCTGATCATAGGTTCGAGTCTAGCGTGCCCGAAATTAGTATCTATAGACCACTGCTGGCCCGCGACGTACGTATGCCGTATCCGTGGCCCTGGCGGTACTCTGTTATAGTGGACGAGAACTGCGCGTTCGCTCTTTAGGTCAGACAAGACACACGGGGGGGCTAACACCTCACTGTGACACACGTGACACTTGTGTGCAAGGATAGTATAACTTTATAACATCCTTGCTTGTGTGTGTACGTGCGTGTGTACTAGTACGTCAGACATTTGATACCACCACCACCACCGGATCATTATAGCGGCCAAACTTGTATGATGAACTATACGTTTTGATTCAAGAAGTCGACCGATATATATATTTAATATATAGGTTTGCCCTGATATGAATTTATTACAAGTACTATAGGTATTGTATGTTAAATATGATATATATGGAGTCAATGAAGCAATAAACACATCACATTTCAAACAGGCAAGCATGAAATGGCTCTATAATACACAATAAACATAAAGTATAGTGATACAACTTGTAATTTATTGTTTGTTGACGTCTAGCCGCTTCAAATTTCACTCCCTTAGGGAGTTAAGGGTGCTCCCGACCACCCTTAGCCTCGCGGTCCCGTAGCAAGTGAAAAAATGGTTTGAGCATCTCCCTTAGAGGCGCTACGAGGTAAAAGTCCCTTAGGGGAGTACTTACGGGCCCGTAACTCTTTCGAGCATCTCTGCCCAGATCTTTCCTATGCTATATAAAATCGTATGTTGTTAGCCATAAAAGTACGAAAAGTAACTGAATATACCAAATTAGTTAGTCGACAAGAATACTACCGTAGATAACAGTGAAGTCGCCACCTACAGTTAGAGTACCTTAATATATAGAGTAGCGACAACTCGATTTGTGGGCGCCATCTTGGTGCCAAGGCCTCTTCGTTCACCCAAGACCCGGGGAAGTTCTCATGGCATGACCCCGCAGTATATCATGTTATACATGTGTGTTGCCAGAACTCCTATGGTAGAGTTTATACCTGGTCAATGTTACTTGAATGATATTAATTGATTATGATTCTTTATTTGATTACAACTTGAATTGAGAATTGAAAACTAGTCTTATGACTTCACTATGTGATTATAGTATGAACACTTCTCGCTGCGGAGAGTACTGAAATGGGGGATGAATTTAAGGGGAAGGGGTAGGAGTTTAGGTTAAGGGGAAAGGGTATGAGTTAAGGGGGAGTGCTGCCACCAGCTCAAGCGAGTAGTTCTCTGGGTTACTCCCTGGGCGCGTTTGAATAATATTAATATTAGATTTATCTTGGTAGTCGTGATTGATACGTGGAATTATACCGAGTAAGGCTGACTCTTTTGGAAGTGTGGGGAATTATTGTCCTAACGCAGAATAATCACCTGGGGTTTTTTATAACAAACACAAGAACTATATTTGAAAACATCATCCTATTTATTCATGCTGAAGTAGTATGTCTCTTGTTTGAGATCACAGACAAACATATAAGTTCTAATCCAACATCAGAAAACTCTCCATCCCCACACAGGAAAACTCTAATCTGATATAAGTAAAAAACTTTACAATCTGATCCGGGAAGCTCTCCCCGTGAAATGAAGGTAAGCTCTGGTGAGCATAAACCTTCCTCTCTGAACCTTATTGATACATTATCCTTCACTTAGGTAATAGACCGCTGAATACTTATAATTATACATGGAAGATAATAGGGGGGAATTTAAGAGTAAGAGTGTTGTGTGTGTCTCACTAAAAAAACCATGTAGCGGGCCCTTTGCGTCAAGGCCAAGATGTCAGCTGCGGAAGAGTGGAAGTGAGACTCCGTTAATAATAATTATAAGGATGGGGCAGGCCTCCTTTACGTTAGTGAAAACTAAACATCGGTACCCATATTTGGAAATATAGATAACAATATTATAACAAAGAAAGGGGGGGGGGGGAGAATAGGAGCGAAACGTGGTACGTCTTACCTGCGGAAGAGTGGAAGTGAGACTGCCGTCTCACGGGTTACTGAGAGCCCGCGGGAGAAAAGGGGAATTGTTTGAATACCCTGGACTTGGCCTCTAATGAATAGCTTATAATCCCGAAATAACTAATTAAATAATGAAACTCGTGTACCTAAGAAAGGGCTGCCTATAATACAGTCCTGTTACTTTGATATAGAAGAATTTAATATGTTTGATCTAATATCCGAGGAAGGTGTTATTTCTTTTCATTCCAAGGGTTCGAACGCGTCTTTTGAAGCGACAGGGTATGGAAGTTTGTATAGAAATTTGGTAGACTTTCAATTTAGCGAATAACTTTACTAACACATCCATGTATGACCGTGATCTTTCACTATGGGGACTATTTTGAAAGACATTAAGAATCTAGGAGTGTTCCTTGATTTGATAGCAGGGTGAGGGGAAGATGAAAAGTTTTGAATCCATTAGTTATCACTGATCGCGAAATAAGTATTCCACGAATGTTGACTCGCAACCGGAATGTCGTGGGGGGAGGGAGTGAGAGGAAGGAAGGACGGAAGGAAGAAAGAAATGGCGGGTAGGAAGGAAGGAAGATAAAAAATGGCGGGTAGGAAGGAAGGACGATGACTCACCCGAGAAACTAAAAGATTGAACTGCTTACGGGACATAACTCGGGAATTATATGATAATAATTCTCATCCTATCTCTCCTGAATAACGGGCATTACACATGTATAAAGGATAGACTGTTATCTTCGGAAATGTTTGTTCTATAAGATTATCACATAAAACATAGTAAAACACATTAAATAAAGGTCATTCTGAGACTGAAGAAATATGATGAACTTAACATTCACTTAAAACTCGTCGTCATGTATAACTTTGTGGGACAGCTTATAAGATGGCAGATATCAATAGAAGCAGAATTAAATTAGCTTTCCATTGAGAGATTTCATTTTCTGATACATACAGTAGAACCATGCATTAAGTAGCGTTAACTACATAAATTACCTGTTGGGTTAAAATACTAGCTGACGACTTTACTGTAGTAAGTATAGTGAGGTCGCCACTCGGTTTTATTTTTGTAATTTGTTCATTTATAGCCCTAATATGACACAGATGAAGACACAAAATGACACAGACTTTCCAGATAGACCCTTCTAACTTTCCTGAAATCATGGATGTAGAAATGTAAGTATTAACGCCACCACACGTCTGTAAATAACAAAGAAACGTAGAACTGGCGACTTCACTGTTATCTACGGTAAACAGGTCATATCTATAAAATATTGCTTATATTCACTAAAGATCGTCTAATGGTAGCCAAATTACAATGGAAATTACGTTCAAGGTCTCAAGGGGTTAATAGCAGAGGAATAAATGAATAAATTGATGGATATACCAAAGACTACTCTAGACTGGACTTGCGCTACTCGTGCCCCGCGCCAGCCCACCCATGACCAGTGGAGGCGAGTTTTGCGATTCCTGACATTTTCGAACATCACCCCCATTTGCCTTTCTGTGGTTTATCAGTATAAATGATATACCGTTATCTTCGCAAATGTTTGTTCTATAATATTATCAAATAAAAAATAGTAAAATACATTAAAGAATTGACATTATGAGAGTGAAGAAATATGCATGAACTTAATTCATATAAACAATATTCACTTAAACTCTTCGCCATTAAATATTTTGCGAGTAAACATTTTAGATGAAACATATCAATAGAAGCGGATTTTCATTAGCTTTCCATTGATATATTTCGTTTTCTGATAAATGAATTAGAACCATACATAAATTAGCGTTAACTAAAAAAAATAGCATCATCAATCGGATTGCCAAGTAAAAAAGTGTTCCATGAATACAGTAGACTATGGTTTATCAGTATAAATGATACACTGTTATCTTCGTAAATGATATTTTATAATATTATCAAATAAAAAACTAAAATACACTAAAGAAATGCCATTATGAGACTGAAGAAATATGCATTCACTTAAACTCTTCGCCATTTAATATTGTGCGTGAAGACTTTTTACATGCAACATATCAATAGAAGCGGAATTATATTAGCTTTCCATAGATATATTTCGTTTTCTGATAAATGAATTAGAACCATGCATAAATTAGCGTTAACTAAATAAATAACTTCATCAATCGGGTAATTTTCCCGCTTGATGAGGTTATTTATTTAGTTAACGCTAATTTATGTATGGTTCTAATTAATTTATCAGACAACGAAATATATCAATGGAAAGCTAATAAAATTCCGCTTCTATTGATATGTTTCATGTAAAATGTTTTCTCACAAAATATTAAATGGCGAAGAGTTTAAGTGAATATTGAGTTCATCCATATTTCTTCACTCTCTCATAATGTCATTTCTTTAGTGTATTTTACAGTTTTTTATTTGATAATATTACAGAACAAACACTTACGAAGATTACGGTATATCATTTATACTGATACACCATAGGAAGGGAAATGGGAGTGATGTTCGAAAATGTCAGGAATCGCAAAACTGGCCTCCACTGGAAATAGCCCAAAATGAGTAGCAAGTCCAGTATACAGTAGTCTTTGGATATACATAAAAATGAAGAGTTATTGTTACCGCCTACAGACATTATAAGCATGAATGTAGAAAAATCAAAAATAATAATAATGAGGCGGTCATACAAGAAAGTTTGACTAGGGCTGCAGTTCTTCGTAATCCAAGGTTTATGCAGACTTAGTTTATATAGCAACTCATATGTATATGAGACATCAAGTTATACATTCTATACACTATTTCTCAAAGTCTTACTACGTATTCTTAGATATAATTGCATCAATTAATGTTTCCTTCTTCAGTGTGTTTTCCAGTTTCAAAGCATTGCACAACTGAGTCCACCGAGAATGTTGCTTGAGACTTGCGCCACCCAAACGTTTTCTCGGTGGCTCTCTTATCATGATGCAATATAGCTACGTTTTAATACCGGGTGATAATGATTAAAGGATGACTTGCAAGGCCGCACGTGTCCAGCGTGAATGTAGGGAAGGAAGTAACAAGGCCTAAGTATCGGAAGTAGGTAATTATTGAGGTAACAGAAAAGCCTGACATCTTTTTCTCAATTTTTTTTTCATTGAGACTATCTTTCCGATTACCGTCCACGGTAATTATGCTTCCAGCTGTCCTTTACTTGCTCCCTACTAGTGTCTTACAGCTCTTTGCCATGTAACTAAAGTGCATACTGACACTTCAAACTCAACTATAGTTTTTTCCTGTTGATTTAATTGTTTTTCTTAAAGGGTTCTGAACTGATTTAGTGGTAACGAGTGTAGCAATGGGGCAGTCAAAGCTAACAACCAATTACATTCGGGTCTTGGCGAATTGTTGACCTGAACCACCACTGAACTACCCAAGGTCCTCTTGCCTAGTTAACACGGCTTACTTTGATCATCTCATTTCTTTTATTTTACTCCTTCACTTCAAGAAGCTCGATCGTTTGTCTTTATCAGATCCTCTCATCATCAACATAATAACATTGGATCAGTCTTTCATTGTTTCAACCCTTGAGGCATTATTACAGGTTAGCAATAGTGAATTCCCTTTTAAAATATGTAAGTGTCAAGGCAAATACACAGGAGTACGTGAAATGACAAAAAAAGGATAGGATTGTGCGAGACAGCTCAGGTTACATGGTACTGTGGGAAGAGGAGATGTGAAGGGGGAAAAGCAGTGGTGGCACTAAGGAGGGGGCACGTGCCCCCCCCCCCATTTTAGGGCGGTGTCCCTCCTTTGAATAACTAGACAAATTGGTAACAAAATGAAAAAAATAGCTAATAGTGAGAATATAAAATCTGTAGGGGAGAGCGGTGATGATTCAGCCACTTTTTTCAAAAATATTTATAGAAAAAAAAAGTTTAGGAAGCAGTGTAATTTTGTTTATCTCAAAATGTTCCCCCATCATTTGGCTCTTTAGCTTGGTGATAGCAGACCCATAGCCGTTTTCGATTTTTACCAGTGAATGACGAAACACAAGTTTCTAAATCGTCTGAACCATCCTTACCCATGGTGATGGTCCGGCCAGATGGGTGGGATGGTACGGACTCATGTATTACTCGGCAAAATCTTAAGATAATGTGAGCTGGATTGGCTAATAAACAAGAAATTATCAGTTCAAACCATTTTTATTATACACAAGTACAAAAAAATAGCCTCTATATTTTGTAGAGGAATGAAATATATAATTAAGACCAAATTTATCCAGAATTATGGACAATTGGTTTCCTCTATCTCCCTCAAACAACACACAAATAGTCGTGAAGTGTGCTTCTTGGAACCCCATATTTTTCAGCAGCTTTCCTAATACGTAGTGCTTCCACTTTCCTTTACTTCAGTAAAAGCAGACTGCAGAGCAGCTTCATCTCTCTCCCTGTTCGTTTTCTTCTTATATTTCCTCCCCATGATGGCTGGTGGCTATCTGAAACAAAGGAAACAAGTTGTTTCAAATGTAGAATCATTAATATGTTATACTCAAATTAGAAACTAACCTGATATTATTATTAATATTTAATATCTAAAGATACTATACTGTAATACAAAACACATTCAAACATAAAAATGATAAATATGTAGCTACTCCCTGGTTAATAATAACCATTCTGTTTCACTTAAGTGTTCATAACATACATGCTTCAAAGAATATTTTCATGATGTAGGCCTAATTGCTTAGTGATGGTTCGAACAATGACGAACCATCCCCCTCATCAAATGTCCGAATCATCCCAACCCTATAAAACATAGAGATGGCTACACTCCACTTCCAAACACGAGAGGTAAGCATTCGTATTTTACGGTAATATCTTCGTTAGGCATCAGTTTCACCATAATAATACACAATCTGATACTTGTCATATTCATGGAGGTATAGCTTACGACACACATACAAAAAAAGCTAAGTAATAGGCAACAAAGGGTTACAATTAATGGTTCCAAATCTGAATGGGGACTGGTGACAAGTGGAGTTCCACAAGGGTCTGTTTTGGCCCCATTACTATTTTTGATTTACATCAACGACTTGGATAGTGGGATTAGCAGTGATATCAGCAAGTTTGCTGATGATACTAAGTTAGGTAGGATTATTGGATCACAGTCTGACGTAAACATATTGCAGGGAGACTTAGATAAACTTAACGAGTGGGCAGTCAGATGGCAGATGGAATTTAATATTGATAAATGTAGCGTTATGAATGTTGGTAGAAAAAACCCTGGTAATAGATACACCATAAGCAATGTATCGCTGAAAAGATCAGAAGGTGAAAAAGATCTTGGAGTGAGGGTGAGCCCAGACCTCTGACCTAGGAAACAATGTATTGAGGCCAGAAATAGAGCTAATAGAGTATTAGGATTCATTACCAGAAGTGTTAAAAGTAGAAGTGCGGAAGTTATTCTAAAGCTTTATCTGGCTCTAGTCAGGCCTCACCTAGACTATGCAGTTCAGTTTTGGTCTCCATATTACAGGATGGATATAGTGTTGTTAGAAAAAGTGCAGAGAAGGATGACCAAAATGATACAAGGGATGCGTAACTTTAGTTTGAGAGGAGATTGAAGTTATTAAAATTAAACCACCAGAGACGCGAGTAAGGGCATCTGATAGAATTTTTTTAATGGAAAAGGGTTTTAATAAAGGGGGGTGGGAAAGGTTCTTAGGGTTTTTAACCCGGGTAAACAAGATAACGGATTCAGCTGGAAAAGCGTAGATTTAAAAGGAATGGGAAAAAATGGTTCACAAATAGGGTGGTGAATGAGTGGAATGGTCTCATAGACAGGTGTTAGGGGGATCTTAGGGATTTAAGGGGAGCTGGATAGGGTTTATGGTGGGGGTGAAAGGTGGATGAGGTAGTGTTGGTGACAGGAACTACCACGTGTAGGCCTGCGGCCTCTTGTGCTTCCTTTTTTTCTTATGTTCTTATGTTCTTTTAAAAAAATTTAAAATAAAAGGTGCAAAAAAACATAAAAACTTACCCGATTAAAAAGTATGGCGCCGGCGGCTTCTTGTCCCGCGTGGTCCTGGTAAACAAAACTGCATTTTTACGCAGATCCCCGCGGGGCTAGGTCCCATACATTTTTTAGGAAATGCAAAGTCCGGACCTCCAACCTCCGAATTATCACCGCTCTCCCCTATCATGAAATAATTAAGTTTCGCCTCCCCATCCCCCCCTCCTAGTTTTTTCACGACTATTTTCTAGCAGTGGGGTGGCATTCTCCAGGGTCAGGGACGCACTCTTTTCTGTGAAGGGAAATTTTTTTTTCAAGTGCATTTTTTCGAAGTGCTTTTTTTTTCCCAAGTGCATTTTTTTTTCCCAAATGCATTTTTTCCGAAATGCATTTTTTTTTCCCAAGGCATTTTTTTCCCAATGCATTTTTTTTCGAAATCATTTTAAAGATTTTTCTGATTTTCGGACAAAATATAGAGGGCATGAGTTTCAGGGAGGATGTGGTGTTAAAGTACTTCGTTACACGACAAAAACAGGGGGTTGGGGGCCACCAAGATCTTTAAATACGAGTTAGACACACAAAAATAGACAGATATATAAAGACCATCAGTTGTTACATCTTTGAATATATATAGTTATGTATATATATGTGTGAATACGCATGACGTCACATCACAGTGAGGGGCTCCGGAGACACATGTACGTAGGGACGCCGAGACATTACTGTGGCAACAAAAGAGCGACAGCGGGTACATCGCTCTCTTCATATAAATATACCCTTACAAAAATACTTGAATAATAGGCTACATAAAAAATTATAATAAAAATACTTTTAAACTTGTGTTGTAAATAATTAGGCGATTTGACTGAAAATAAATAAATGAGGAATCGAACTAAAACATATTTAACCAGAAGATACAGTAGTTTATCCTCGCATGACGGCTTTTATGCATGGTATCCAGAACCTATTGACTGTGGCGAAACCTTCCTCCTCTCTTACAAACTTGTAATGTGGTGCCCAGCTTACCCTTGCAATGTAGGCAAATAGAACTTAGGTAATTATTTTCTTTAATAACTTAGCTAATTTGCTAAGAAATACATTTGACTGAAAAAAACTTAGAATTCTAATTAGAAATTCTATCTTTCTCATCAAGCAAACTAAATATACGAACTGCACAAACACATACATACACAAAGACACATACATACAAACACACACTCACACACACACACATCATTTCCTCTGTGCTAGGGAAATGACCTTTAAAGGCTAAATAAAACCTCCATAAATCACTAATCATGGTGTTTCATGGTAAATTAAGATCAATGTAACTATGATAAAAAGATGAATGACAAACGAACAAAATCTGCATTATGATTATTATGGAATCCATGCATCAATCTGTATGAATAAACCTTGCATCATCAGACTCAAATTAAATTGAAGTCAAGCGATGCGGCGTTCATTCTGATGTGAAAAAACCCCCCAAAAAAACCGTTGAATAAAGATACGTAAGATCAGACACACCTCATCAACCTTTCCAAATGTTAGGCAGCAAAAAGTTTCCTTCATTTGTGTTCAATAAATTACTAAGGAAAGTGTTCGGGTAAATAACAACCTGCCGGTACGAGGTTTCCTTATCACAATCAATGCATGAGGCAACCCTGCAACCCCTAGAGAATTGATGGTCTTATTATATGACCCTTATAGCCTCACAACTGTATCAGTATTGTGCTTCCTACACCACCTAATGCTAAGTCAAGGATGTCTTGTATTATCTTTGTGCTAAGTGGTGATGGCTTAACACCTAGCTCTTAGGATGGCAGCAAAGGCCCCTCCTACACTCCATTCAAGCCCTTTAGGTACCAACAAAGGGAGGAAGCGAGACACCTGGTAGCATTAATTACTAGGGGGGGGTTTCCTGTCATGATACAAAATAAACTTCAAGGAATTACCAACCCTTGGAAAGTCTGTCCTTCACAGACCTTCACACACAAAGGCAAGGTCACTTAACAATGAACCAAAGGACACCAGTAAACATATTCCAAGTATTCTAAATTCATAATTACAAGAATAGTCAACCACAACGTGTCGCTTTCTACTACTTTCTCCTTGAAGACATTCCTTTTCTATGTGAATAATGTTCTACCGTCAATAACACTATAGTCGCCACTGCACTAATGTCCACAGGCGCAATATATATTACAAATTTCAGCATCACTACAGACTTTTATGTGCCACTGAAGACAGGTAAATAATATAAACTACTGTGCATGTCTCTTCAGTGACACATACAAGTTTGTAGTGATGCTAATATTTTGTAATATATGGCACCTGGCGACATTAGTGCAGTGGCGACTATAGTGTTGTTGACTGTACCCAAATCGGGGCGGCAATTCTGTCAATGGTGGTGAGGGCATGTTTACGAGAGGTGACTCCACACTTTAGCTTGACTCCCTCCTAAATGCAGCCAAGCAAGTACTATCACCTCACAGGAATGACTGGGAATGTGCAGATCAAAGGAAAGGATGATTTGTACTTAGAATAGAAAGAGAGAATAACCAACAACAAAATCTACAAAGACCAATAGTCATCTTTACCTCCAGGTCAGGTGGGCTAAGTCTAGGTGGTCAGGTCAGGTGTTACAGGGAGAGGTGGTGATGTTCCTCTCTCTATACAACACCTCCTAGGCTCCTAATGCTGCTAGCCAAGCACCTCACAATGCTTCCTTCTATCAGCTGTCAGTAATGTAGAGGTTACAGAATTATCTATCCATTCTATCAACTCTTAAAAGTGACTTACAAAAGACATGTTATGGATATTCACTCCTTATGACATCAGTGATTTACTATGAGAGATTGATTGATTGTAATGCCAAAAAGGTGGGTATGTGCCAGACATCAGCGGTCATATGGCACTATGGCAAAGCATAAAAAAGGGAGGGGTTAGAGAGAAAAAGTGAAACAGTGAGGGAAATGAACGAATTGTGAAAGGAATGGGATGTTACAGCAGGATGGTTAAATCAAATGGAGGAAAAGAGGAGAGATTACACTTACTTCCTATCACACTGGATGACGGTCAGATGTGTCAGGCAAGTATTCAGTGTTACAAGAAGCCCCACAATGCTCCAACTTCCCTCCTGCCTTGATATCAGCTGTGCCTAAGTGTCAGGAGTGGTTTAACAGGAACTACCACGTGTAGGTCTCGCAGCCTCTTGTAGCTTCCTTATTTTCATATGTTCTTATGACTGAAGACTACTCGTTCTTTCCCCATTCACTGAGGTAACACTGTACAGCTAGACACACAGGTTCACCCTGCAGACACTGGGAGGGATTTGCGGGTATGGTGGGAAGAAATGCACAGAGATGGTATGAGGTCAAGATAATGTAGTGTAAAATAAATGGACATCACTCAATGGTTGAAAATAAATGGACATCACTCAATGGTTGAAAATAAATGGACATCACTCAATGGTTGAAAATAAATGGACATCACTCAATGGTTGAAAATAAATGGACATCACTCAATGGTTGAAAATAAATGGACATCACTCAATGGTTGAAAATAAATGGACATCACTCAAGGGTTGAAAATAAATGGAATTACGGGATCCCTCTCTCTGTCTGTCTCTCTCAAACTTGCACCACACTGACCTATTCTCTCTCCACACACACACACACACATATGCAATCACAAATAATAACAAAACTAAATGAATTGATCTAATACATAATAAAAAAAACCATTAACAAATATAACACAAATGCTTATAAATGCTCTTTGCCTTGAGATGGTTCAGAGTGTGGTCGTAGGCGTAACGGAAAAGCTATGTGCCGCAGCGCTGGGTGAAGGTTACGGTTTACAAAAGGACGTGAGTTGTGGTTGGTAGCGCCCACACATGTCCAGAATAATAGCCACTCCCTTGTTCCTAAAGGTTATAAAGGTCATATGTCATCAGACTCGCTCCCTCATGTAACTAGAAGTGCCTCTTACAGTATGTACTTTTCTCTCATGTTATACTTTTCATTTCCAGGTGAAGTTTTAAATATATTGAAACAACTACAATGAGGATCTGAACCTTCTCTGAAAAACCTCATAGTAACAGTGGTGGTAATAGTAGTGATGGTAGTGATGGTAGTGATGGTGGTTAGTAGTAGCAGCAGTAGTAGTAGTAGTAGTGATAGCATACAAGAATAGTGATGATGGTTAGCAGCAGCAGCAGTAGTAGTAGTAGTAGTAGTAGTGATAGCATACAAGAATAGTGATGATGGTTAGCAGCAGCAGCAGTAGTAGTAGTAGTAGTAGTAGTAGTAGTGATAGCATACAAGAATAGTGATGATGGTAAGCAGCAGCAGTAGTAGTAGTAGTAGTAGTAGTAGTGATAGCATACAAGAATAGTAAAGTAGTAGTAATAGTAGGGTCTCATAGTAGTGGAGGCAGCAGGTGCAGCAAAATTGAGGCATAAAAACAATTTAAAAAAACATTAAAATTAGTAGTAGAAAAATAGTAGCAGTATGTCTGGTCATATGTCTTACAAAACAAAAGCCAGATGATAATAAACTGGTTGTTGAATCAGTGAACATTTTTGAAACTCCAACTCCCAAGAAATTTGTCTTACACACAACCTACATACTGTTGTTGCGTCAGCGTGAGCCGAGTCATTATTCAGGGAAGGCAGGGAGCGCATCAGAAGCTTGGGTGTTGAAAGCTTATGAACGAGGCGTCACAGCAAAGACCTGACACAGAAGTACAACTTAATCCTGAAAGATGCATCTGTCTGGATAAACACAATTCCAGCTTATAAATAGTGGATCCAATACTCTTAACTGCTGCCCGACACCATCACTCTCACCATCACTCACACTTATCATCACCCTCACCATTACTCACACTTATCATCACCCTCACCACCACTCACACTAATCATCACCCTCACCATCACTCACACTTATCATCACCTTCACCATCACTCACACTCTTCATAATCATCCTTCAAATCATCTCAAGGCTAGCTTCATTATACATGGCAATGAGCGGCCTCCCATCACCTCCACACATAAAGCTATCCTACAGCTAAGCATGTATAGCTTTGTACATACACAGAACACATTGCACATATGTACTGTAGCCTGAACACTACAGACACAACGGGGTCCCTCAAAGATGCACTCGCCTAGTCTTCTAATCTGTGTACATATGATACAAAAATAGTATATGTATGTTTAAAAAAAGTGGAGTGATAGGTAACTCCATATCCTACACTCCTATGGTCCTCCTATCTACTCCTATGGTCCTGTCACATGGTATATAGAAGACAACATAGCTAGTCACCACACTGCGCCCCCTATATAAAGTTACCTCGGCGACGAAAAAACTACCTAGCGAGCGTCACCCGAAAAAGATTACCTCGGTGACGGAAAACAGTCAGCCAGCGAGCGTCACCCGAAATGTTACGTCACGGACAGGTGGTTACGTAACGGCGCCTCGACAGTACAGAAGGTGGGGTGAGGAGGCAGGTGTGTGACGCGGTTATTATGCAGTATTTTGACGTATGCTTGGTGTCCTACGCTAGCCAGTGACTTAATATAAAGGAGAGCTGTGCCTCGTGGGTGAAGGGTTATGTTTGTGCAGTGGTGCTTGTGAAGGGAAGGGAAGGGAAGGGAAGGGAAGGGAAAGGGGAGAGGAAGAGAAGAACTTATACGAAGGGAAACGTTCAAAGGAGGAAAGGAAAGGGGGAGAAGAGAAAGAATTAATATGAAGGAAAATGGTCACTATAGATAAACTTGAAATACAGAAATAAAAGATGAGAAAATACAAGGAAACATGAAAGAAATTGAGGTGAAGGGAAGGAGGAGAGAGAAAAAGAACTCATACGAAGGAAAACGTTAAATAGTAGATAGAACTTGTGAAGGAAGGGTGGGAGGGAAGGAAAGGGAGAGGAATAAAGAACTAAATATGAAGGAAAATGCTCAGTAGTAGATAACATTTGTGAAGGAAGGGTGAGAGTGAAGGAAAAAAGAACTAAATATGAAGGAAAATGCTCAGTAGTAGATAACATTTGTGAAGGAAGGGTGGGAGGGAAGGAAGGGTGGGAGGGAAGGAAAAAAGAACTAAATATGAAGGAAAATGCTCATAGTAGATAACATTTGTGAAGGAAGGGTGGGAGGAAGGAAAAAAGAACTAAATATGAAGGAAAATGCTCAGTAGTAGATAAAATTTGTGAAGGGAGGGTGGGAGTGAAGGAAAGGGAGAGGGAAAAAGAACTAAATATGAAGGAAAATGCTCGATAGTAGATAAATTTGTGAAGGGAGGGAGAGTGAGTGGTAGAAAGGAAAGGGGAGAGAGGAAAAATAACTAATACAAAGAAAAACATCAGTCATAGATAAAACTCGAAATATAAAATAAAAGACGAGAAAATACAAGGAAATATGACAGGAAGTGAGGTGAATGAATACAGACTAATCTAAATTCCGTTCTTACGATGATTATGTTTGATGATATGGAAACTAAAACCTCCTGTGGATTCCCTACAAAAACCTTGCGTAAATCCGCTACAGAGTTACAAATAGTAGTAGTAGGCAAACACTCTCCTTGCTTCACCTCACTTGTACCTATACGTTCAAAGTGGATCAGTTCAGTGCTAAAAAGGGAGAGAGGCGGGTAATTTATGGGAACCTAAGATTGATATGGAGTTAGGAATGGCAGACATGAGTGAGTGAATAGCCTATGGGTAGTGAAGTGTGTACGAGAAGAAGAAGAAGAAGAAGAAGAAGAAGGATGATGCAATTTTAAGATAGAATGAGAAAGCAATACACAGGAATGGAGTGAGTCAACGTGAAGAGGAAACGCTGTAGACATTTCTTAAGACATATCAGAAAAGAAAAACTAGTAGAAGGAATGAACAAAATAGTGAATAGTTGAGAGAGAGAGAGAGAGAGAGAGAGAGAGAGAGAGAGAGAGAGAGAGAGAGAGAGAGAGAGAGAGAGAGAGAGAGAGAGAGAGAGACTACCCACATCCTCTAACTGGAATGAATAAATACGGAATGTTCCAAATCATGGCTATTTTTGCTTCAACACAAACACCTGTAACTCTTCAACCAAACACCACTGATACACACACACACACACACACACACACACACACACACACACACACACACATATACACACACACACACACACACACATTCAACTTAATAAAAGAATGCGCCATTATTCAAATATCAAATCGTACAGACGAATATTTGATAGGTACACAATATCTGACGACGATTCCCACACAAGAATCTGGGAATTACGACACACGAAGTATCATCGTTATCATCATTGCATGTCTCCATCATCATCATCATCATCATCATCATCACGAAGGTTTTTTCACGCTTATGAAGATATTTACTGATATAATTGTGCAGACCTCCTTGTGTTACACTTGTGAATGTTTGTTATGATTACTTGTGAGAGAGAGAGAGAGAGAGAGAGAGAGAGAGAGAGAGAGAGAGAGAGAGAGAGAGAGAGAGAGAGAGAGAGAGAGAGAGAGAGAGAGAGAGAGAGAGAGAGAGAGAGAGAGAGAGAGAGAGAGAGAGAGAGAGAGAGAGAGAGAATGAAGTAATATGAAATGAGGTGCTGTGGTCCACGCAAACACACACATACACACACACACACGCACAATCAAATACCTTATCAAAAATACCTTGAATTCTCTCTAGTGCAGTGCCATAAAGCATAAGCAGAGGTGTGTGAAGTGCATAACACACACACACACACCACACACACACACACACACACACACACACACACACACTGGAATACACAGGTGACATGGAGCATCACGACCCTGAAATCTTTCCTAAGTTTTTCACTGCGTTCCTTAAAAGTCACATCATGCCTCTTTTGTGTGTCTCTCCCTACATGCCTTGCCTTGCCTCAACACCCACACCCCCTCCACTCCCTCACTCCACATGCATGGATGGACTGGCTTCCCACCTGACCCCTACTAGCAGCTGCAGGGTGGAGGAGTGGGTGGAGTGGGTGGAGGCAGCACTCTATGATCTACTCGAGGGTGAAGGAGGTGGAGGTGGTATCGTTAACCCCTCGAATCACTTCAAACGGACATGATTTACTCGAGGGGGAAGGATTTTGGAGGTGGAGGCGGCATCGTTAACCCCTGGAATCACTCACTAACCTGGCATGTGGGGGGTTGTTCAGTACGTGTGGGGGGGACTTCTTTACCCTCCCCCCACACACAGTGCCCCACGCATAGCACCACAGTGGGTGATGCAAAACAAAGAGTCCCTGTCTCCTATACCCTCACAATAGCCCGGGGTGTGTAGGCGGGGGTGTGGAGGGAACGTCACCCCTCACCCCTCACCCCCACGTCACTCCTGAGGTCCTGACTGGTGGACTGGTGGCTGGGGTAGCGTCTCGGCACTCCCAGGCTCTGCAGTGCGGCCCTCAGAGGACGAAGACCTGGTGGTGGTGGGACAGCATCACCTCCACAAACTGGTTGATGGGGGCGATGGCATTGAGGGACATCTGGCCTCCCCGCGGCCGCACCAGGTTGGGGCCGAACACCACCGCCAGGTTACTCGCCGTCATCTTGTTGAGGTCGCTGCGGTCCATCACCTGAGGAGGAACGGCGAGGCACGTTACTGATTACCGTATTTTATGGCTTATAAGACGCAATTTGTTTCCTAAAAAATACCCCGAAAAATACTCGTGCGTCTTTTAAGACGAATGTTGGAATGAGACTGCCGCCAAGACTGGCGGGAGCCGTTCCGTGGCAACTCAACTCAATAGGGGGAGGCGGTAGCGGAGTGGTTAGCGTCTCCGACTGGCGTTCTCGGTGACCCGAGTTCGATCCTCAAAAAAAAAAAAAAAACTTTCTGCACAGTCGAGTGGCCTAAGAACACCCACATGCCCTGCCCATCAACTCTACCTTCGATTGCGAGTGCATCGGAAGACACGGGGGGGCGGCATGAGCCTTTACAGGCGTCACTATAAAAATCCTGCCTGCGCCACCACGAGCGAGGACCAACCACCACAGCCCTCAAGTGAACCTCCAGGGCCTACCATCCGAGCCCTGGGTCACCACTGCCTACAGGCGCTATAGGCCTCTATATGAGTCTGCCACCAAATTGGCGGGAGCCGTTCCGCGGCAACTTCCGCCTCGGCAGATTGGCGTCAACAACGCCACCTATCGCCTGCTAGTGTTGATGTATCATTTACCACCAAGCTGTCACACGTATCACAAGCCATTTTCACACAAGCTGTCACACGTATCACTATTTTCAGTCCTGGAAATTATAACCCATGGCGAATTCATCAAAATGATTTACGCTGTACAGTAATGCCACCTTGACACAACAGAGGCTTTTATATCCTTTAGATGGTTTTTTTTTTTTTTTTTTTTTAGAAATTTCTTTCCAAAATCAGGGTGCGTCTTCCAAGATGCAGCGTCTTATAAGCCGTAAAATACTGTAATCAATGAATTCATGATTATTGACCTTAATCTGCTAGTTTACCAGTGAAGAAACTATCTTTTTATTTCTATTTTTCCACCTTTACCTACGACTTAAATCTTTTCAAGAGAGGAGTAACAAGACACCTCCTGAACTAAATGGGTCCCCCCCCTTCTTTATTCTCTTACTGTCTTCTTTACAGGGACTGCCAACTATGCGGGCTTTTTGTTACTTCTTTTCTGTTGTTGTTATGTAGAACAAAATAAAATAAAAATAAAGCAAGGTGGTGTACATGCACGCGTGGCTCCCTGGCTCACCTTGGAGAGGAAGTTGACGAGGAACTTGAGCACCAGGTAGTTGTCCTCCGGCAGCTTCTCCAGCACCATCTGCTTGAGGGAGGTGAGGCGCTCACTGCGACTCAGCCTGGTGGAGGGACACGAGAACTTATGAGGAAGTGTAGGGAGGGACGTATGAGAGATAAGAGAAAAATAATGCATAAATAATAAATGCAATATACAGATTCTACTAATGGTATGATGGAAAACAAATAATGAAAAAAAAAAGAAAAAAAAAACAAAAGAAAAAACAAAAAAAAAAATCAGGTAGAGATGAGATGAGAGAGAAACCCGTTTTTGTGAGAACAGTCCATAAGGAAAAGAGGTATGCAATGAAAAAAATGCATGGTTACAGAAATGTAACCTAACACAGCACCCTGCCTGAAAGCGTACCGTTAGATAAAGGTCATGGTGTTCTATCCAGTGAGAATGTCTTATGCATGAGCCTTTGCTCTAAGTAAGGCAAACAGTTTATGTTGAACCTACATTACCACTACACCGAGCTGAACAGCCCCTCGTTACAGGTCTGCGAGGATAGAAGTATTTAAACTGATTAATAACTATCATATATATATCATGTAATAATAATGTACTTTTATCAAGTTGACAACATCACACACACCAACCCGTGAAAACTAACATTGTCAACCAACACGTGTCAATGCGAGGGAGATAGATTGTAACATAAATTGAAATATGAATAATCATAGTAATCAATACTGTAATATAGTGTCAATATCAGCTGTAATAATACTACAACATCAGTTACATAATTATCAAGTGCAAATACTCAGTCACATACAATCAACCTGTCATCAACACCTTGTCACATCATAACCTCTGTCAATAATATACTCTGTCACATCAATACCTTGTCAATCCAATGACTTGTCACAATCATCATTGTAATCAATCACCTTTCTGTCACATCACACTGTACATCCAATCACTCCTCTGTCACAATCAATCACCTTGTCACATTATCACCCTCTGTCACATCAACACCCTCTGTACATCTAACCCTCTGTCACAATCCTTCAACACACTCTGTCACATCCAATCACCCTCTGTCACATCAATCACCCTCTGTCACATCCAATCACCTCTGTCACATCCAATCACCCTCTGTCACATCCAATCACCCTCTGTCACATCCAATCACCCTCTGTCACAATCATCACCCTCTGTCACATCCAATCACCCTCTGTCACATCATCACCCTCTGTCACATCCAATCACCCTCTGTCACATCCATATCACCCTCTGTCACATCCAATCACCCTCTGTCACATCATCACCTCTGTCACATCCAATCACCCTGTCACACACATTTCCAATCACCCTCTGTCACATCCAATCACCCTCTGTCACAATCTATCACCCTCTGTCACATCCAATCACCCTCTGTCACATCCAATCACCCTGTCACATCCAATCACCCTCTGTCACATCCAATCACCCTCTGTCACATCCATCACCCTCTGTCAAAATCAATCACCCTCTGTCACATCCAATCACCCTCTGTCAAAATCCAATCACCCTCTGTCACATCCAATCACCCTCTGTCACATCCAATCACCCTCGTCACATCAATCACCCTCTGTCACATCCAATCACCCTCTGTCCATCAACACTCTGTCCAATCACCCTCTGTCACATCCAATCACCCTCTGTCACATCCAATCACCCTCTGTCACATCATCACCCTCTGTCACATCCAATCACCCTCTGTCACATCCAATCACCCTCTGTCACAATCCAATCACCCTCTGTCACATCCAATCACCCTCTGTCACATCCAATCACCCTCTGTCACATCCATCACCTCGTCACATCCAATCACCCTCTGTCACATCCAATCACCTCGTCACACATCACCCTCTGTCACATCAATCACCCTCTGTCACATCCAATCACCCTCTGTCCATCACACCATGTCCAATCATCACCCTCTGTCACATCCAATCACCCTCTGTCACATCCAATCACCCTGTCACAATCTCAATCACCCTCTGTCACATCCAATCACCCTCTGTCACATCATACCCTCTGTCACATCCACCCCTTGCACATCATCACCCTGTCACATCCAATCCCCTCTGTCCACATCCAATCACCCTGTCACATCAATCACCTCTGTCACATCCAATCACCTCTGTCACATCCAATCACCCTGTCACATCCAATCACCCTCTGTCACATCCATATCACCTCTGTCACATCCAATCACCCTCCTCTGTCACATCCAATCACCCTGTCACATCCATCACCCTGTCACATCCAATCACCCTCTGTCACATTCAATCACCCCTGTCACATCCAATCACCCTCTGTCACATCCAATCACCCTCTGTCACATCCAATCACCCTCTGTCACATCCATCACCCTCTGTCACATCCAATCACCCTTGTCACATCCAATCACCCTCTGTCACATCCAATCACCCTCTGTCAATCAATCCTCACATCATCACCTCTGTCACATCCAATCACCCTCTGTCACATCCAATCACCCTGTCACACATCACCCTCTGTCACATCCAATCACCCTCTGTCACATCCAATCACCCTCTGTCACATCCAATCACCCTCTGTCACATCCAATCACCCTCTGTCACATCCAATCACCCTCTGTCACATCCAATCACCTTCACATCATCACCTCTGTCACATCCAATCACCCTCTGTCACATCCAATCACCCTCTGTCACATCCAATCACCCTGTCACATCCAATCACCCTCTGTCACATCCAATCACCCTCTGTCACATCCAATCACCCTGTCACATCAATCACCCTCTGTCACATCCAATCACCCTCTGTCCATCCAATCACCCTGTCACATCATCACCCTCTGTCACATCCAACCTCTGTCACACCCAATCCCCTGTCACATCCAATCACCCTCTGTCACATCCAATCACCCTGTCACATCCATCACCCTGTCACATCCAATCACCCTCTGTCACATCCAATCACCTGTCACATCCAATCACCCTCTGTCACATCCAATCACCCTCTGTCACATCCAATCACCCTCTGTCACATCCAATCACCCTCTGTCACATCCAATCACCCTCTGTCACATCCAATCACCCTCTGTCACATCCAATCACCCTCTGTCACATCCAATCACCCTGTCACATCCAATCACCCTGTCACATCCAATCACCCTCTGTCACATCCAATCACCCTCTGTCACATCCAATCACCCTCTGTCACATCCAATCACCCCTGTCACTCCAATCACCCTGTCACATCCAATCACCCTCTGTCACATCCAATCACCCTCTGTCACATCCAATCACCCCTGTCACATCCAATCACCCTGTCACATCCAATCACCCTCTGTCACATCCAATCACCCTGTCAATCCAATCACCCTCTGTCACATCCAATCACCTCTGTCACATCCAATCACCTCTGTCACAATCCAATCACCCTCTGTCACATCCAATCACCCTCTGTCACAATCTATCACCCTCTGTCACATCCAATCACCCTCTGTCACAATCTATCACCCTCTGTCACATCCAATCACCCTCTGTCACATCCAATCACCCTCTGTCACATCCAATCACCCTCTGTCACATCCAATCACCCTCTGTCACCCTCCAGTCCCTCCCTTACCGTCAGGATGGTCTAGGAAGGTGATGCAGGTCTTGAGGACTGGGGGGATGGGGTCCTGTCTGTTGGCCTCCTTGATGTAGTTGAGGGTCACGCCGAACTGCTGGCGGGGCGTGGGCTTGTGGGACCCACCGCCGGGAGCCTTGGGGACGGTCTTCAACTTGGCTACCAGCTGCTGGTCATGCCTGTAGGGGAAGAGAAAAACATAGAGAGTGAGAGCAATTTGGGGAAGCGGTAGCAGAGTGGTTAGCGTCTCCGAGTGGCGTTCTCGGTGACCCGAGTTCGATCCCCGATGAGAACCAAAATGCACTTAAAATCTTTGTGCACCGTGGAGTGGCTTAAGAACACCCACATGCTGCCCAGTAACTCTAACTTCGATTGCGAGTGCATCGGAGGACACAGGGGGGCGGCATGAGCCTCTAATCACAGGCGTCACTATAAAAATCCTGCCTGCCCCACCACGGGCGAGGGCCAACCATCACAGCCCTCAAGTGAACCTCCAGGGCCTACCAGCCCACCCCTGGAGGTCACTGCCTACACGCGCTATAGGTACAAATGTAATAAAGATATACAATTTGTAATGAGGTGTTTATAGTAAAGTATATTAAATTCTGTGGTCTAAATGAGATGGTTTGCCTCTTATCTTTTGGATCATAAAGAGAGAGAGGTACTCACTGCAGCACACAGGGGGGGATGGGCAGCTGGCTGAGTTGGAGGTGCTGCTGCAGGTCGGTGAGGTAGTCCACGTACATCACCTTCTTGCCAAACTTTGCACTGCACACGAAAAAAAGAGGGAAAAAAAAAAGAGAAAAAAATAAATACGTAAAATTCAAAACAAAGTGATAGAATAATACCATAAGAAACCATTACTAATATAAGAAATAGTTCTGTATATACAAGTACACACACAGGAATGAATGTAAGTGTATAAGTCTACATTGTTATTCCCACTGGCTTTATATCCAAGGTCCATAGGATACAATAAGGTTTAGCATTGTAGTAATTAGAAAACAGACTCCAGATTCCTGTTCAACATGACTGAAAGTTGCTAGGGTCCAATTTCCATGAGAATCTGAGGTATGAAAATTTTACAGGAAATCTGCAGGTGGACCCCTTGGAATTTTGGTAAGAAATAAAAAAATTTCAAATAGCTAAAACAACTATGAGGCGTATGCAAAAAATGTACAGAGTAGTAAGATTGAGTAGGCAAAGACCTTTATTTTTAAGCTACTGAATCAATCAATCATTGGGGGCATACGCCGGGGGGCGTGTCGCCTCGCCCACCCTACGACGCCACTCCCGGGGGTCACCACGCGCGAGTTCCCATGCAGGCTCCTTTCCCATACCAAGCAGCTCTCGACAAGAAACATCAACTTGCCCCAGCCACAAGCCTTGTGGGCGCCCCCTTGGCCTCCTCCACGCCGGATTGTCTCTTACAGATACAACCCGGTGGGAAGGATCGGTTTCAGGGTAGCGTGCCACATGCCCATATAGCCGAGGTTGGCGCTGACAGACTATGCAGGTAATAGGCCTCGATTCAGTCTCACGGTGCAATCGCTGATTTGACACATAATCATCCCAGCGATACCCCATGATTCTGTGAAGACACTTATTACCAAAGGCATTGATTCGTCTCTTCAAGTCACTATTTAGTGTCCATGTCTCACAACCATAAAGTAAGACAGGGATCACAAGCGACTTGAAGATCCGGATCTTTGTCCTTCTGCACAGGTACCGACAACGCCAAATACTCCCGCTGAGCGAGTCCATAACACCGTGGGCTATGCCAATCCGCCGTAAGACTTCTTGACGTGACCCGCCGTCATTATGGACTGCGCTACCAAGCTATGTAAACCTTTCCAAGATCTCAATGTCCTCGCCACACGCATGAACAGACTGTACTGCTTCATCTAGTAAGTCTCCAAACACCTGGACCTTGGTCTTGAGCCAGGAGACCTCAAGTCCCAAAGGCTTTGCCTCCTCGTGCAGCGCCTCGAGAGCCATCACCAGGACCTCCAGCGACTCAGCAAAGATTACTGCATCATCGGCAAAAACAAGATCAGTGATCTTGGTGTTGCCGACGGATGCTCCACAATCACTTTGATCTACAACCTTGTCCAATACCCAGTCCATACAAGCGTTGAAAAGTGATGGGGCAAGGACGCACCCTTGCCTCACTCCTGTATTCACACGAAAGAAGCTGGATACACCTGCCCCACACTTCACAGCACTCTCAGTCCCAGAATACAGACCAGTTATTAAACCAATAGTCCTTGCAAGAATCCCTCGAAGTCGCAGAAGATCCCAGAGTGACTCACGATGCACTGAGTCAAACGCCTTCTTGAGATCAACATAGGCTGCAAGCATCCCCTGTCGAAACTCACGTCGGCGTTCCACCAGGACACGAAGCGCTAGGATACGGTCCGTTGTTGACTTACCAGGCGTGAACCCAGACTGCTGAGGTCTCTGATGCTTCACCAGATGACTGCGAATCCGTGTCAGTAATAGATGGGCAAGCACCTTGCCTGGTACGCTGAGCAGTGTAATACCGCGGTAATTGTTGCAGTCCTGACGGTCCCCTTTCCCTTTCCAGTTAGGGACGACCAGCCCCCTTTTCCAGTCAGGAGGAATGGTACCTGATTGCCACACGGCAGTCAGGACAGCATGCAACCCGCGGATCATGGCCTCACCCCCAGCTTTGAGGAGCTCCGCACTGATATTACAAACACCAGCTGCCTTTCCACCCCTCAACTTTGCTACAGCCTCTCTGACTTCGTCAAGAGAGGGTGCGGTTTCGTCAATGGGAGGATCGGCATCCACTGCCTGTAACCCAGTGGTGTGAAGCTACTGAATAGTCTACTGAATTTTAAGGTACTGAATAAAGTGTGAGAAATTGAGAAAATTACACTTTTTGGCTTTTTTACACAAAACATCAATTTTCTCAAAAACTATAACAGTTAATGGCATGCTGATTACAAGGTGAACATGAGGTAGGATAAGAATTTTCCAGCATAACAAAAATTGGATCATCACCACCACAACCACCACGACCATCAACCACCACAACCATCAACCACCACAACCATCAACCACCACAACCACCACGACCATCAACCACCACAACCATCAACCACCACAACCACCACGACCATCAACCACCACAACCACCACGACCATCAACCACCACAACCACCACGACCATCAACCACCACAACCACCACGACCATCAACCACCACCCCCTCCACCCCCACCCACCTAATGGCCGGCTTGAAGATGTTGTAAACCACGCGGATGAAGTTTGTCGGGTGCACCAGGTAGAGCGCCTTGAGGTTCTTCTTGTACTTGCGGTCGAGAGCCTTGTAGGCGGACCAGAGCCAGGACACCGGGGGCTTGTTCTTGCTGTTGAGGCCGTAGTGGAAGTAGACGAGGGAGTAGTCCTGCTCCACATACTGGTCCAGCGTGAACATGAGGTACCTGCGAGGGGAGTACAAGGACATGTTAGTGGAGTATTGGGGTGTTGATACTGATAAGGGACATTGTATTGAGGCATTGGGCATTGAAGGGTTTATAGCAATGCACAACGGGTACTCCGTAGTGTAGTGGTTAGCACGCTCGGTTCACAATCGAGAAGTCCCGGGTTCGATCCCCGGGCGCAGCGGAGAAAGATGTGCCGTTTCCTTAAAACCCGAGCCTCTGTCCACCCAGCAGTGAATGGGCACCGGATGTTAGCCGGGAGTTTGTGACCCGCCTCCCGGGGTGGTGGCTTCCCCCAACACTAAGCACTATGGATGCATATTGAAAATGTAGATATGGAGACAGGGCCATACGTGTAGCTCAGGCCCTGTAAAATACAACTAGATGAATACATACCATAAATGGCGGCGTATAAGTCTACCAGGCGTACAAGTCGACCTCACGATTATTAGCTCAAGATTACGGGTTAGGCCTATACTTGCCGTATAAGTCGACCCCAAAAATAGGGTAGGCTACTGGCAGGCTACAGCTTACAAAGTCTTTACTCCCGTTGTGTACGGTCACGATATATTTGTACTACATCAGGATTACCGGTTGTATTGTTAGAGTGTGAGGTACCATGAGTTGTGGGGACAGCGCTGGGGCTGGGCGAGCAGCCAGGCAGTTGTTGTTGTTGTAGTTGTCTGATTGGCCGCTTGGGTTCAGTGGCGTTCCGGTCAGTTGTTTACAATCTGTGTATCGGCTGCAGGAAACAGCCTAGGGTTTTGTGTTGATATAAACAAATTTATATTATTATTTTATTATTTATATATTAAACTGTGTGTTAAATAGGTTAAGTAAGTTCACCAAACACAAGTTTTAGTTGGAAATATTTGTGGTAACCTGCTGGAGTTGGGGTAAGTGGTGTACAGGTATTGCTAGTAGTGCTGATCCACTGGTTTGCCACTCGGCGGTAAAGGTTCCTATTTTATCCTTGCCGTATAAGTCAACCCCTAGTTTTGGTGAGATTTTTTCAGGGTCAAAGAGTCGACTTGTACGCTGCCATTTACGGTACACACACACACACACACACACACACACCAAAAACCATCACACTCACTTCAAGAACTTCTCATGATTGAAGACCTTGTTACTGGGCAGCTTGCAGGCGGACACCACCACCACCTTCCTGCCGTACGTGTCGTCGCCCACGATGTCCACAATGCCGTGCCGCGCGATGTCCTTGAAGTCGTCGTCGTCCGCCAGGGTGCTGTGGAGGGCCGTCTGCTCCTCCTCGGCCAGCGCCCCGCCAAGCTCGGCCTCGAAGTTTTCCTCTATGGTTCCGTCGGACACCGGGGACTCGAGGTAGTCGTCTGGCACTTCGGGGAGGAGCTCGGGGAGGTCTGAAAGGGTAGGGGGGTGTGAGACCACGGGTGACGAGGAAGGTTACGTTAGGAGGTAAACATGGGGGTAAGCATAAGGAAGGTTTGGTTAGGTAAGTTAGGTTTGATTAGGTTTAAGTTAGGTTAAGTTAAGTTTTGTTAGATTAAAAGTTAGGTTAGGTTTATGCATGAAAAAAAAAGTGTAGGATATTTTATTATGTTTTTTGTTCATCATTGGGGATTGGCTAATGGTGGAAAAAAAAATGAATGTAACGAAGAGATATAGAATAGATGAATGTATGAATGAATAGATAGGGAAGGAGAGAGAGAGAGAGAGAGAGAGAAAAAAAAATAAAAAAAGAGAGAGAAAGAGAAAAATGGAAGGCCTACATTATGAGACAATAATTATGGAGCCTACACACTCAAAAACAATAACAGAACAATGCATTCCACCTCTTCCACCTCCTTCTCCTTTAGTCTTCCTCCACCATGAGAACAATGACAATATACAATGACAACCCTGTGAACCAGAGGCCATGTTAACAGACGTGCGTGTGGCAACAATAACACTGCACACACTTAGGTAACATGAGAAGGGTAACTCACGTGTGGCAACAATGACACTGCACACACTTAGGTAACATGAGAAGGGTAAAAGAATTGAGACATGATAATTTGAGACATTAAACAGACATGAGAATTTGAGACATTAAACAGACATGAGAATTTGAGACATTTAACAGACATGAGAATTTGAGACATTTAACAGACACGAAAATTCTTGCAATATGGAGAATGAAATAAGTGATAATATGACATTTTTTATAAGGTTGACATGCTAAAAGGGGAAAAAGGGAAAGGATGACATGCTAAAAGGGAAAAAAGGGAAAGGATGACATGCTAAAAGGGGAAAAAGGGAAAGGTTGACATGCTAAAAAGGGAAAAAAGGGAAAGGATGACATGCTAAAAAGGGGAAAAAGGGGAAAGGGTGACATGCTAAAAGGGGAAAAAGGGAAAGGGTGACATGCTAAAAGGGGAAAAGGGGAAAGGATGACATGCTAAAAGGGGAAAAAGGGAAAGGATGACATGCTAAAAGGGGAAAAAGGGAAAGGATGACATGCTAAAAAGGGGAAAAAAGGGGAAAGGTTGACATGCTAAAAAGGGGAAAAAGGGAAAGGATGACATGCTAAAGAGGGGAAAAAGGGAAAGGATTGACATGCTAAAGAGGGGAAAAAGGGGAAAGGTTGACATGCTAAAAGGGGAAAAAGGGAAAGGGTTGACATCTAAAAGGGGAAAAAGGGAAAGGGTGACATGCTAAAAGGGGAAAGGATGACATGCTAAAAGGGGAAAAAGGGAAAGGATGACATGCTAAAAAGGGGAAAAAAGGGGAAAGGTTGACATGCTGAAAAGGGGAAAAAGGGGAAAGGATGACATGCTAAAAGGGGAAAAAGGGAAAGGATGACATGCTAAAGAGGGGAAAAAAGGGGAAAGGTTGACATGCTGAAAAGGGAGAAAGGGGAAAGGATGACATGCTAAAAGGGGAAAAGGGGAAAGGTTGACATGCTAAAAGAGGGAAATTAAGCTTAGTTTAGTGTGAGGTTATGGATGTAATAAAGCAAAAAATAATAGCAATATGCAAAAAAAATATGTAAAAATGCAATATAAAGGGAGTATAATGCAGAGTGGAAGCAATATAAGGCAATGCA
>JACEEZ010020968.1:82500-87500 GCA_016584305.1 Chionoecetes opilio
AAACCTAAAAAAATCTTAAAACAACAAGAACTAAATCTCACGTCCTTGCTACGTACATACACACTCACATCCAAGGACAAAAAATAAGGGTGTGGCACAGGTAAAGACATGGGCAGGTGAGGCGTGGGAAAAGGTAAGGCGTGGGCTGGTAAGGCGTGGGCACAGTACAGACATGGGCAGGTGAGATATGGGCTGGTAAGGTGTGGGCAAAGCAAAGAGGTATACGTGAAGGCAATGCAAGTACAAAAAAAAAAAAAAATGTCAAGTTTACGTCCCTATATATAGATGCGATTAGGGCGTGCGTTAGAGGGCGTGCATGTGCGTGTGTATGTTGTATAAGTACGTAAATATGGGTGGGAATATTAGTAGGTACGTGCAGGCGTGTGTATGGCGTGTGAGGTACGTACGTGGAGATTAGTAGGTACGTGCAGGCGTGTGAGGTACGTATGTGGAGATTAGTAGGTACGTGCAGGCGTGTGAGGTACGTATGTGGAGATTAGTAGGTACGTGCAGGCGTTGTGTATGGCGTGTGAGGTACGTATGTGGAGATTAGTAGGTACGTGCAGGCGTGTGTATGGCGTGTGAGGTACGTATGTGGAGATTAGTAGGTACGTGCAGGCGTGTGTATGGCGTGTGAGGTACGTATGTGGAGATTAGTAGGTACGTGCAGGCGTGTGAGGTACGTATGTGGAATTAGTAGGTACGTGCAGGCGTGTGAGGTACGTATTGGAGATTAGTAGGGACGTGCAGGCGTGTGTATGGCGTGTGAGGTACGTATGTGGAGATTAGTAGGTACGTGCAGGCGTGTGTATGGCGTGTGAGGTACGTACGTGGAGATTAGTAGGTACGTGCAGGCGTGTGTATGGCGTGTGAGGTACGTATGTGGAGATTAGTAGGTACGTGCAGGTGTGTGTATGGCGTGTGAGGTACGTACGTGGATGTTAGTAGGTACGTGCAGGCGTGTGAGGTACGTACGTGGATATTAGTAGGTACGTGCAGGCGTGTGTGTGGCGTGTGAGGTACGTACGTGGATATTAGTTGGTACGTGCAGGCGTGTGTATGGCGTGTGAGGTACGTACGTGGATATAGTGGATACGTGCAGGCGTGTGTATGGCGTGTGAGGTACGTAGTGGATATTAGTAGGTACGTGCAGGCGTGTGTATGGCGTGTGAGTACGTACGTGGATATTAGTGGTACGTACAGGCGTGTGTATGGCGTGTGAGGTACGTACGTGGATATTAGTAGGTACGTGCAGGCGTGTGAGGCGTGTGAGGTACGTACGTGGATATTAGTAGGTACGTGCAGGCGTGTGAGGTACGTACGTGGAGATTAGTAGGTACGTGCAGGCGTGTGAGGTACGTACGGGAATATTAGTGGGTACGTGCAGGCGTGAGGTACGTACAGGCGTGTGAGGTACGTATTATTAGTAGCAATATTAGTAGGTACGTGCAGGCGGTGTGTGTGTGTTACGTGCTGAGATTATAAAGCTGACGCAATATGGGCGTGCGAGAAATAGCTTTTTTTTAGTGGCGTGCGAGTTAGTATTTATTATTGTGCGTGTGTGTGTGTGTACTTGAAGGTGCGTGTGTGGGTGCGTGCGTGCGTGCATTGGGTGTGCGTGCGTGCGTGCGTGGCTTACCCGTGACAGAGGATGAGTTCTGAAGTTCCGTATCATCGAATTCCAAGTTGGGTTCATAGTCGTGAAAATCGCTGAGACTCGGGTACGGTTCCTCGCCATCCCCGTACGTGGCTACACACACACACACACACACACACACACACACACACACACCACACACACACACACACACACACGCATACAGGGAAGGGTGAGGGGGGGAGGGGGAAGGAAAAGAATATATGTTAACTGAAGATATACAACAGAGTAATAATTAATACTATAAATAATATATCTGTTTTTTATTCCTATATGTATCGTGTTTTTTTTGTTTCTAGTATTGTGTGTGTGTGTGTTGTGTGTGTGTGTGTGTGTGTGTGTGTGTGTGTGTGTGTGTGTGTGTGTGTGTGTGTGTGTGTGTGTGTTTTATGACCCGTGGAAGTATTGCTCGAGTGATTTTATTTGTTCTTTGAGGTAAAAAAAATATACCGTAATAATTGTCTTCAACGAATATCATTCTTATTATCGTTATTATTAATTATTATTATTATTGTCATTATGGTTATTCTTACTATCATCATTTGTCATTGTCTCCGTTCTTTGTGGCGGTGGTGGTGGTAGCGGTAGTAACAAAAGTAGTAGTAGTAGTAGTAGTGTAGTAGTAGTAGAGTAGTAGTAGTAGTAGTAGTAGTAGTAGTAGTAGTATAGTAGTAGTAGTTAGTAGTAGTAGTAGTAGTAGTAGTAGTAGTAGTAGTAGCAGCAGCAATAGTAGTAGTAGTAGTAGTAGTAGTAGTAGTAGTAGTAGTAGTAGTAGTAGTAGTAGTATCAACGAAAAATGTAGACATGAAGTTACCTCCCTTTCTCTCTCCTCTCCTCTCTGTCTCTCCATCCACCCTTTCATCTCCTCTCTCTCTCTCTCTCCATTCACCCTTTCATCTCCTCTCTCTCTCTCTCTCCATTCACCCTTTCATCTCCTCTCTCTCTCCATTCACCCTTCCCTCTCTCTCTCTCCCTTCCATTCACCTCTATCTTCACCCTTCCCTTTCTACTCTCCCCTTTCCCTTTCTTTCTCCCTCTCCTTTCACACTTTCATCTCCCTCTCTCCCCTCTTCCTTTAACATCTCCCTCTCCCCTCCATTCACCCTTTCATTTCCCCTCTCCCTTTCCTTCACCCTTCACCCTTCACCCCCCTCACCTTTCTCTCTCCCTTTCATTCACCCTTCACCCCCTCTCCCTTTCATTCACCCTTTCTCCCCTCCCCCAAAACGGCCTCTGTGACCCACCTAACAGTGACCCTGACCTCAATGTCTTTACAAATCAATAGACTGGATGCTGGCTGGATTCTTCTCCCCTCCCTCCTTCCCCTCTCTTCTCTACCCCTCCTCCTCTTCATCAATCCTCTCCTATCTCTTCTTCTTCCATTATTCTCTCTCTCTCTCTTCTCCTCTTCCATCAATCCTCTCCTATCTCTTCTTCTTCCATTATTCTCTCTCTCTCTCCCCCACTCTTCCATCAATCCTCTCCTATCTCTTCTTCTTCCATTATTCTCTCTCTCTCTCCCACTCTTCATCAATCCTCTCCCTATCTCTTCTTCTTCTTATTCTCTCTCTCTCTCCCCCACTTTTCATCATCTTCTCCCTATTCTTCTTCTTCCATTATTCTCTCTCTCTCTCCCCCACTCTTTCATCAATCCTCTCCTCTCCCTCTCTTCTTTTATATCTTCTTGTCCGTCTTTGTTTGTGATATTCTTCTTCCTCTTTCTTTGTCTTCTGATACTCTCTCTCTCTCCTCTCTCTCTCTCTCTCTCCTCTCTCTCTCTCTCTCTCTCTCTCTCTCTCTCTCTCTCTCTCTCTCTCTCTCTCTTCTTCCATTTCTCTCTCTTCTTTTTTATCTTCTTGTTCTGTCTTCCTGTTTGTGATATTCTCCTTCCTCTTTGTCTTCTGATACTACCTCTCTCTCTCTCTCTCTCTCTCTCTCTTTTCATTACTCTCGTTTTAATCTTCTTGTTTATCTTTGTTTATATATTTCTCTTCCTCTTTCTTTGTCCTCTGATACTACTCTCTCTCCTCTCTCTCTCTCTCTCTCTCTTTTCTCTCTTCCTCTCTCTCTCTCTCTCTCTCTCTCTCTCTCTCTCTCTCTCTCTTCTTTCATTACTCTCGTTTTAATCTTCTTGTTTATCTTTGTTTATATATTTCTCTTCCTCTTTCTTTGTCCTCTGATATACTCACTCTCACTCTCTCTCTCTCTCTCTCTCTCTCTCTCTCTCCTCGTCACCTTGATCCAAATCGCCTTCCTCTCCCCGTCCTTCCACGCCTCAGTGATACAGTTAACCATGAACAAACTACTACTACTACTAAGACCACTACTACTACTACTACTACTACTATACTACTACTACTACTACTACTACTACTAAGACCACTACTACCAGGTCACTACAAATATTGACACAAAGACACGTGCATGAGATATAGATAGATAGAAAGATAGATAGAGAGAGAGAAGAAAATAAAATAAAGAAAAAAAATATCAAGGAGTTTTTTTTATATCAATCTGGTCAAAACGTATAAAATAAATCTGTCTTCAGTCTATTTATCTATCGATCTATACGTTATTCTCTTGTGCTTTATTTATATTTTCTGTTATAACGAAATTTATCCTCCTCTCATCTCTCCCTTTCTCGTCCATGTCATTGCCTATTTTATCTTCGCTTGTCTCTCTAAAACTATAGATACAATAACAATAAATAAAAACAACAACAACAATAACAACAAAATGGTTAAACTTTACACAACTGAAGGCAACTATTTGTATTACTCTCTCTATCTCTCTCTCTCTCTCTCTAAGCTCACTATCCTCTATGACCTTCGCCACAAAAAAATAAAGATAATTTGAGATACCTACGCAGAATTAAAAGAGAGAGAGGAGAGAGAAGGAGGAAGAGTAGAGAGAGAGAGAGAGAGAGAGAGAGAGAGAGAGAGAGAGAGAGAGAGAGAGAGAGAGAGAGAGAGAGAGAGAGAGAGAGAGAGAGAGAATAATGAGGTACCAGAAATGAAACAAAGAAGGAAACTGATGGAAGAAAAAATATAATATAATCCTTTTCCTTTCCTTCCTTCCTTCCTCCCTCCTCCTCCCCCTCCTCATACAACTTCACCCTTCCCTCTCTCTCTCCTCCCCATTCACTCTTTCCTCTCCCCTCTCCCACTTCCTTCCATTCATCCGTCCATCTTCTCTCTCTCTCTCTCTCTCTCTCTCTCTCTCTCTCTCTCTCTCTCTCTCCTCCATTCACCTTTCCTTTCTCTCTCCCTTTCCTTCACCTTCCCATCTATCTCCCTTCCCTCTCTTTCTCCCCCTCTCCCTCTCTCTCTACTTCTTGGTTGGT
>JACEEZ010020968.1:102500-107500 GCA_016584305.1 Chionoecetes opilio
TGTGTCAACTGATAGACAGACTTACACAAACAATGAAACAAAGACAGAAGGAAAGATAAACAAACACACACACAGTAACTGCTATTATCACGTGTGTGTGTGTGTGTGTGTGTGTGTGTGCGCGTGTGGTATGCAAACGAAACCGGATACAGAGGTACAGGATAAATGTCACACAGACACACACACACAGACACACACACACACACACGACATAAGCCAGAGGTAATGTGTATATCCATGTATGTTAGTCGGTCACCTCCACCACCACCACTACTACCACCACAACAACAACAGCAATAAAAGGAAAACAATAAAACTAAATCTACAGACAATTCACTTCAGCACAGCAAACAAAACTAATAAAAACTTAAACGATTACCTAAAAAAAAACTAATAAAAAAAAGAACATAAAAAGTACCCCCCCTAAAAACATAACTTTACGGACTTAAAAAAAAAAACGAAATTAAAAGAATAAAAATTAAAGAATACATACATTGAACATAAAAAAGACCCCCTAAAAATACAAAGACTTTACAAAAAATGAACGAGAATGAACGAGAATTAACGGTAAAAAAAAAACCACCGATACGTATTAAACCCAACAATAATTTTTAAAGCAAAGAACCCATCATGAAGACAAAGAAACCAATAACAATAACAATAACAATAACAATAATGAACCTCAGACACTCTCTTCAAACGTGTGACAACGATAATCACAAAGGAATGAACAAAGTAAACAAAGAGACGGGATAGGTTTTAAGGAAGGAAGGAAGAGGAAGGAAGGAAGGAAGGAAGGAAGGAAGGAAGGAAGGAAGGAAGGAAGGAAGGAAGGAAGGAAGAAAGAGAGAGTGTATATTCAAGGAAGGAAGAAAGAAAGGAAGGAAGAAAAGAAGAAAAAAAAAGACGTGATGGATTCTAAGGAAGGAAGGAAGGAAGGAAGGAAGGAAGGAAGGAAGGAAGGAAGGAAGGAAGAAAGAAAAGAAAACAAAGAGACGTGATAGATTCTAAGGAAGAAATGAAAAAAAGAAAGAAAAAAAGAAAATAAAGAAAGAAAGGACAAAGAAAGAAATAAAGATTGAAATAGAGAAACAAAGAATGAAAAAGAAAAAAAGACTGCAGGAAAAAGAAGAAAGAAAGAAAAATAGAAAGAAAGCCAGGGTGTTGTAGCCATAAATAGTTAGCCTGTCTATACACCTACCTAACACGGGAGCCAGTTTATATATTTCCTAGTTTTTTAAAGACACTACCTAACACGGGAGCCAGTTTATATATTTCCTAGTTTTTTTATAGATATCTTATTTTTGTTAACGTTTGAGCCTATAGCGCGGTAGGCCTTGATTTCCTTGAGGACTGAGAAGATAGGCAATTAGGCAGTGCATTAGTGAGCCGTTATCATAATACTCCCTCATTAGTCATAACGGAATTACTCGGGGTATCCTGGGTGGTAATTATATATGTAATTATTATAGTTACATGTATTTATATATGTATTAAGTTTTTGTATTAAGTTTATATGTATACGAGTTCATTATGTATGTATGTATAAAGTGTGTCATGTCTGTATTGTAATTAGATTGATAACCAATTACTAAAAATTAACTAAAAATTATAAATGACTAATGAAAACTATGCCTATCTATATAGCTTTTTATATTTACTGAATTGGTGAAATTTTTGTCACTGAAACTTAATGAAATGCAGTAAAAATATAATTAATGTATACAGTTAACTAAAGGCATTGGATTCATTGAATGTTTCTTGAAGTAACTATCATAATATTAATCGTATGAAAAAAAAATCAACTAATACCTAACTAATAGCAATAGCATTAGTAAACATAATAATAATAATAAAGTCATTCCAAATCTAACTCCTAATCTTCCTACACTAAATCCCTAAGTCAATTTACATCTAATCCCCAATCCTCTCACATCAAAATCCCTATTCTTTCAACAATTAATCCCTATTAATCCTCATACACTAAATTTCATCCTTACACCCAATCCCTAATCCTCATACATTTAATCCCTTGTCCATCCACACGTGATTAATCCTCACATCAAATCTTTAATCCCACCACATTTAATCCCTAACCCTTACACCAAATCCCTAATCTTTACTTCTTCCCCTTAATCCCTAAAACACCCAAATCCCTAATCCTTCCCCTTAATCCCTAATAATCCCACCCAAATCCCTAATCATCACAAAAAATTTCAATCATCACACCCACATCCCTAATCCTTCCCCCCAATCCCCAATCCTTCCACCTGTGACACCTTTTGTTTACCTGGCGTGTTAATCAGCATGCCGTAACTACCCATGGCGGTGGTAGTGATTGGTGATTGGATCTACTAATCACTCAACACAAATGATTAGCAAAACAAAACTAATCCACTCGACAAACAACTAAAATGACTATAAATTATCTATATTATCTAAGATGTGTTCCAGTTCTTAGGAAATTATAGATTTTTTTCTTTTTCCATAACACATAAAGCCTTCGTCAGTAGGTTGGCGCCCTTGGTGATTAGCAGCCACTAGTACAGTCTATTGGGTGTCATTATAGAGGGGTCGATATAATCCACAGGGCCTTGCAACACACTGATCAGAGGGTAGGAACGCACGTCCTTCCCCTCCCACGTCTCATAGTCAACTGAGAGGCAGAGCAAAAAGCAGAGGGAAGGGAGGAAAAGGAAAGGCTGGAAAACGTTGCCTACTACGAGGGGTGACTTGGCTAACGTTGCAGCATAGTGGAAAAGTATAGTAGTAGTAGTAGTAGTAGTAGTAGTAGTAGTAGTAGTGGAATGGTGGTGGTAGTAGTAGCGGTAGTAGGAGAGAGATGGGTGGTGGTGGTAAAAGTAGTAGTAGTGGTGGACTGGTGGTGGTGGTAGTAGTAGTAGGGGTAGTAGTAGTAGTAGTAGTAATAGTAGCTGGTAGTTGTAGTAGAAGTATTAACACCACAAAAAAATCTAAATTATTCCACACATATTTTTCATTGTTGTGTGTGTGTGTGTGTGTGTGTGTGTGTGTGTGAGTGTGTGTGTGGTGTGTGTGTGTGTGTGTGTGTGTGTGTGTGTGTGTGTGTGTGTGTGTGTGTGTGTGTGTGTGTGTGTGTGAATGGATGATCTCTCTCTCTCTCTCAAAGCGTATCTAGGTGAAGGCAAACATCTTAGCATCCAGTCCTAGAGAGAGAGAGATGAGAGAGAGAGGAGAGAGAGAGAGGAGAGAGAGAGAGAGAGAGAGAGAGAGAGAGAGAGAGAGGAGAGAAGAGAGAGAGAGAGAGAGAGAGAGAGAGAGAGAGAGAGAGAGAGAGAGAGAGAGGAGAGAGAGAGAGAGGAGAGAGAGAGAGAGAGAGGAGAGAGAGAGAGACGAGAGAGAGAGAGAGAGGAGGGGGGGGGGAGTGTTTAATGTGTTCAACTAAACATTCGCATGGGCGCATTTTTGGGCTGTATAACTGATTCTCTTCCCCCCCCTCTCTCTCTTCAGAATAACTGTAATTCTCATTCATGGGTTAATGTGGGGGGAGAGAGAGAGAGAGACAGAGAGAGAGAGAGAGAGAGAGAGAGAGAGAGAGAGAGAGAGAGAGAGAGAGAGAGGGAGAGGAGAGAGAGAGAGACGAGAGAGAGAGAGAGAGAGAAGAGAGAGAGAGAGAGAGAGAGAGAGAGAGAGAGAGAGAGGAGAGAGAGAGAGAGGAGAGAGAGAGAAAAAAAAAAGAGAGAGAGAGAGAGGAGAAGAGAGAGAGAGAGGAGAAGAGAGAGAGAGAGAGAGAGAGAGAGAGAGAGGAGAGAGAGAGAGAGAGAGAGAGAGAGAGAGAGAAATGGAAGAAAAGAGGAAAAATGAATGAATGAAGGAAGCAAAAGCATGAATAAAATATAATACTGCTAGAGATAGTCCTTGGCGTCCCAGCAAAAAAAAAAAAAAAAAAAAAAAAAAAAAAAAAAAAAAAAAAAAAAAAAAAAATCTTAATATATTAATAAGTAGAGAGGAAGAAACAGACAGACCGATATAGATAAACAAATATAAACACAGATAGCCTATAGTTAATTAAGGTATAAATCTACAGACAGACAAATAAACAAAGGGACAGACAGACAGACAGACAAATAGACAGACAAATAAACAAAGACAGACAGACAAATAGACAGACAAATAAACAAAGACAGACAGACAGACAGACAAATAGACAGACAAATAAACAAAGACAGACAGACAGACAGACAGACAAATAGACAAAGACAGACAGACAAATAGACAGACAAATAACAAAAGACAGACAGACAGGACAGACAGACAGACAGACAGACAGACAAATAGACAAAGACAGACAGACAGACAGACAAATAGACAGACAAATAAACAAAGACAGACAGACAGACAGACAAATAGACAGACAAATAAACAAAGACAGACAGACAGACAGACAAATAGACAGACAAATAAACAAAGACAGACAGACAGACAGACAGACAAATAGACAAAGACAGACAGACAGACAGACAAATAGACAGACAAATAAACAAAGACAGACAGACAGACAGACAGACAGACAGACAGACAGACAAATAGACAAAGACAGACAGACAGACAGACAAATAGACAGACAAATAAACAAAGACAGACAGACAGACAGACAAATAGACAGACAAATAAACAAAGACAGACAGACAGACAGACAAATAGACAGACAAATAAAACAAAGACAGACAGACAGACAGACAAATAGACAGACAAATAAACAAAGACAGACAGACAGACAGACAAATAGACAGACAAATAAACAAAGACAGACAGACAGACAGACAGACAAATAGACAGACAAATAAACAAAGACAGACAGACAGACAGACAAATAGACAGACAAATAAACAAAGACAGACAGACAGACAGACAGACAAATAGACAGACAAATAAAACAAAGACAGACAGACAGACAAATAAACAAAGACAGACAGACAGACAGACAGACAAATAGACAGACAAATAAACAAAGACAGACA
>JACEEZ010020968.1:110000-142500 GCA_016584305.1 Chionoecetes opilio
CAGGATGTTCCCTCTCTCATTGCATTAACCCCTTGAGACCCAGAGCGTTATTTCCATTGCAATTTGGGTGCCATTAGACGATTTTTAGTGAATGTAAGCAATGTGTTATAGATATGACCTGTTTAGTATCCTTGTCCAGTAGCTAATTTGGTATATTAAGTTATTTTTTCGTAATTTTATGGCTAATAAGACAATTTTTTTTATAGCAAAGGAAAAATCTGGGCGTGAAGGGGTTAAGCTCTTTCTCATCTTCATATCCTCACACAATAAAATCTAAGTCAGTGAGTCAGCCTAACCTTATACAACGGATGAATGATACATGAATGAGGACAAAGTGACCTTAATCCATGTAAACGTGACCTGACCTTTCACTCCCACTCTTCTGGATCAACCAATTTAAGCATTCATGTCGTCACCAGATGAACTATGAAGTGAATGTAAAAAACTTTCTAATGGATGCATGATGAATTAATGATGAAGAGCGACCTTATACCATTATACTTGACCTGACGTATCCCCTATACAGGTTCTTGCTATCTTCATTTAATTAAGTTCCCACCAAATAAATAAATCTACACTTACAAGGGATGAATGATGGGTAAATTAATCAAACTGACCTTAAACCATGCAATATAAACTCTGCCGCGGTTAGGTATAAAGATCTTGGTAAAATGCTAGAGTCCTTTCCCGCCCTTATTAGTGGGCTTTTTTCGGCCAGACCTTCACAGATCCCTTCAGATACCTCTAAAACGTAATTATAAAGTGAGGGAGAGATAAAAAAAGGGAAAAAATTACTAACCTAACCTCAATATAACCTAACCTAACCTTACCAATAACCCCCTAGCGAGACCTAAGGGCGAGAAAAAACTACACCTTTTCACTCTCAAATTAAAACAACTGAACTTCGAATTAAAACGAGTGAATTTCAAATTAAAACAAGTGACGTATAAATTAAAACAACTGAAGTTTAAATTCAAACCACTGAAGTTTAAATTCAAACCACTGAAGTTTAAATTCAAACCACTGAAGTTTAAATTCAAACCACTGAAGTTTAAATTCAAACCACTGAAGTTTAAATTCAAACCACTGAAGTTTAAATTCAAACCACTGAAGTTTAAATTCAAACCACTGAAGTTTAAATTCAAACCACTGAAGTTTAAATTAAAATAACTGAACTTAAGATGTTTTTAGTAGGTAGGAGTGAATAAGAAATATGAAAATTAAACTAACCTAACCCCACCTTTGCCCTCACGAACCTAACCTAACCTAACCTAACCCCACCTTTGCCCTCACAAACCTAACCTAACTCCACCTTTGCCCTCACGAACCTAACCTAACCTAACCCCACCTTTGCCCTCACGAACCTAACCTAACCCCACCTTTGCCCTCACGAACCGAACCTAACCCCACCTTTGGTCTCCCTAACCTAACCTAACCCCACGCTTTAACCTCCTAACTAAAGCCAAATCCTCATTAAATAGTGTCAGCGGCAAGGGAAGAACAGAGGCGATGCAGGTCACAAGAGGAAGAAGAGTGAGGCGTTCGTAAACACTTGTCTCTCGCCTCCCTGTAAACAACATGTCATATCTCCAAAAGTAATGATTTGCGACGGAAGCTCAAAGAGAGAATGTTTCTTAGAATAAAAATAAAGTAAACAGAAACCACACTCCCAATTGTGTAGGGAATTTCGGTCCTTGTGTAAAATAATACCAAAAAGCCCACTAATAAGGGCGGGAAAGGACTAGAATTTTACCAAGATCCGTACCCACAGATGCCGCGGCTAGAGATACGGCAGTCGCATTCCGGTTGTGACGGTTAAGAAATATTTTCCCGCCATTCAGGATTTTGGGTTACATTATTTGCAGCCACTCAGTGTTGAGGGGTTAGCTGTTCGTCCATGCATAAAAATAACGGTTATAATGGACGAGAGTTTCACGGTCGTTTTAAGAGACACCAACTATTTTTTCTTGGCCTACAATAGGTGCTTGTTCTATTGGTGCTAGTTTTATTTTGCGCAAACCAAACCAAACCAAACCAAACCAAACAAACAAAAAAAAAAAAAAAAGTATATTTTGTGGTTAAAGTTAGGTTAGGTTTCTTTAAAACCTATGAGGTTAGGTTAGGTTTCATTAAAACAAGGTTAGGTTAGGTTAGGTTAAATTTTTTTTTTTTTTTTTTTTTTTTTTTTTTTTTTTTTTTTTTTTTTTGGGTTTGCGCAAAATAAAACAAGCACCATTAGAACAAGCACCTATTGTAGGCCAAGAAAAAATAGTTGGTGTCTCTGAAAACGACCGTGAAACTCTCGTCCATTATTACCGAAATAACAATCAGGCAAAGGGGAGCCATCCTATTTCCTTAACTATAACCGCTGCCGTACCTCCAGACAACTGAAAAACGGCCGCCGTATTACTAGCCGTGGCAAAACAGGATCCAGCCGCCGTACCTCTAGCCATGACTTATAAGGACACAGGTCAACCCAATATGTCCCTTAAACCACTACGAACAAGTTTGACCTAACCTTTCTCTCCCTCCAAAATGACACTTGTGGAATTTACAGCCGATTGAACCTGTCAGTCGCCTGTTTCCTCGTCTACCTGTCATTTAAGGGGCATTACTCACCTGGCATGGGCCTCGCGGGGTTCCTAAAGGTACTCATGGTCTCCTCACACTCCCGCCATCACAACCACGCACAACACGAAGGAAAAAAAAGTTACATACAGATAGCGCGCCGCCGCCCACCCTGACAGCCTCTCTGTTGTGGCCAACACGCCGCGTCCCGAGGCTGCCGCGGCCACGGCTTAACACTCCATGTTATATTAAATTATCTTTTTTTTTTTTGTATTATCAGTATTTTAGTCTTTTAATTCGAGGAGAATGCCCACTCTTAAGTCCATATTTGAGCCTGAGGTATGTATTGCTATAACATATTTCTAAAAAAATCGATTTTCTCTCATATCTGCAATTAAGCATCTATTTTTGAGTTTTTTGTTTTCTCAATCCATTTATTAAAGTCTATTTTTATATATTTATTTATGTGTTTCTTAAGCTATTTTGGTCATTAATTGAATTTTTTTTTATCCTACATTAAATTTTAGTTACTAAATTAGTTTAAATTAGTTTAAATTAGTTTGTAGCCACCGTAAATTGTACGTAGCTCTTCATTTTATTTAAAATTTTCGAAATTTTGATTTATACTCGCTGAGGAGCAGGATTATCTATTTCCTCAAATAGTAATGAGATTGCCGAAACTATTAATGTTGAAAGTGGCTAAAAATAGATATCTGTGCATTTGTTTTCCAGATTAATGCCACTATAAGAAAGAGTCCAAGAACCATTCCTGAGACAAAGTCCATGGCTCTGGGCTGTGGTGAAGCTCGGCTTTGTTTCCACTGTCGCTGACCGACCTGCGTGTAGGGCTACATGTTTGGCTGGCCCACCACCAAACCCGAACTGAACCCCGCATTTACAGAACTTATTCGGTAAATCCCCACATATGCCGGACTGGCAGAAAAAGTTTGTTATAGCTGAAATTAGTTATATAGAGATCGGTAAAAGTGAGGGTTTACTGTATTACTCTCTGCATGAAGCCTGCTTTATATTTCTTGCTACATGGTATAATGGACTGAATCCTCCTTCATACTATCTACGCAGTGCTTCCTCACAAAAGACTCACCACTGTATTTCTTTGCACTCTGACAACTAACTAATCATTATAACTTCTTTTTAATATTCCTAAACATAATAGGAATTTTAAACTCGTGTAATCACAGTGAAATGAAATCTAATCTGGAGTCAATATAAATGTGGTTAAGATATTAAACATTTGATCCCACGATAAAAGCTGATGATTAGAAATATGTTCTTGTGAAAATGTAAATGCAGCAAGATATACAGGAGAACCTCGTTTAACCGGCATTTAAAACAACGGCAGCTTCAAAACAACGGCACTAATCGACCCAGGTTTTTTTTTTTTTTTTTTTTTTTTTTTCCCCACTGATAAACTCTGGAACTCTCTTCCTGTTTCTGTTTTTCCACTTTTCTATGACTTACATCTTTTCAAAAGAAGAGTAACAAGACACCTGAACTAAATTGGCTCACCCCACTTTTTTATTTTATTCTCTTACTGTCTTCTTTATAGGGACTGGCAACTAAGCGGGCTTTGTGTTACCCATTTTTGTTGTGCCCTTGGCCAGTTCCTTGTGATGGGGGGAAAAAAAAAAAAAAAAAAAAAAAGGGATTTTGGGGGATTCCATAAGAGTAACTCAAAACAACGGCAAAATGAGTTATCCGGCATGCGCTCCCCCCCCCGAGGGTGCCGGATAAACGAGGTTCTCGTTCTGCTAAAAACAAAAAAGAAAAATAAATTCTGCTAACACCGCCATTTCTCTTTACAGACTAATAAGTTATCAATATTGACTTAAGGCTAAAACAGCTTGCACACAATGGTTAGAAATATAAAACAGTAACTTGGCATAATGTTTTTTCTCTGATATACAAATTTGTTCAAACATTAAGTGAGAGATATTGCAGTCTTTAGTTTTGAAGCTTATGGCATTATCCTTTCATCTAAACATCTTTCCTTAGCTAAGTCTCTTCCCTGACTCCTCCATTTCACTATCCCTGCCCTCACGCCTTGCCTCCTCGCATTCATTCTTTTGTCCTTACATCTCTAACCTACTCCCTGACTATACTCGCTGCACGTTAAGTTGGCGAAAATTGGAACCCCTCATTACCCCCTTCTGAACGCACAGTATTAGCTGAGGTGTTGGGGCTTTAGGGCGGAAATTGTAGTATGGCATTCTCACCCAACACCTCAACCAATCCCGTGCGTTCGGAAGGGATGAGTGAGAGGACCCATTTTTGCCAACTTAACGTGAGGCGAGTATATGTATTTCCTGCACTGGTATGTCTCCTCTTCCTCACATTCCCATTCCTTACTCCACCCCTCCAATCACTACATTCCCCGGCCCTACATCCTATACTACCCATTTTCAGGTAAAGAAAAAATATACGGAACTAAAAATATGGATTAATACAAAATGGATTGCTACAGAAATCAACAAACAATAGATATGTATGTATTATGCTTGAAGCTAGAGAAATGTATATGGCTTATGTATAGATATTTACACTATGTGACATTAAGCACATACCCACACATACATTCGCACTAACGTACACACATGCACACACACACACACTGACTGTAATATTTACCCTTACAGATATTGCTGGCTCATCTAGCTCACATAGACTAATGTAGTAATGTGCCTCAAGAATAGCAGCAACAGGCCCTGCACAATGCCGGCACTGTAGCATTAGTAAGACTATTCAACCTTAATAGCGATAGGTATACATGGATCCTTTTGTTAACTTCATAGGAAGTCATATTATGTGTAGGTATAAACAGTACTATATGGTTCTTTTGAGCATGAAAACTAGAGTGTATGATTGAAGAAACATGATAAGTATTGCAGAAATATGATTAATGACAAGGAAAATGTGAATGAAATCTGAACTTGCATTACAGACAATAACTGGTTCATACAAAATCCTGTAGTCCACTAAACATTACAGTAAGTTTAAGGAGCAACAGAATCTAAAAATCACGGGAATCCTCCTACATCCTTGCATGTAATTCCTTCGTTGGCAAGAATATTATGCATACCACTAATACATCCATGGACCATTCTTTGCTCATCAGAAACTTTAAACTTCTGGCCTTCCATTCATTCCCAAAGGATGTACTGTATACAGAAATATCACAAATTTGAGCAAAAATCAAGATGTAGTGAACAGTACAAAAACACTTCCAACTGTTTTACATAAGTAATGAAATATAAAACCACAAAATTACAAACAGCAGTGAGGTGTTCAAACATCATAAGGCTTGCAACACAAAATAATTAACCCTTCATAATCTAAAAATGAAAGCAGGATAGAAAAATGACACTTACTATTTCAAGGTTCAGAAGAGATGGATGCTAAATATGTGTACAGTGGATGCTCAATTTAACGGAACTCGATTTACCGGAAAATTTGATTTTGTGGAATTTTTTTTTTTCCGTTATTCCATTTTCCAATGCTCAATAACGGAAAATCACGCTAAATGTAAATATTTGGTGCAGTTCTGCTAACAGCCGCAGACCCACTCGTTTGGGTAGGCTTGGGGGGCCATAAAGACCACTGAAGAAATGGGATTTACTGGAAACGCTCTCGCTTTTATAGAAAATTCTGTGATATCGAGCTTTATCATGAGCCGATAACGGAAGTTCAATTTAGCGGAAACATTTCTTTACCCAAATCGGATTTGGCTGAATTATTCCATAATATCGAGTTTCTACTGTATATAGTCCACTCTGTTATTCATGCAGAGAAAAGAGAAGCTCATCTATAGATCACTGTGTTGCAAGAGAAGAGTCATGCATCAAAATCTTAAACATTACCTGCTCATTATAACTTTTCACATTAAATCTCACACTCAAACGAAGCAAACTAGAAATGAAGCAAACTAGAAATGAAGAAAACTAAAACAAAGAAACTAAAGAAAACAAACAAAGGAAAATCCCAAAGCAGCTTACGGAGCACTGGTTAGGTCTTACAGGAGAGGAAAACAAACAATATTACAGCAAAATACTAACATTTTTTACGGAAATTTACTACATAGGACAGGAAAATCAAGGATGAAGTTGTGCAAGACAATTATCCAGCTATGAGTTGGGTTGTTAGATAAATAGTAAAAAAATGAAATAATGGAAGCAGGAGGTAAAAAGAGATGCCGAGAGTGAATAGTTAAGGAGAGAGGATAAAATAAAGTGGAGGAATAGGGCGAGCGTTAAAAACTAGGCGAGGAAAAGTTTGAGCATAAGAAACTAAACAAAGACGCAATCAGTAAACGTCTGGAAAAAATAGGTGAAAAAAACAAGTCCGCGGATTTGTAGCCCGGCGCGTCAGCTACTACACCACGGAGGCGACGGAGGGAAGTGAGTATGTAATATAAAGTGAATACAATAAAAACAAAGCTAAAAAATAAGTTACTTAAGGATGAATGTATACCTACAGACTACTACAGAGGGAAAGGATTATTGTGATAGCTCGGAGGAAGACAGAATAAACCAAAAATAAGGTTCAGGAAAGTTTTTATATGAAAGAAGGAAACTGCTACAACTAAAAGGTTCAGGAAAGTTTTTATATGAAAGAAGGAAACTGCTACAACTAAAAGGTTCAGGAAAGTTTTTATATGAAAGAAGGAAACTGCTACAACTAAAAGGTTCAGGAAAGTTTTTATATTGAAGAAGGAAACTGCTACAACTAAAAGGTTCAGGAAAGTTTTTATATGAAAGAAGGAAACTGCTACAATTAAAAGGTTCAGGAAAGTTTTTATATGAAAGAAGGAAACTGCTACAACTAAAAGGTTCAGGAAAGTTTTTATATGAAAGAAGGAAACTGCTACAACTACAAGGTTCAGGAAAGTTTTTATATGAAAGAAGGAAACTGCTACAACTACAAGGTTCAGGAAAGTTTTTATATGAAAGAAGGAAACTGCTACAACTAAAAGGTTCAGGAAAGTTTTTATATGAAAGGAGAAGAAAACTACTACAACTAAAAGGTTCAGGAAAGTTTTTAAATGAAAGGAGAAGAAAACTACTGCAACTAAGGAGCAACACACAACACTGCAAAACTAATCAACTTTAATGTACATCATGAAAATCAATCAAATTATAATCCAAGATATTTAAAAAAAAACTAAAAAATCCCACGAATGACTTAACCCACCCGCTTCCATAAAATCTTAGGCTACGATAAACTTGAGAAATATGTATGTACTCAAAATTATAAAATACATCACTTCAACCTTAGAAAAACTAGAACTGCCCATGAAATATTAACATATCACAAAGAACATCAATAAAATCACGTTTGGGATAATTTCCGTGGTTATATTGCAAAAGAAAATCATCATCCGTCATGAAATAATTTAAAGAATATATGCGTCACCACCAGCATGTTAGAAGATATGGGTTTACTGTTCCCTTGCTGTGGGACGAAACGACTTCTATAATTATTCTGGACCTGTGAAGACCATCCCAAACCAACGCTGCAAATTGCTCTGCTAAATGACTCAATTAAATCATCTTCATAAATAAAGCTTTGACACCAACGAACATGTGGAACAAGACTGAAAGTTTAAGCGTCAAAGAAAACTGATACAAAAAAGGGATATTACAGCCTTATATAACCTCGAGGCCTCTTGTGCGACTTGACGGGATAAAGATAAGTGTACGAACAGTAAGAATAATGATGATAGGTATGATGAAAAGCCAAATGGTGCCAGAAAACCAATTTGGACTGGACAATATATGGAGGCGAGATATCTGGAAACTACCTTTTGCTGTACTAGGCTCTGTTATTTTTAACGAGGTAAAAAATCATGACCCCTTGCTGCTTACTGACTGATATTTGATGCCAGAAGGGAATAATACGGTTCTTCTAAATTTTAGCTGTATTTTATCATAGTTAACCTTATCATCAGGTAAACGTAGGCAAAATTTCAAGCATGAGACCTTAAGATAGAATGGAATTTTCGCCTTGTTGAAAAAAATAGACTATAGGCTCTGCTGCTCTACGAAAGCCTTTAACACTCCTCTCTACTGCTTCCGAGGATCAAGCGACGGTGATACAGATGCTTCCTAAACCTCACCAATGTCAGCTTATAAATTTCTACGTACCTATTATAGTTATCTGCGGACAGGTTTGCGGCAAGGCTATGCAGGCGTGTTATGGAGGGACTGGTTCCTGCACGTCCATTGTGTACTACTGTTGAGGTCTACCCTGGCTGTCCACTTGGTAGCTAAGAACATAAGAACATCAGAAAATAAGGAAGCTACAAGAGGCTGTGAGACCTACACGTGGTAGTTCCTGTCTGTATCTGACTGGCTTCTTCCACTACTGAAGCCAGTGTTAAGGTGAGTACTGATGGCGGCCTGTCTACGTGTGCTCTGGAAGGCTGAGCTAATAGACATCAATGGCATCAAGCACATTATTTACTTGTGTTAAAGACATCAGCACCAAATGAACTAAGTATACACAGGAAAGTATACACAGGACAAGAAAGGAATGGAGAGGATACCTGGAGATGAAATGGTTTCTTGAGGTTCTTATCAAATTAGCCCCCTTGTGGAGTTTGTTTCTGGCGTTTAGATAGTCTGGATACATATATTGAAAGGTGGCATTATATTATATCATGTGGGTATACTGAGCCACCTATCATACATAAACAAAAGGAAGGGGCTATTTAGCAGGTTTTGTAGATGTGACAACCACTCATTGTTTGCTGCCATGGATATTGGTGCTACAGGAAGCATAGAAAAGTATACTTGAATACAGAAAGTACTCCAGACAAGTAGGAAATTAGCTAATGTTGCAAATATCAGGTGACAACCTGGGAGTATTTGTATAGAAACATGTGGTCATTAGTGAGTTAATCAGACAATGTTTTCACTATGTCATCAATAATAACAATAATAATAATAATTATAATTTGCAACTCACATCACTGGGCGGCCATAGCAGTCTTAAAACAAACAGCATCTCTGAGGGTACAAAATATCAACACAACTATGTATATAAGCTGCGACATCTGTGTTTCTATTGAGTTGTGGAAGCTACACTAAACACATGTTAACTACACTACACACGTGGCTTAGCTTGACAGGGACTACCGTGTGTCTGTCTGGAAGGAATCTGATCCTGTGGTGTGGAAAACTTGTGTCTTTTGAGCTCCGTGGCTGCCGGTCGTTGTGTCGGGTGAGCGGGTGGGCGTTGGTGCGCGTGTACTGTACGGTGTGTACAAGTCTTACCACAACCTTAGAGACAACCTTGTACAGTCTAAAATGCTGTAACTGTGACCTTTTAGCTTAACAGAGACAGCGACAACCTTGTACAGCGTCTAAGATGCTGTAACTGTGACCTTTTACCGTACAGTAAACTTGTTTTGGGGCAGGACTTGGCTCTGACTTATCCCAGGGTTGTTACTAAAGCTACCTGATCCTATGCTAATCCTAATGCACCTGGTAGGAATCTATGGCTTGGTGCACAGATGGCTTATATCTAACACACACACACATACACTCTTTTTCGTGGTATTCTGTGCTACGTAGAAAGCAAGGACTGAAGGTACATAAATGACAGAGAAAAAACATATTGAGAGACTATGGCAAGAACATTTTCACCGGTAAGCTCACACTGGTATGTTGTAGAAATTGTAGAACATACAATTCATTAGAACTTCAGTCTACATATAATAATGCTCTGTATTTGTCGGACATGTAATCTGCTTCGTGTTTAGGGTAAGGCTTTTTGAATGTATAAAGAAAATAATAATGTGTGGACTTGCAGTGAGGCGAAAAGCTATAATGTGTGAGCCATACAACATGAATCCTCAGTGTGAAGGTAAGCATAGCCGCCACACGTTAAGTTGGCAAAAATAGGGCCCCGTCACTCCCCCCTTCCGAACGCACGGGATTGGCTGAGGTGTTGGGTGTTGGGGCTTTAGGGCAGAATATCGAGTAAGGCATTCTCACCCAACACCCAACACCTTAGCTAATCCCGTGCGTTCTGAAAGTGTAGTGAGGGTGCCCCATTTTAGCCAACTTATCGTGCAGCGAGTATAGTGTGAACCCAAATCGTCCACCAGTCCAAAGCACGGTAGAAATTGCCATCTACCGAGTGGATGATGAAATAAAAACTACCAAGCTACAGGGGTGACTAGAGCAATCTTTCTATGAGCTCTGATGACTCACTCTCTCTCTCTCTCTCTCTTTTCTATACCAAGGCTCTTACTTTTCTCTGACTCAATGCTCTCTTCAACCAAAGCTGTCTTCTCTCTCTCTCTTATATCCTAAGGCTCTTCTTATTCTCTTTGATTCAATGCTCTCTTCAACCAAACTTTAAGCCTACCATATTTTCCTCTCTGTCTAATCTTAAGACAATCACAAAGCTAAGTTAAAGAAGTGCTAGAAGGGTGATGTCAGTGCCTCAAAGCTGGTCTTGTGCCTCTTTCAATCTTACCTACAAGCCATAGAAAAATTATGTTTCTTCGATGCTCAGAAGCCAAACAGAACCAACAATCCTAAAGGGAAATATTTTAAAATAGCTCATACCTGTAAAAACAATATCAGATAAACACATTTCTTTACAGGTGAGGTGAGAGAGTGAAAACAGGCCTCCATACATAACAAAGAGATGGAGAGAGAATGTAAACACCAGCCCATACCCTACTATGAGGTGGAGAGAGAATGTAAACACCAGTCCATACCCTACTATGAGGTGGAGAGAGAATGTAAACAGGCCTCCATACATAACAAAGAGATGGAGAGAGAATGTAAACACCAGTCCATACCCTACTGTGAGGTGGAGAGAGAATGTAAACAGGCCTCCATACATAACAAAGAGATGGAGAGAGAATGTAAACACCAGTCCATACCCTACTATGAGGTGGAGAGAGAATGTAAACAGGCCTCCATACATAACAAAGAGATGGAGAGAGAATGTAAACCCTACTGTGAGGTGGAGATAAGGGCACACACGAGAATACCCACACAGGAATCAAGGTGGAGAGGGTGGACTAAAGACATTCCTACGTACAGGTGGAGAGAAACTATAGAGACATTCTTACGTACATGTGGAGAGAAACTATAAACAGATGATGACTGGGTGGTGATGTCCTTTGGCTTTGCACTGGGGTACTTGTGTGTGTGTGTGTGTGGGTGTGTTGTGAATGTGTGTGTGTTGTGAATGTGTGTGTGTGTGTGTGTTTGCGCGTGTGTGTGTACATGCATCTACGAGGATAATGATATGTCCCCGTAGGTCATGTTCCACTTTTCGAAAGATGCGAGGGACGTCTGCGGGACCGACCGACGGATCTTCTTGAGGGACTCTTTGAAGTCGACGAGTGTGATGCCGCGGACCTCGGACGGGTCGCAGGACACCACCTGGTCCGGCCGCAGCTCTGGGGGGGAGGAGGAAGACATGGCGGTTGAGGGAAGACTGTTCATCGGATTATTGCTTCACTCTTTTATATTCAATCAATCAATCATCGGGGGCATACGCCGGGGGGCATATCGCCTCGCCCACCCTACGACACCACTCCCGGGGGTCACCACGCGCGAGTCCCCATGCAGGCTCCTTTCCCATACCAAGCAGCTCTCGACAAGAAACATCAACTTGCCCCAGCCACGAGCCTTGTGAGTGCCCCCTTGGCCTCCTCCACGCCGGATTGTCTCTTACAGATACAACCCGATGGGAAGGATCGGTTTCAGGGTAGCGTGCCACATGCCCATATAGCCGAAGTTGGCGCTGACGGACTGTGCAGGTTATAGGCCTCGATACAGTCTCATGGTGCAATCGCTGATTTGACACGTAATCATCCCAGCGATACTCCACGATTCTGCGAAGACACATATTACCAAAGGCATCGATTCGTATCTTCAAGTCGCTATTTCGTGTCCATGTGTGTGTGTGTGTGTGTGTGCTTACCTCTGATCGGCGCAAGGGCACAATCTTTAGCCAGGGCAGTGAGGTCAGAGCCAGAGTAGCCCTCGGTCAGCAGTGCCAGGGTGTTCAGGTCCTTGGCGCTGAGCTCAGACCGCTGCTTGGACAACAGCTTGGTCAGCAGCACTACACGCGTCGGCTGGTTGGGCAGCGACACGTACACACGCTTGCTGAACCGTCTGGGGGGGAGGAGGGGGGGAGAACATTAATTAAGTTGCAATAGTGAGTTATGTTACTTATACACTGGGTCATAGATAAACTTATGAATCTGAACTAACTCCTCACTAACCAGGCTTACCTCAATTCCAACCCACTCCAATCCTATCTAAGCCCACTCCAATCCTATCTAAGCCCACTCCAATCCTATCTAAACCCACTCCAATCCTATCTAAGCCCACTCCAATCCTATCTAAGCCCACTCCAATCCTATCTAAGCCCACTCCAATCCTATCTAAACCCACTCCAATCCTATCTAAGCCCACTCCAATCCTATCTAAGCCCACTCCAATCCTATCTAAGCCCACTCCAATCCTATCTAAGCCCACTCCAATCCTATCTAAACCCACTCCAATCCTATCTAAGCCCACTCCAATCCTATGTAAGCCCACTCCATTCCTATCTAAACCCACTCCAATCCTATCTAAACCCACTCCAATCCTATCTAAGCCCACTCCAATCCTATCTAAACCCACTCCAATCCTATCTAAACCCACTCCAATCCTATCTAAGCCCACTCCAATCCTAACTAAAGCCCACTCCAATCCTATTAAACCCACTCCAATCCTATCTAAGCCCACTCCAATCCTATCTAAGCCCACTCCAATCCTATCTAAGCCCACTCCAATCCTATCTAAGCCCACTCCAATCCTATCTAAGCCCACTCCAATCCTATCTAAGCCCACTCCAATCCTATCTAAGCCCACTCCAATCCTATCTAAACCCACTCCAATCCTATCTAAGCCCACTCCAATCCTATCTAAACCCACTCCAATCCTATCTAAGCCCACTCCAATCCTATCTAAACCCACTCCAATCCTATCTAAACCCACTCCAATCCTATCTAAGGCCACTCCAATCCTATCTAAACCCACTCCAATCCTATCTAAACCCACTCCAATCCTATCTAACCCACTCCAATCCTATCTAACCCACTCCAATCCTATCTAAGCCCACTCCAATCCTATCTAACCCACTCCAATCCTATCTAACCCACTCCAATCCTATCTAAGGCCCACTCCAATCCTATCTAAACCACTCCAATCCTATCTAAGCCCACTCCAATCCTATCTAAACCCACTCCAATCCTATCTAAGCCCACTCCAATCCTATCTAAGCCCACTCCAATCCTATCTAAGCCCACTCCAATCTATCTAAGCCACTCCAATCCTATCTAAGCCCACTCCAATCCTATTAAACCCACTCCAATCCTATCTAAGCCACTCCAATCCTATCTAAGCTCACTCCAATCCTATCTAAAGCCCACTCCAATCCTATCTAAGCCCACTCAATCCTATCTAAGCCCACTCCAATCCTATCTAAGGCCACTCCAATCTATCTAAGCCACTCCAATCCTATCTAAGCCCACTCCAATCCTATTTAACCCACTCCAATCCTATCTAACCCACTCCAATCCTATCTAAACCCACTCCAATCCTATCTAAGCCACTCCAATCCTATCTAAGCCCACTCCAATCCTATCTAAGCCTACTCAATCCTATCTAAGCCCACTCCAATCCTATCTAAACCCCCTCCAATCCTATCTAAGCCCACTCCAATCCTATCTAAGCCTACTCAATCCTATCTAAGCCCACTCCAATCTATCTAAGCCACCCAATCCTATCTAAGCCCACTCCAACCTATCTAACCCACTCCAATCCTATCTAAGCCACTCCAATCCTATCTAAACCCACTCCATCCTATTAAGCCTACTCCAATCCTATCTAAGCCCACTCCAATCCTATTAAACCCACTCCAATCCTATCTAACCCACTCCAATCCTATCTAAGCCTACTCCAGTCCTATTAAACCCACTCCAATCCTATCTAAGCCCCCTCCAATCCTATCTAAGCCTACTCCAATCCTATCTAACCCACTCCAATCCTATCTAACCACTCCATATACAAGCCCACTCCAATCCTATATAAACCCACTCCAATCCTATCTAAGCCACTCCAATCCTATCTAACCACTCCAATCCTATCTAAACCCACTCCAATCCTATCTAAGCCACTCAATCCTATCTAAACCCACTCCAATCCTATCTACGCCCACTCCAATCCTATCTAAACCACTCCAATCCTATCTAAGCCATCCAATCCTATCTAACCCACTCCAATCCTATCTAAGCCCACTCCAATCCTATCTAAACCCACTCCAATCCTATCTAAGCCCACTCCAATCCTATCTAGCCACTCCAATCCTATCTAAGCCACTCCAATCCTATCTAAGCCCACCCCAATCCTATCTAAACCCACTCCAATCTATTTAAACCCACTCCAATCCTATCTAAGGCCACTCAATCCTATCTAAGCTCACTCCAATCCTATCTAAGCCCACTCCATCCTATTTAAACCCACTCCAATCCTATCTAAGCCACTCATTATCTAAGCCACCCAATCCTATCTAAACCACTCAATCCTATCTAAGCCCACTCCAATCCTATTCTGTCCCTCCCACAGCATCAGTCTTCCACCTATAACTTGAACCCCCAGCCTCTACCACCTATAACTTGAACCCTCAGCCTCTATCACCTATAACACCAGCCTCTACCACCTATAACACCAGCCTCTACCACCTATAACACCAGCCTCTACCACCTATAACTTGAACCCCAGCCTCTTCCACCTAAACTTGAACCCCAGCCTCTACCACCTATAATGAACCTCAGCCTCTATCACCATATAACACCAGCCTTAACCACCTATAACACCAGCCTCTATCACATAAACTTGAACCCCAGCCTCTTCCACCTATACTTGAACCCCAGCCTCTACCACCTATAACTTGAAACCCTCAGCCTCTACACTATAAACACAGCCTCTACAACTATAACACCAGCCTCTACCACTCTATAACACCAGCCTCTATCACCTATAACACCAGCCTCTACCACCTATAACAACAGCCTCTACACCTATAACTTAACACACACAGCCTCTACACCTATAACTTGAACCCCCAGCCTCTACAACCTATAACTGAAACCACCAGCCTCTACCACCTATAACTTGAACCCCAGCCTCTACCACCTATAACTGAACCCTCAGCCTCTACCACCTATAACTTGAACCCTCAGCCTCTACCACCTATAACTTGAACCCTCAGCCTCTATCACCTATAACACCAGCCTCTACCACCTATAACTTGAACCCCAGCCTCTACCACCTATAACTTGAACCCCAGCCTCTACCACCTATAACTTGAACCCTCAGCCTCTATCACCTATAACACCAGCCTCTACCACCTATAACACCAGCCTCTACCACCTATAACTTGAACCCCCAGCCTCTACCACCTATAACTTGAACCCCCAGCCTCTACCACCTATAACTTGAACCCTCAGCCTCTATCACCTATAGCACCAGCCTCTACCACCTATAACACCAGCCTCTATCACCTATAACACCAGCCTCTACCACCTATAACACCAGCCTCTACCACCTATAACACCAGCCTCTACCACCTATAACTTGAACCCTCAGCCACACATCAAGCAGCACCTCAGAGCAGCATCGTCCAGCTCCTGAGGCCGATTCGTGGCTCCCATGATGAGTATTTTCTCCTCGGCCTCAGACTTCAGGCCGTCAAACTCGACCAGGAACTCCGTCTTGAGTCTGCGTGAGGCCTCGTGCTCGCCCTCCCTCCGGTCACACAGCAGGGAGTCTATCTCGTCGATGAAGATGATGGCGGGCTGGGGGAAGAAGAGGGGGAGAAAGGTTAAGTTTGAAAGTATGAGTAAGTAAATGAAAAGAAGGCAGTAGTACAGGTATAACAGGTAGGAGCAGCACATTACCTGCAGTTCCCGTGCCACAGAGAAGGTAAAGAAAAAAAAAGAAAAAGAAAAAGGCAAAGAAAATAAGGCAGCCGTAGAGGTATAATAGGTATTAGCATGACATTACCTGGAGTAGAAAGAAGGAAGAAAAAGAAAAAAGTAAAACAGAAGAAGGCAGCAGGACAGGTACAACACACAAATTAACTAAATACAGGTAAGCAAAAGTATAGAATGTAGTATGACTCTCATAGAAAAATACAGTAAATGAGAAAAAAGGTAAAAAAAAAGAAGGCAGTAAGACAAGTAAAACAGGTATGAGCATGACGGGAGCATGGCGGCTTTTGTTACCTCTTTTTCCCCCTTGGCCAGTCCCTTGTGATGAAAAAGAAAAAAAAAAAAAAAAAAAAAAGAGGTCAGTCCTTTGTGATGTATATTTATAAAAAAAAAAAAAAAAAAAAAAAAAAAAAAAAAAAAAAAAAAAAAAAAAAAAAATAAATAAATAATAAATAAATAAATAAATAAATAAATAAATAAATAAAAAATAAATAAATAAATAAATGAATAATAATAATAATAATAATAATAATAATAGCTACCTGGAGTTCCCGTGCCACCGAGAAGAGCGCCTTGACCAGCTTCTCCCCCTCCCCCACATACTTGCTGGTCAGGGTGGAGGCGCTGATGTTGAAGAACGTGGCCGAACTCTCGCTGGCCACCGCCCGGGCCAGCATGGTCTTGCCGTTACCTGTGGCCGCGGGGAACCATGGGATTAGCGGGTGGAGGGGTGGGGGGGAGGAGACATGAGTGTGTGTTGAGTGTGTGGAGGAGGGAATGAGTGTAGAAAGTATATATGGATTATTAAGACAACATGAATTATAGCTAGATGGTTGAGGGGTGGATGAGAGGAGACAATAGAGTGTGTGTGTGTGAGTGTGTGCAGAGGAGGGGATGAGTGTAAGATGTATGTATGAATATATAAGTCACCACAGGTTTAGATCGTGATGGGGTGGATGAAAGGAAACAAAGAGTGCGTATGGAGGAGACATGAGAAAAAGATATGAATAGATAAAACAATCAACACCAAGTCATTTTCTCTCAAAGATCAAGATAGTAGAAGGAATTTATAGTTCTGGTTAGGTAGCTGCATGAACTAATAAACTATACACATCAAAACAAATGCACAGTGAAATTATAAATGCCAAGAATATTCATGTTTTTAAAGCTAAGATTGAGCAATTGAGACAAGGAGACGGGACCCCACGAGTGTAACACAAACTCATTTCCCGTATATCACAACTAGGTAAAATACAACACATCATACTGTCATGGGGGGAGGGGGTCTTCTTTGTTCTTACTCCTTCTCTATGCGTGCGGGAGGGAACACATCAGTCTCTTTCTCGACACACATGGGGTACAGTCAAACCTCGCTATAACGGACAATCGGCTATAACGGACTCCTCCTCCCCCCCTTTAGTCCGTTATATCGAGGTTTGACTGTACTTTGTTACACTGCTGCGAACTGCACACCCTACCAGTGGCCTCTAACATCAGCCTTCACGTGTGCGATGGGGAACATGACATCTGTCCCTTCTCCGCAACACATTGGACTCGGCTGGTAATTCACAATTCGGAAATAAATCGAATCTTTTTCCTTCCTTCGCGAGGACTCAAACCTTCGCCACATCAGAATTGCACTCCCAGACCAGCACGTCACCGATTCCGCCATAAAGTTAACCCGATGGTTTTACGGCTTCTGATGTATTTATCCTCATTACAATACTGAGGCTACAGAGTGTGAGGAGGTTTACCAGGCGGGCCAAAGAGCAGCAGTCCCCTGGCAGGAGCACGCAGGCCTGTGAAGAGCTCCGGCCGCAGCGCTGGCAGGATGACGATCTCCTGGAGGGCTTTCTTGGCCGTCTGGTGGGGAGAGGAAAGGGAGAATTAGGAGAGATGGAAGGATGGAAGGGTTGCAGAGGGAAGGGAGAATTAGAGGGGATGGAAGGATGGAAGGGTTGTAGGGAAGATAAGTGAAGGTGTCGAGAGAAAAAATTGTAACTCAAAATTTTTGTAAAGCGAGCGCTAAGAATTTTTTGTGTGAAGTGAATTTAGGTGCAAAAAAGAAAAAAATTGTAACTCCAAATTTTCGTAAAGCGAGACTGCGTTTAACGAGGTCTAAATGCACACACACACACACATCCACACACACACACACCCCCACACCCACACACCCACACCCACCCCCACCCCCTACCCCACACACCCACCTCCTGGCCGGCAATATCTTCCCAGCACACAGTGGCCGAGGACTCCACAATCTCGTCCATGATGGAGTGGGCAAGGCGTGAGTCCACCCCCTTGAGGGAGGCGGTGCGGCGGTGGCCCGGCACGTGCTTGGCTGCCGGGCCGCTGCCGTTCTGGCCCAGCCCACCGCCTGCCGACCCCCGACGCCTGAGGGGGGAGGAGCCGTTCTGTAGGGGAGGGAAAAGTGGGTTTTAGTCTTATTATTATTAGTGTTTGCAGGCTTTTTGTTACCTCTTTTTTTGTGTGCCCTTGGCCAGTCCTTTGTGATGTAAAAAAACAAAGTCATCATCATCTTTCTGTTTAACGTCAGGCTTTCCCACAGTGTAGAAAGAAAGACTGACACGTTGAAGGAAAGGTCAACATGAAACAAATATTTGAGGAAAAATTAGTGACACACACAAAAACAAACATCACATGATAAAAAGATACAAGAAATAAAAATAGGCCTAAAAAATGACACACAAAGAATGTGAAAAACAGGCGTGTGGCAAGGGGGAAAATATAATAACAATAATAACATTAAATGAATAAATAAACAAAAACATGAAACCAGGCATAGGAAAAAAAGAAATAAAAATGTACGTCCAGTCTGTAGAAACTCCATATAACCAAACTCAATGTACCGAAAAGCTTGTTTGTGGTAAAAATTAGAATTGCGTTATTCCATTTTCAATGGCTTTTAAAATTTCAATATTGCGGAAAATTCTGCTAAATGTAGCACTACAGTAAACCCTCTCGTATTGGGACTAATTGGGCCAAGGAGTGGTCCGAGTAGTGCAAGGATCCCAATAATGCTGGGATAAAATAAAAAATACTATTTTTTTTTTTTTTTAGGTGAATATAGAAAATTTCTAAGTTATGCAAATATCAATAAACATGAGATAAATCATGTAAATAAATAATTCTACAGTAAAAATACAAAATACAATACTGTACAGGAGTAGTGCACAGTACTATCAGGCCTACGTCTGGCAGCGGCAGCCGGCAGCAGTATCATGATGGCGGAGATTTCCTCCTCCTTCTTGGTGTTGGTTGTAGGGCTGCGAGGACCCCTTGAGGAGCACTATGATCCCTGGTGATATCCTATGATGCTATCACAGGCATGGTAGCTGACCTGTCTTCTTCAGGAAGGCACAGGTGCGGCGGATGACAGCGTGTTGTCCTGAGAGGTGGGCAGGGCGCCAGGCGGGGCAGGTCGCTCGCCAGCAGGGTGGGCAGGGTTTTACGTCATTACTAGTTATTATACATGGTAGTGATTATGGTGAGCTGTTATATACACGCGTCATTATTTAGGTCAGTGTAGTACTGTGTGTCACCTTAAATAAGGGTTATTTATAGGTGTTGAGGTGGCGGGGTAGCCAGTGACGGGGACACATTCTTGCCGCGGCCACTCCGTAACTCTAACGGAAAAAGTGTCCGTGTGACATGACCTTTAAAGACTGTGTCAAACGTCTTGTTGACTTGTGATTGGTCGAGAAGTTTTAGAAACAGTTTGTCATTGGCTGGTGACTTATGACAAGTTTGATGACGTCATTACTCGTCAGGGCCTTCCTACCTGTTAACTACCTAACGAGGGAGGCTTGCTGGATATGGTAGTAAGGGCAGGTAGTATCTAGGCGGTGGGAGAGCGGGTGGTAGCTGGAGATACAACCTCCGTTGCTGGATCTGGGTCCAAGGCTCAATGGCCTCAGACACAACAATGAAACCACAATTACCGTATACAAAGTATATGCTCAGTGATGGATCATAAAAGCTCTGCCTGGCTGCCTGGGCCTCTAACCTCACTGACTCACATCATGACACCCTACCTACCCCTTAAAAAAAAAAGAGAAAAAAAAGAGGAGGTCCGAATAATGTCAAAGTCCGAATAATGAGGGTCCGAATACGAGAGGGTTTACTGTATTTGGTGCGGTTCCGCTAAGGGCCTACTACCCACGTATTTGAGTAGGCTTGGGGGTTTCAGGCCTGGTTTCTACAGACCACTGTAGAAACCAGGGTTACCGGACACGCTCTCAATTTTACGGATAATTCTGTTATATCGAGCTAATCAGGAGCCCATAACGGAAGTTCGATATACCGGAATCAGCCATGGCTAAATCATTCTGTTATATCGAGCTTCTACTGTAGATATAAAAAAAATATAAAAATATAAAAATAATTAGATCCATAAAACTGTCCCACCTTCCCCGTGGATACCTGTCTCCTGAGGGGGGGCGGGGTGCTGGGGTGCTTGGGGTCAGCGCGCCCCTTAGCGCCCCCCTTGGCCGCTGTGCCCCCCATGTTGCGAGGCAGCGTGTGGCTCTTGCTGCTGAGCGCTGTGATGCGACGCGCGGCGGGAATCTTCTTGTAGGTCTTGGAGTCTGTGGGGAGGGGGGGGGGGGGGGGGGGAGAGAGAGGAGAGAGAGAGAGAGAGAGAGAGAGAGAGAGAGAGAGAGAGAGAGAGAGAGAGAGAGAGAGAGAGAGAGAGAGAGAGAGAGAGAGAGAGAGAGAGAGAGAGAAGGGAGAGAGGGATGAGGAGAGAGGGATGGGGAAAGGGATGTATGTAGGTGAGAGGAAGGAGTTTTGAGTATGAAGGGAAGGAGAGAAGGAAGAGAGATATGAGGGTAGGAGAGATGGAAGGAGAGAGAGGGATGATAAAGGGGTGGGAGCAGAATAATGAAGGCAAGGAAGAGAGGAGAGGAGCAGGGAGGATGAGGAATCAGGGAAGTTGAGAGGAAGTAGATAAGATGAAAGGAAAAATTTATGTTTAATGAATGTAAATGAAAGAAAGGGTGGAAGGAAAAGAAGAAATATAGATTAGTAAGAAACATAATGACTCTTCTTTTCATTATAACACACATACATACATACATACATTCTTTATAAACATTGCATCATTTCAAATAAATAGTTAACTTTTTTTCATATAATAATTTACTATATAATAATTTACTATATAATAATTTACTATATAATAATTTACTATATAATAATTTACTATATAATAATTTACTATATAATAATTTACTATATAATAATTTACTATATAATAATTTACTATATAATAATTTACTATATAATAATTTACTATATAATAATTTACTATATAATAATTTACTATATAATAATTTACTATATAATAATTTACTATATAACAATTTACTATATAATAATTTACTATATCAATACACTAAATAAAAAAAATATATATATATAGTACAGATACCATGCAACGTACATGCAATACCTGCAATACACTTAAATGCAGTAATGAATTTAAACGATATAAAGCAACATTGAGTGACTATTTAGCACTGAACATAAATAATTTCACATAAAAATCAATGAAAAAAAAACTTAGGATAGGAAACAAATTAATATGCATAGAAACAAAGGAAAGGAAAAGGCAATCCAGGATCAATAACACAGGTGAACGGACAGGTAACAGCCAGTCATCATGCACAGGTGAGTGAAGCAAGACAGGTGCATGGCGCCTCTCTCTCTCTCTCATCCAAGAAGAACCAATGATCTAAATATAAATTGTTCAGGATATGCTCTCTCTCTCTCTCTCTCTCTCTCTCTCTCTCTCTCTCTCTCTCTCTCTCTCATCCAAAAAGAAGCAATGATCTAAAAATAAATTGTTCAGGATATGCTCTCTCTCTCTCTCTCTCTCTCTCATACAAAAAGAAGCAATGATCTAAAAAAGTTGTTCTGTGTTCCTTTGTTGTAGCACTAGTTTCCTCTTCTCACTAACAGACAAATTTACCTACAGCCAAATTCCCAACATCCGACCTCCAAACATCCGACTTGTCCAAACAACCGACTGTTTTCACCACCACATTGTCTTGTTTTGGCCATATATTTTACTTAGTTTTTTTTTTTATAGTTTTAGAAAAATTGATTTGTATGGTTTATTTATGCATGAATTTTACTTTGCTGGCGTATACCACATCGCATGATCGGTCCTTCAAAACATAGCTGATCATTTTATGTTTTTTTCTATTACCATTTTGTCCTTACGTTTATTGGTTTATGTATATTCCGAAATCCGACTATACTAATTATCACCTACCTTTCGGTCCCCGCAAGGTCGGATAATAATATTAGCTGTAGTTCAATTTTTTTATTTTTTTTTTAAATTTATACCCAGTTCTATGTATGTATATTATGTTTGTTCATTTATAGTATTTGCTTAGGCTCTAATACAGTAGCATACTAATGATCTACGCTGTTTTTAAAGAACCCGGCATCCTAGTCTGTTCAAGGGAAGTCACACGTAATAGCCACTCATGAGTTATCAATAGTAGAGGAGTTAATGTTAAAGGGTACAGTGCTGAGAGTATGGTGATTGAGGTGGTTTGGGCACGTGAAGAGGAGAGAAGGTGGTGAGGCATTGGGGAGAGCTGTTAGAGTGGAAGTGCCAGGTGAGAGTAAGGCGATTGAGGTGGTTTGGGCACGTGAAGAGGAGAGAAGGTGGTGAGGCATTGGGGAGAGCTGTTAGAGTGGAAGTGCCAGGTGAGAGTAAGGCGATTGAGGTGGTTTGGGCACGTGAAGAGGAGAGAAGGTGGTGAGGCATTGGGGAGAGCTGTTAGAGTGGAAGTGCCAGGTGAGAGTAAGGCGATTGAGGTGGTTTGGGCACGTGAAGAGGAGAGAAGGTGGTGAGGCATTGGGGAGAGCTGTTAGAGTGGAAGTGCCAGGTGAGGGTAAGGCGATTGAGGTGGTTTGGGCACGTGAAGAGGAGAGAAGGTGGTGAGGCATTGGGGAGAGCTGTTAAGAGTGGAAGTGCCAGGTCGCCGTCCACCAGGCAGGCCAAGGAAGACATGGAGGCAGTGTGTTGAAGAGGATCTGGCAGCATTGGCATTGAAAAGGTGAGGCAATGGATAGAGATAGTTGGAAGCGTATCATCGGCCGTCTAACTCATCAGATATTATGGGAAAATCTGACGTTAAACAGAAAGAAGAAGAAAGATTATCAATAGCAAGGGAAGGGTTCTATAAATCAGTCTCTTTTTCATGAATAGAGATAGTTGGAAGTGTATCATCGACTGTCTAACCTCACAAGATACTATGGGAAGATCTGACGTTAAACAGAAAGAAGAAGAAAGGATTATCAATAGTAGAGGAAGGGTTCTATATAATCAGTCTCTTTTTCAAACTCAAGTTGAATGTATAAGGTGACGTTTCCCTGACTCACGCTTTCCCCATCCTTCACGGCCATAAATCTATACTCCTTCCTGTCACACACAAACGCTGGTGTGCCGGATGTGTCTCAGGCCATCCCGCTGCCATGCTTAAACACCCTCACATCGCTTCAAAGAAAATATACCGGCACTCTGCTACTTACACACACTCTAGTTACAGTTCACTTCAAGTCTCAAGATACAAGAAAGTAGCAAGTTTAACCCCTTCACGCCAGATCTTTCCTTTGCCGTATGAAAATAGTCTGTTGTTAGCCATGAAATTATAAAAAGTAACTTAATATACCAAATTAGCTAGTGGACAAGGATACTAAACAGGTCATATCTATAGAATAAGCTTATAATTCATTGAAATAGTCAAATGAAGGTCAAATTACAATGGAAATTACGTTCTGGGCCTCAAGGGGTTAAGTCTCGAGATACAAAACCTATCTGTATATAAAAAACTGGGGCTTTTACTAATATTCAATCACTGCTATGTGTCTCGGAAGCATTAGAGTGGAGCCAATGATGATGGTGATAGCCAGAACCATTGAACTAGAGTGCTTCCTCGCTATATGATGCCTCGCTTCAACGATCCATCCCTCTTAGTATCCTTTTCTCTTTCTACAATGACTCTCCTTGCTTGTATGATCACATGAGCAATCTGTGACATCTTCTATAGTCTATTTAACATGTGAAGGTTGTTGATATTTTTTCTTTTGTCTGATGGTTGTGGTCTTGTATAATTCCTTCAATATTCAACTTATTTCTCGCTATATGATACATCCTCTTAATACCCTTTTGTCTTTTTACGATGGCTCTCGCTTGCTTACATGAGTGCACGAGCAATCTGTGATATCTTCCAGGCGGCCAGCACTCTCTACGGCCTGATGCTGCACTGTACTGCTATGTCTTTTGGTGAGTGGTGCAAAGATATATAGACAGCCAGCAACCTGATCAAGCCAGAAGCAACAACAGGAGGAGGAGGAGGAGAAATAGTGGTTTGAGAAAGAGAAAGAGAGATAGATAGATAGATAGATAGATTGATAGATAGATAGAAGCCAGCAACAACAGGAGGAGGAGGAGGAGAAATAGTGGTCTGAGAAAGAGAAAGAGAGAAAGATGGATAGATAGATAGATAGATAGATAGAAGCCAGCAACAACAGGAGGAGAATTAGTGTTCTGAGAAAGAGAAAGATAGAGAGGGATGAGTTTGAGATGTAGAAATAATAAAGTGAATAGAATAATAGCTTCGAGAGAAGAGAAGAGGAGGAGAGAGAGGATCGTAGAGAAGAGAGAGAAGAGGATAGGAGAGAGAGAGGAGAGAGAGAAGAATAGAGAAGAGAATAGAGAGAGAGAGAGAGAGAGGAGAGAGCGAATAGAGAGAAGAGAAGAGAGAGAGAGAGAGAGAGAGAAGAGAGAGAGAGAAGAGAGAGAGAGAGAGAGGAGAGAGAGAGAGAGAGAGAGAGAGAGAGAGAGAGAGAGAGAGAGAGAGAGAGAAAAAAAAAACCACACCTAGAAGACAGACGTACACAAAGAAGAAAAAATTGATAATAATAAAAACCAGAAAAAGAAAGTGAGAAACATAGATAGAACAATAGGAAGAGATAAGGCAAACCACCACCACCATCATCATCATCATCAATATACCTTCCTGGGGCCTGGCCTGGGGTCGGCGCTCCCCCCTGCCCCCCACCTCCTCCCCCATCACCTGGGGGGCTACCCTGGCGCGGGGCTTGTGGGTGGGGGCGGACGGCAGACCCCCCCGGCCCCCCACTATGGCCCGGCGGGGGGAGTGGGTGGTGCGGGAGGGGGGGTGAAGGGGGCATTGAGGGGGGTGGGGGGGGTGTCCAGCTCCAGGCGATGTAGGTGTACCACGGCGTCTAAAAAACAGACATGCGCGTACGTACAAACATAAGTGGTCTAGAAATAAAAAGATGTACGTACACAGGTGTAGGAGTGTGTGCGTATACTACTGTGAGGGGCTGGAATGGGTGCACATCAGGGATGGATTATTTGGTATTCCCATTAGAATACAGTATTTGGGTGTATTCTTATTCGAACTGATTGTTATTAGAAATCAAAGTATTCTCATTTGTATGTGAATACTTGGGTAAAGTATTCATATTTGTCAAATAATCTGATGAATATTCATAAATGTATGATCATAAATAACCCTTCATTTGACTGTGAAGCACTAACTTCAAGAAGACCGATGTGGTGCATTGGGGCACGCTGTAAACATTGTGAAGAAAACATGGTCAGTGCATCACTTTAGTACACCTTTACTACACTGCTCAGTGGCAGCCAGGAATAATTGTTATTACAAACAGTATTCACAAATGCATTTATGAATACTTCCATGAAATATTCGTATTTGCATTCAAATTCGAAGTATTTCATTGTATTCGTATTTGTATTCTTAGAAATTTGAGGTACAGTATTCGTATTTGAATATTTAACTCATGTATTTACTCCATCCCTGGTGCACATGTTTGTATACTTTGGGGTTCTGAGGTGCACACACACACACACACACACACACACACACACACACACACACACACACACACACACACACACACACAAGCAAAGCAACATAAAATATCTAAACATTCCTTACAAATGTAGCAAACATTGACACACTGCAAACACAGACATAAATAGATAATAATGGATCTAGTCATTCAAAATCCAAACATTTAATTAAGCGTACTACGTGATGAAAAGAAAATATTTTGCATGAAATCAATAAAAACAACAAATAAGTAATGATAATTGTTAAAAAACTAAATACTACAAATTAATGAATAAAAGGAAAAAATAATGCATATTTAATCTGAACTGCAAAAATTGTAGAAAAATTATTCAGAAGAGAATTTTTTTATAATATTATGTACTACCGTAGATAACAGTGAAGTCGCCACCTGCAGTGAAGTCGCCAGGCGCCAAATATTACGAATTATAGCATCACTACTGATTTGTATGTGCCACTGAAGATGTTACACAGTAGTTTATATCATGGCTGTATAATCTACCCTGTTTCAGCGTTGTTTTATGCTTTGTATCTGCAAGTATAACTGTTGGGCATTTTGTTTCTCACGTTTTTCTTTGCGCGATGACAGACAGTAAACAGTAGCTTTTCGGGCGGCAGGACACAGACTTGCCAGATCTTTCAAACTTGAATAGAATTTATTTTCACGTTGGCAGAAGAATTTTTATATATCCAAGCATCTTCCGCAGCTAATGTATATAGAGACTTATTTTACTTTACCTCTATTTCCCTGAATCCCCAGAGTGGCGACTCAACTGTTTGGTTAAAATACTAGGGTGGCGACTTTACTGTGTAGGGATAGTGAAGTCGCCACTCGGTTTTATTTTTGTCATTTGTTCATTTATAGCCCTAATATGACACAGATGAAGACACAAAATGACACAGACTTTCCAGATAGCCCCTTCTAACTTTCCTGAAATCATGGATGTAGAAATGTAAGTATTAACGCCACCACACGTCTGTAAATAACAAAGAAACGTAGAACTGGAGACTTCACTGTTATCTACGGTAGTGCAAGTAGTAAAAATAATCAATCTAATTACTTGTCTATCTATATTTGAAATGATTTATTGACATACCTATCTATCTATTTATTTATCTATATATCTACCTATTAATTCATATTTACCCCTTATAAGGTACCTGCACACCTACCTCACCACAGGGAAAAGAAAAGAAGTAATCACTGGAAAGCACATCAGAGGTTTCAACAGGTAAATTGATAGGTAACGTATCCAGGCATATTCTAAGGTGCAAATTTAGAGTAAACATTTCAGTAAAGTTCCTATTCATAACCCAAGACAAGATGAACTATTAATGCAAAGATGAAAAATAGAAGTTAAATTATAATGTAAACTTTGAAGTGTATGAATAAGGAAAAAAGTATATAAGAATAATATGTTATGGTGCATTAAGAATATTTTTTTGTACTGAGTGGTGAAAAATACATACTACTGAGAGCGAGAGAGAGAGAGAGAGAGAGAGAGAGAGAGAGAGAAGAGAAGAGAGAGAGAGAGGAGAGAGAGAGAGAGAGAGAGGGGAGAGAAGAGAGAGAGAGAGGAGAGAGAGAGAGAGAGGAGAGAGAGAGGAGAGGGAGAGAGAGAGAGAGAGAGGGGAGAAAAGAGAGAGAGAGGGAGAGAGAGAGAAGGGGAGAGAGAGAAGAGAGAGAGAGAGAGAGAGAGAGAGAGAGAGAGAGAGAGAGAGAGAGAGAGAGAGAGAGAGAGAGAGAGAGAGAGAGAGAGAGACCTGATCATATATGTCTCTCTCCATTTTAATGTAGAATTTAAGAAATCAGAATATGATAAATGCAAATAAGTGGTGGTAGTGTTGGTAGCAGTAGCAGTAGTAGTAATTGTAGTGGTGAAGGCAAAAAAACCAGTAGTGAACATACAGCCATAGCAACATCGCCAATAATAATAATAATAACAATAAAAATATCAGCAACAAGAACTCCCCCCCCAAAAAATCAACTATCAAGTACAGACACAGCCAGTGGCGTAGCTACAGCCGGGGGGTAGCATGTGCCCCCCATGAGAATCCGGTACCCCCCACTAGCCATGGCTGCCGTATTCTGTATAATGATCTAATACCCACCACTGATCTGATCTTAGAATATGCCCTTATACCCTTCTATGTGGCGTCAGAGTGGCCCCTGAACTCCGCTGCCTAGTGCCCCTCCAGGTGCCCCCCCCCCCCCATTGATAAGATACCTAGCTACACCACTGAACACAGCACTCCTCCTCCTCCTCCTCCACCACCATCATCTCCTTCTTCCTCTACCATCACCTCCTGCTCACCCAGCATATCCAGGCGCTCGTTGGCCATGAGGAGGTTGGTCTTCATCTTGTCCTGGAGGCGCTGTGCCCGCTCGTACGCCTCGCCCCGCCCCACGCACTCCACCGCGATGCCCGCCTCGAGCTCCGCGATGCCCCGCTTGTACATGTCCATGGCGGCCTCCTTGTTGCCTGATGGAGGGAGAGAAGGAGAGTTAGTAAGGATAATAAGGTACGAATAGAGAATGTAGAAAGAGAAAGAGAAGAATAGAGAGAGAAAGAGAGAGTTAGAGGTCCATGGCAGCCTCCTTGTTGCCTGATGAGGAGACAGAGAGAGAGTTAGTAAGGATAATAAGGTACGAATAGAGAATGTTAGAAGAGAAAGAGAAGAATAGAGAGAGAAAGAGAGAGTTAGAGGTCCATGGCAGCCTCCTTGTTGCCTGAAGGGAGGGAGAGAATGAGAGAGTTAGGATAATTTTTTTCTTCTTGTATACTTTGGAGTTCTGAGGTCCTACATACATACATATATACATGCACACACACACACAAATCAACATAAAATACCTATAAACAAACATAGGGTAGGAAACTAGGAATAGAATGCAGAGAGAGAGTTAGAGATATAAATATATGATAGGAATAGAGTGCAGAGAGAGAGAGAGAGAGAAGAATAGAGATAATTATAATAGAGCGAGAGGAGAGAGTTAGGATACTAAGGTATGGTTTGAGTGCTGAGAGAAAGAGGAATAGATAGAATAGAGTTACTTAGGATAATAAGGTATGAATAGACTCGAAGGAAGAAGTATACGAAGAGAGAGAGAGAGAGAGAGAGAAGAGAGAGAGAGAGAGAGAGGAGAGAGAGAGAGGGGAGAGAGAGAGAGGAGAGAGAGAGAGAGAGAGAGAGAGAGGAGAGAGAGAGAGAGAGAGAGAGGAGAGAGAGAGAGAGAGAGAGAGGGAGAGGAGAGAGAGAGGGAGGAGAGAGAGAGAGAGAGAGAGAGAGAGAGAGAGGAGAGGGGGTAGGATGAGATACAAATAGAGAATTTCAGAGAGAGAGAGAGAGAGGAGAGGAGAAGAGAAGAGAGAGGAGAGAGAGAGAGAGAGTAGAGAGAGAGAGAGAGAGGGGAGAGGAGAGAGAGAGAGACGGGGGAGAGAGAGAGAGAGAGAGAGAAAAGGAAGAGGACGAGGGGGAGAGACAGAGAGGAGAGAGAGAGAGAGAGGTTAGGATGATATACAAATAGAGAATGCAGAGAGAGAAGAGAGAGAGGAGAGAGAGTTAGGGATGATATACAAATAGAGAATGCAGAGAGAGAGAGAGGAGAGAGAGAGAGAGAGAGAAGAGAGAGAGGGGGAGAGAGAGAGAGAGAGAGAAGACGAGAGAGAGAGACGAGAGGGGAGAGAGAGAAGAGAGGAGAGAGAGTTTAGGAGAGATACAAATAGAGAATGAAGAGAGAGAGAGAGAGAGAGAAGAGAGGAGAGAGAGAGAGAGGGGGGAGAGAGGAGAGGAGAGAGATGAGAGAGAGAAGAGAGAGGAGAGAGGGGAAGAGGAGAGAGAGAGAGAGAGAGAGAGAGAGAAGAGAATAAAGAGAGATAGTTAGAAGCCTATAGGGTAAGAATACAGTGTGTAAGGGTGTCTGTTCTATATAGCTCTCACTCACACTACCTCGCTCCAAAACTACGAAGGACCTCTCACTCAAAATGGTCAGAGGAAGGAGTGACTCATCAACTGTGTATAATAACAATGTCACAGTTTCCTTTACATGCCTCTCTGTAACTAATATAGGCTACTTAACTTGTTCACCGTAGCTAACACAGTCCTTCCTTGATTAAAACAACAACAACAACAACAACAACAACAACACTTCACAATTAAGAAATTACGGTGGTGTTCCATATACGATGTCTTCCAAAATTGTAGTAGTAGTAGTAGTTGTATTAGGTAGTTGTTGTTGTAGTAGTAGTAGTAGTAGTAGTAGTAGTGTAGTAGTAGTAGTGTAGTAGTAGTGTAGTAGTAGTGTAGTAGTGTAGTAGTAGTAGTAATAGTAGTAGTAGTAGTAGTAGTAGTAGTAGTAGAAGTAGTAGTAGTAGTAGTAGTAGTAGTAGTAGTTGTATTAGGTAGTAGTAGTTGTATTAGGTAGTAGTAGTGTAGTAGTAGTAGTAGTAGTGTAGTAGTAGTAGTAGTAGTAGTAGTAGTAGTAGTAGTAATAATAGTAGTAGTAGTAGTAGTAGCAGTAGTAGTAGAAGTAGTAGTAGTAGTAGTAGTAGTAGTAGTGTAGTAGTAGTGTGTAGTAGTAGTAGTAGTAGTAGTAGTAGTAGTAGTAGTAGTAGTAGTAGTAGTAGTAGTAGTAGTAGTAGTAGTAGTAGTAGTTGTATTAAGTAGTTGTAGTAGTAGTAGTAGTAGTAGTAGTAGTAGTAGTAGTAGTAGTAGTAGTAGTAGTGTAGTTGTAGTAGTAGTAGTAGTAGTGTAGTAGTAGTAGTAGTAGTAGTAGTAGTAGTAGTACTAGTAGTAGTAGTAGTAGTAAGTAGTAGTAGTAGTAGTAGTAGTAGTAGTAGTAGTAGTAGTAGTAGTAGTAGTAGTAGTAGTAGTAGTAGTGTAGTAGTAGTAGTAGTGGTAGTGTAGTAGTAGTAGTAGGTAAGTAGTAGTAGTAGTAGTAGTAGTAGTAGTAGTAGTAGTAGTAGTAGTAGTAGTAGTACTAGTAGTAGTAGTAGTAGTAGTAGTATTAGGTAGTAGTTGTATTAGGTAGTAGTAGTAGTAGTAGTAGTAGTAGTAGTAGTAGTAGTAGTAGTAGTAGTAGTAGTAGTAGTAGTAGTAGTAGTAGTAGTAGTAGTAGTAGTAGTTGTATTAGGTAGTAGTAGTAGTAGTAGTAGTAGTAGTAGTAGTAGTAGTAGTAGTAGTATGTAGTAGTAGTAGTATTAGGTAGTAGTTGTATTAGGTAGTAGTAGTAGTAGTAGTAGTAGTAGTAGTAGTAGTAGTAGTAGTTGAAGGAAAAAATACATAGAAAAAAACAAAAAAAGAAGGAAAAAATACATATAGTAGTAGTAGTAGTAGAAAGAGGAAGAGGAGCGGTAGTAGTAGTAGTAGCAGTTGTAAAGTAGTAGTAGTAGTAGCCCCCCACAACCATCGATTTAGACGGCCTGAACTACCAGGCCACTGTAGTGGAGAGCGGCATATTAGTGTAGATTAAGATTAAGTTATTCTAAAGCTTTATCTGGCTCTAGTCAGGCCTCACCTAGACTATGCAGTTCAGTTTTGGTCTCCATATTACAGGATGGATATAGTGTTGTTAGAAAAAGTGCAGAGAAGGATGACCAAAATGATACAAGGGATGCGTAACTTTAGTTATGAGAGGAGATTGAAGTTATTAAAATTACACTCACTCGAGAGACGCAGAGTAAGGGGCGATCTGATAGAAGTTTTTAAGTGGAGAAAGGGATTTAATAAAGGAGAGGTAGGAAAAGTTCTTACGGCTTTTAACCAGGGTAGGACAAGAAGTAAAAGGATTCAAGCTGGAAAAGCGTAGATTTAGAAAGGAAATAGGGAAAAACTGGTTCACAAATAGGGTGGTGAATGAGTGGAATGGTCTCAGTAGGGCAGGTAGTTAGTGCGGAGTCATTAGGGAGCTTTAAAGGGAGCTGGATAGGTTCATGGATGGGGATGAAAGGTGGATGTAGGT
>JACEEZ010020968.1:150000-160000 GCA_016584305.1 Chionoecetes opilio
CTTTTCCTACTTTCTCTTTCTCCCACTCATTCCCGTCTGCATCTTCCTCCTCTGCACTCTTCCTCCTCCTCCTCCTCTTCTTTTACTTCTTCCTATTTTTTCTCCTATTCTGTCTTCTTCCTCTTCTCGTCTTTCTTTTTTAACTTCTGCTCTTCCTTCTTGCCTTCTTTACCCTCCTCTTTCTCTTCCTCTCCCTCTTCATATTCTTTCCCTCCTGCTCCTCCTCCTCTTCAGTCTTTTTCCTCCTCCTCCTCTTCTTTTACTTCTTCATCTTCTTTCCTCTCCTCCTCCTCCTCTTCTACAGTCTTCTTTCTCCTCCTCTTCTTCTTTTACTTCTTCTACTTCTTTCCCCCCCCCTTCTCCTCCTCCTCTACAGTCTTCTTTCTCCTCTTCTTCTTTTACTTCTTCACATTCTTTCCCCTTCTTCTCCTTCTCTTATTTTACTTCATCTTCTTTCCCCTCCTCCTCCTCCTCTCATTTTACGTATTCATCTCCTTTCCTCTCCTCCTATCCAGTCTTCTTTCTCATCCTGGTCCTCCCTCTCTATTCTTTCTTCTTTATCTTCTTACCCCTCCTCCCCCTCCTACGCGTGCTACCCCACAACAGGCCACGCAGGAATCCAGGTCATGCCGTAACTACAACAACACCCTGTCACCATGTATACAAAACCCGGTCACTATTATATCAACACCCCCCCTGCCTCCCTGCCCACGTACCCTCCCCCCCCCCCCCCCCCCTGCCACCCAGTACCCTACCCCCACCCTGCCCGCCCACTGGGCCCCACCCCCTGCCCGGACCCTCCCCCCCTGCCCCCCCACGTGCCTACCCCTCCCGCCTGCCCCCGTGCCCCCCCCCCCGCCGCCGCCCACGTACCCTACCCCCTCCCCCTGCCTGCCCACGTACCCTACCCCTCTACCCCCCAAAAAATATAAAACCTTCCCTTCATACATCATACAAAATAACAGGATAGCCATTACAGTTATTTGTATTGTTGTTTCATCGCATTCAACGGGTGTACAATAGAGTGGTGTATGGGTGAACTGTTTCATCGCATTCAACGGGTGTACAATAGAGTGGTGTATGGGTGAACTGTTTCATCGCATTCAACGGGTGTACAATAGAGTGGTGTATGGGTGAACTGTTTCATCGCATTCAACGGGGGTACAAAGGTGGTGTAGGGTTTTAAAGGGGTATAAAAAATGTTATTTAATGACTGGTAAGTGTATAAGTAGGTTAATTAAGTGCTAGACAAATAAAATGCACTATATACTATGTCAATAAATGCGGTGTATATTTTCAGTACTAGTGTATAACTGTATATAAGCCCCCAAATACGTACAATACACTCACTTAGGCCTATACACACTAATACAACCTAATAATAATAACAATAATAAATAATAATAAATAAATCATATAATAAATCAAATAAACGTGGTATAAATATATATCTCAGTCTGTTCCATGCCACATCTCTATCTGTTTTTGCTACTTCACAACTTTTATTAAACCAGTCATTCTGCCTCTTTACCTTCCATGTTATCTTGGGTACATTTTTATCAACAGCAATATTAGACATTACTATATAAATAAATGCGGTGTATATTTTTAGTATAGTGATATAAACCCCCCAAAAACGTACAAACACTCCTTAGGCCTTACACACTAAAAGCCTAATAAAATAAAAAAATTAATAATAAAAATAAAAACAAATAATAAAAAAATAAACTGTGTATTTTCGGATGTTAGCAGACATACATACATACATACACCCAAAAATATACTACTATACTATACAATATCTTATACGTTCAAATAAACGAGGCGTATTATTTTACTATGAATCATAACGTAGATGTATAAATGAACCAAAAAAAACCGTTTAGTCCATTATACATATTACATAAAATTTAAAGTGTATACTTAATGAAAACAATACATATCTATTGTATGTATGTGTGTGTGTGAGTGTGTGTGTGTGTGTGTGTGTTCATCTAGATGTATTTTACAGGGCCAGAGCAATGCTCATGTGGCCCCGTCTCCAATCAACATTTTTATCACATCCCCTTTGTGCTTTTTTTGCCGAAGCAACCACCCCCCGAGAGCGGTCACAAACCCCCGGCTAACACCCGGTACCCATTCACTGCTGGGTGGACAGGGGCTCGGGATTTAAGGAAACAACCCATCTGTTTCCGCTCCGCCCGGGGGTCGAACCCGGGAGTTCTCGGTTGTGAACCGAGCGTGATATCCCTTACACCAAGGAGTACCCTGTGTGTGGGGTGTGTGTGTGTGTGTGTGTTGTGTGTGGGTGTGGGGTTGGGTGTTGTGTGTGTGTGTGTGTGTGTGTGGTGTGTGAGAACAGGTTTAGTCATGTACCCAGGTAACATACGCACATGCATACAAATACACATGCATACATACACACACACACACATATATACACACACACATACATACACACACACACAACACACACACATACACACACACACACACACACACACACACACATACACACACACACACATACATACACACACACACACACACACATACATACACACACACACACACACACATACACACACACACACATACACACATACATACATACACACACACACACACACACACACATACATACATACACACACACACACACACACATATTACAGTCGCCTTTCTAATATTAGTATAGCAGACTGGAGTTGTATTTCACCTTCATAATATAATACTGTACTTAACTATTTACTTTTATTTTCAGGTTTGGTGTGTCATTCTCTCTCTCTCTTCTCTCTCTCTCTCTCTCTCTCTCTCTCTCTCGTGTTGATATAGTAACTGTATCTCCTTTGTCTCCCCTTTTTTCACCAGTCACTTGGCATGTCAACTAAACATGTCAATACTGTCAACGAGAGAGAGAGAGAGAGAGAGAGAGAGAGAGAGAGAGAGAGAGAGAGAGAGAGAGAGAGAGAGAGAGAGAGAGAGAGAGAATATACGCAACAAAATTCTTAGCTAGTATCAAAACATATAATTAGAGATAGTTTCTGAATCCCTTTGAATCCCTGGAACCCTGCCAAGAGAGAGAGAGAGAGAGAGAGAGAGAGAGAGAGAGAGAGAGAGAGAGAGAGAGAGAGAGAGAGAGAGAGAGAGAGAGAGAGAGAGAGAGAGAGAGTTGCAGTGGCTCATTATATTTTTAAGGAATACTTTTAACAAGCTCTCTCACACCTCATTAAAAAAAGGAATCAGTTCGTGAGTCAGTCGAGTCAGTAAGTCAGTCAGGTAATTAGTTTATCAGGCAATAAGTCAGTGAGTCAGTAAGTCAGTCAGGTAATTAGTTTATAAGTCAGTGACTCAGTGAATCAGTCAATGAATCAGTTAGTAAGTCAAAAAGTCAGTCAGTGAGTCAGTTGATTCGGTTAGTCAGATAATTAGTTTATCAGGCAATAAGTCAGTGAGTCAGTCAATGAGTAAGTTAGTCAGGCAATAAGTCAGTGAGTCAGTCAATGAGTAAGTTAGTCAGGCAATAAGTCAGTTCATGATTCAAACAGTGGGTCAGTTGATTCGGTTAGTCAGTCAAGTGAGTCAATAACGCGTGAGTCAGTGTAAGTCAGTTAATTATTCAATCAGTGAGTCATTCTGTGCATTATAAAGTCAGTTGGTGAGTCAGTGAAGCGTGAGTCAGTGTAAGTCAGTGAGTCAGTCTGTGCATTATAAAGTCAGTTGATTCGGACAGTCAGTTGGCGAGTCAGTGAGTGAGTCAGTGAGTGAGTCAGTAAGTCAGTCAATCAGGTAATGGTTCAGTGAGTCAGTATGTGCGTTATAAAGTCAGTAGATTCGGTTAGTCAGTGAAGCGTGAGTCAGTGTAAGTCAGTTAATGATTCAGTCAAGTGAGTCAGTCTGTGCATTATAAAGTCAGTAGATTCGGTCAGTCAGTGAAGCGTGAGTCAGTGAGGTGGTCTGGATTCGGACTTATAACTCACACCACTTCCTTCCTGTCCTTCCCTCCCTCCCTCCTTGCCTCCTTCCTCCTCCTCCTGTCTTCCTATTATTATCTCTCTCTCTCTCTCTCTCTCTCTCTCTTCCTTCTTTCTCCTTCTCTATCTCTTCCTTCTTTCTCCCTCCCATTTCCTTCCTGTCCTTCCTTCCCTCCTTACCTCCCTCCTTCATTCCTCATCCTCCTGTCTTCCTCCTTCTTTATTCCTCATTCATTCTCTCTCTCTCTCTCTCTCTCTCTCTCTCTCTCTCTCTCTCTCTCTCTCTCTCTCTCTCTCTCTCTCTCTCTCTCTCTCTCTCCTTCCCTCCCACCTAACCTCCATCACTCCCTCCCACATTGTGACCTTACCATCTCTCTCTCCCTTTCTCCTCTCTCTCTCTTCTCTCTCTCTCTCTCTCTCTCTCTCTCTCTCTCTCTCTCTCTCTTCTTTTTCTCTCTCCTATTTACAAGAGGATGTGAAGAAAGGGTGTCGAGAGAGAGAGAGAGAGAGAGAGAGAGAGAGAGAGAAGAGAGAGGAGAGAGAGAGAGAGAGATAGAGAGGAGAGAGGAAGAGAGAGAGAAGAGAGAGAGAGGGTGTTTCTTCGACTAATTACATCCATTTCTCTCATCGTAACAGATATAGCTATAGAAGAAAAAGAAGAAAAAGAACTACAACAATAATATATAATAAAAAGAGTAATAATCTATAATAATATAAGCGAAAAGGGTTGTCTGTGTGTGTGTCTGTGTGTGTGTCCGCGATAGATGCCGCCCCCCGTGGCACAATCCACATTATGGCACATTTTTGGAACCAGCTCGACCAGGGGCACATTATAAGCCCACTTATGAGATGATCCGATCACTTTTTCTTCTTTTTTTTAGCAGCCTATTAGCGAGATTGTGAAAAAAAAATGTGGGTTGCGAGAATTGAGGAAACCTTGACGTAGGTGATGGGTAATGGGTGAGTGAATGGGGGGTGATGGGTAATGGGTGTGGGGTGAGGTGAGTGAATGGGTGGGGGGTGATGGGTGAGGGAATAGGTGGGGGTGAGGGGTAATATGGTGAGTGAATGGGTTGTGTGGTGAGGGTAATGGTTGAGTGAATGGGTGAGGGGTGATGGGTAATGGGTGAGTGAATGGGTGGGGGGTGATGGGTAAGGCGTAATACATACATTTCTACATCCATGATTTCAGGAAAGTTAGAAGGGGCTATCTGGAGAGTCCGTGTTTGGTTCGGCCCACCAAACACAGGTGGTGGGCCGAAGGCCCACCAATAGCCCTCCGCAGGAGCTAGCCAAAAAGTCCGCCCGGAGGGCGGCTTTGCGGCTAGTGTTAATAATAATAGTGACGATAACAACAACAATAAGAATTACAAATAAAATCACTAAATAAAGATTATAATAGAAGGAAGAAAGGAGGAGGAGGAGGAGGAGGAGGAGGAGGAGGAGGAGGAGGAGGAGGAGGAGGAGGAGGAGAAGAGGAATATACAAAGGAATACAAAGGAAGAACAGACAGCAACAGCCCTACTGGGCCAAACGAGGCGGTCTGTGTGACTACTTTCTACCACTATAGTTTCTACGTGTTAGAGGTAAAAGAATAGCCAAGTTGAAGGCTCCTCCCCACCCACCTCTCCCTCCGGCCGAGACCGGCAGGAAAAAGTGAGAAAAATCACCATGCAGTATAGAAAAAACTGCCATGGAATTTGATAGGAAAGATTGAAGGAGAGACAGACTCTAAACTAAACATATGCTAATAAAAAAAAAAAAAGTTTACGTAGGGCCGAAGTAATGGAGTGTGGCAGTTGATGCTAAGTATTTATCTAGTTTGTTCTGAAACGCCTCAACCGTGTTACTATTAACTACTTGTGCTGGAAGAGAGTTCTAAATATTAACAACTCTATTAAAGAAAAAGTACTTCGCTTCATGTGACCGAAATCGCTTACCAATGATCTTGTATCCATTACTACGAGTAGTGTTTGTCCAATCAATATTCAAATAGTCGTTTATGTTAACATTATCGAAGCCATGGAACATTTTAAACAATTCTATTAAGTCTCCTCGCATTCTACGTTTTGAACAAGTTAAGTTCCTTCAATCGCTCTTCGTATGGCTTGTTTCGCAAGCGCGGAATCATTTTAGTAACTTTTCTTTGTACTCTCTCCAGTTTGACTATATCTTTTCTATCGTAGGGTGACCAGAACTGAACGCAATATTCAAGATGAGGACGCACGATCGCATTGAAAAGTGTAAGAATGACTTTTTCAGACTTATATTCGAAAGTTCTTCCTATGAAACCAGTTAATTCGTTAGCCCTCTTAACAACTTCTGAACAATGTTTACTGGGCTTGAGGTCGTTGCTTATAATAATACCAAAGTCTTTTTCTTCGGTAACATTGGAAAGTTCACGTCCGTCTATTGAGTAGTTAATTTGATCGTTATTACTTCCTAAATGCAAAACCTTACGCTTATCGGTATTAAATTTCATCTGCCACTTCTTTGCCCAACTAACTAAGCGATCAAGGTCAGATTGCAATTGCATCTTATCGGCAGTTGTTATTACTTTATTCGTTATTCTAGTATCGTCCGCAAACTTTGATATCTTACAGGTGAGGCCTTGAGGAGGAGGAGGAGGAGGAGGAGGAGGAGGAGGAGGAGGAGGAGGAGGAGGAGGAGCTAAAACAAGGAAAGGGTGGAGTAAAAAGGACGGAAGGAGGAGGAAGAGAAGGAAGAGGAGGAGCAGGAGAAGGAAGAGGAGGAGGAGGAGGAGGAAGAGAAACTAAGTTAAAGATGAAGGCAAGGATAATGTGAGAATGAAGGAAGAAGGAAGAGAGATAATTATATGGAAGAGTAAACAAGGAAGCGAAGGAGGAAGGAAGGAAAATAGAAAGAAAGGAAGGAGATGGAGAGAAAGATAAAGAAGAATAGGAGAGAAAGAAGGAAGGATAAAGGGAGGGAAGGAGGGCAAGATAACATGAACAATTGGAAGAAAAGGAGAGAGAGAGAAAGAGAGAGAGAGAGAAGAGAGAGAGAGAAGAGGGGAGAGGGGAGAGGAGAGAGAGAGGAGGGGAGATAGGAGAGAGAGAGAGAGCGAGAAAAGGAGAGAGAGAGAGATGAGAGAGAGAGAGAGAGAAGAGAAGAGAGAGGAGAGGGGGGAGAAGAGAGAGAGAGAGGAGAGAGAGAGAGAGACCCCAATCGAGTTTCCCTCCAAAAAACAGGTCCTTTTCAGTTATAGCTGGGTTATGTAAGAGAGAGAGAAGGAAAGGGAGAGGGGAGAGGAGAGAGGGGAGGAGGAGGAGAGGGAGATGGGAGAGAGAGAGAGAGAGAGGGAGGAAGGGGAGAAGAGGGGAGGGAGAGGAGAGGGAGAGAGGAAGAGAGAGAGGAGGGGAGAGAGAGATGAGAGAGGAGGAGAGGGGAGAGAGGGAAAGGGAAGGAGGGAAAGGAGCGAAGGAGTAGATGAAAGAGAGAGGAAAGGTAAACGAACTTAGGAGACAGGGGTGTTCTCTCTCTCCTCTCTCTCTCTCTCCCTCTCTCTCTCTCTCTCTCTCTCTCTCTCTCTCTGTCACTGCGGCAGGAGGAAGCAAGGTAGGCTAAATATTGTATTACTGCAAGGAGAGGGAGAGAGGAAGGAAGGGGAGAGGGAGAGGGAGAGGGAGAGAGGAAGGGAGGAGAGAGGAAGGGAGGGGAGAGAGGAAGGGAGGGGAGAGAGGAAGGAAAGGGAGAGGGAGAGAGGGAGAGAGTGGGAGAGACAGGTTCACTAACATCCAGTTCCTTTTCTCCCACGCACCCTTCCCCTCCCCCCTGTGTGTGTGTGTGTGTGTGTGTGTGTGTGTGTGTGTTGTGTGTGGTGTGTGTGTGTGTGTGTGTGTGTGTGTGTGTGTGTGCAAAGTTAAGTAATGCAAGTTTTGTTTCCGCTCTCTCTCTCTCTCCGTTCTTTCAGTGTTATACCTTTAAAAGAAGGAAATATGAATAGGCTTCACGTGCACTTCCTCTCTCTCTCTCTCTCTCTCTCTCTCTCTCTCTCTCTCTCTCTCTCTCTCTCTCTCTCTCTCTCTCAGATACACACAAAGCATATTTCAAGTGAATGGGAAAAACAACAACTAATAACAATAACAACAAAATACAAATAACGACGATAATAAAAGAGTAGTAAAGAGAAAAGGAAAAAAACACAACCATTAAACTACATATAAAAAAATTACCACCACCACACAACACAACCACCATATAACCACTGCCACCACACAACACAACCCCCATATAACCACTGCCACCACCACTAGGAGCGCACGCAGGGGGAGGGGGCAAGAGGGCCATAACCCCCCAACCCCCCGAAATTTCCTTCCTAGAAAGAAATCAGAATACACCAAGTCGGTTATAAAAAAAAAAAATTACAGGTTCTAGCGATCTTGCTGTGTACGCCTACCTTGATTGGTGGCACTTATGCTTCACGTAATGCCTTGGACAAACATCTAACACTACCTTGCTTTGGTGGCACTTCTGCTTCACGTAATGCCTTGGACAAACATCTAACACTACCTTGCTTTGGTGGCACTTATGCTTCACGTAATGCCTTGGACAAACATCTAACACTACCTTGCTTTGGTGGCACTTATGCTTCACGTAATGCCTTGGACAAACATCTAACACTACCTTGCTTTGGTGGCACTTATGCTTCACGTAATGCCTTGGACAAACATCTAACACTACCATAACTATTGATTCAGGAGCAGGAATAAGAAATAAGGCCTGAAAGGGGAATCAGTTCATGGCGGGAAAATGTACCATCTAGCGGCTAGCGAGAAATTTGGCGTGTTTACTAGACTGACTGGCGTAAAACAAACAAACAAAAATCAAATACAAAAACAAATAGACATCTAATGGGAAAACTTATATCACAAAAAAAGCATAAATATGGGAAAACAAATATCTGGCCCCACCCGAAAAAAAATTATGGGTGCGTCCCTGCCCACCACCACCACCACCACCACCACCCCATTAGTCGAGTCTCCTGTGGCCAATTCTGGGTTGACCTCCAGAGTCCAGACATGACCCATTGACCCTTTTTTTACCCCTTCCTCCCTCCACCCCTTGACCATCTGGCGTGTTGACATATATCGATTTCGACCTCTTATAGCAGACTGCCCTGACCTGACCTAGTTTTCTTTTTACAAGGAGGGTAATTGAAGGGTGGAGAGAGAGAGGGCTGGAGAGAGAAAGAGAAAGGAAGAGGAGAAAGAGAAAAGGGGAGGGAGGAGAGAGAAAATAAAGAGGGGAAACAGAGGGAGAGAAGAAGGAACGGAGGAAAAGAGAGGAAGAAAAAAGGAAATAAGAGGGGAAAAAGAGGGAAAGAGATAGAAAGGGAGGGAAAGGAAGAAAGAAATTTTTTAAAACTTGTATTTTTGTCAATGTATAAATTTTCCTTCTCATCGAAATACATATGGAGAGAGAGAGAGAGAGAGAGAGAGAGAGAGAGAGAGAGAGAGAGAGAGAGAGAGGAGAGAGAGAGAGAGAGCGAGAGAGAGACGAAGAGAGAGAGAGAGAGTGAGAGGAGAGAGAGAGAGAGAGAGAGAGAGAGAGAGAGAGAGAGAGAGAGAGAGAGAATCCTGAATATTTACTGCCTTAACTTATCTATCTTTTAAACCATCTGTGAATTTAATAACTACATAAATAAAAAAATAAAAAGAGATAATTTCGTCCTTTCATCCTCCTTTTGTCAATGTCTGTAATAAATATTTTAGTTAAAGGTCACAACAAGTCCTGTACAAATGCACTGACCTTGTTATGGTTATTATATAGGAGACTTATAAAGGACAAGACCTATATATATACAGTGCAGTCTTTAGGTAGAAAGTTATCTGTAGAGAGAGAGAGAGGTTTGGATACAAGGATTTCTGATATTTTATGCTGGGTTTAAACTTCCTATGATCACTCTCTCTCTCTCTCTCTCTCTCTCTCTCTCTCTCTCCTTTTTTCCCTTCTTCTCTTCCTCCTTTCGTCCATCCAGATTTCGCTCTTCCTCTCTCTCTCTC
>JACEEZ010020968.1:165000-200000 GCA_016584305.1 Chionoecetes opilio
TAATATAGGGTAAGGAAAAGTAATGAAAAAAGTCATTAAAGTATAAAAAAGGACTGAAGGAAAAAGTATTAAAAGTATAAAAAGGTCTGAGGAAAAGTATTAAAAGTATAAAAGGTCTGAGGAAAAGTATTAAAAGTATAAAAAGGTCTGAGGAAAAGTATTAAAAGTATAAAAAGGTCTGAGGAAAAGTATTAAAAGTATAAAAAGGTCTGAGGAAAAAGTATTAAAAGTATAAAAAGGTCTGAGGAAAAAGTATTAAAAGTATAAAAAGGTCTGAGGAAAAATATTAAAAGTATAAAAAGGTCTGAGGAAAAAGTATTAAAAGTATAAAAAGGTCTGAGGAAAAGTATTAAAAGTATAAAAAGGTCTGAGGAAAAGTATTAAAAGTATAAAAAGGTCTGAGAAAAAGTATTAAAAGTATAAAAAGGTCTGAGGAAAAGTATTAAAAGTATAAAAAGGTCTGAGGAAAAAGTATTAAAAATATAAAAAGGTCTGAGAAAAAGTATTAAAAGTATAAAAAGGACTGAGGAAAAAGTATTAAAAGTATAAAAGGACTGAGGAAAAGTTTTAATGTATAAAAAGGTCTGAGGAAAAGTATTAAAAGTATAAAAAGGTCTGAGGAAAAGTATTAAAAGTATAAAAAGTAATATGTAGGGATAAGTCTGAGATCCACTTTACCACAGTTTCCCATCTCAGTTCCTAATAGTTTCCTTAACAGTTTGATAATATAGGGTAAATAAAAGGGTATGGAAGGTTAAGGTAAGGTAAAAGGGTAAGGCTAGGGTAAATAAAAGTAAGGAAAAGGGTATGGTAAGGCTAAGGGTAAGGCTAAAGTAAGGTAAAAGGGAAACGGCTGGGTAAATAAAAGTAAGGAAAAGGGTTATGGTAAGGCTAAGGGTAAGGCTAAAGTAAGGTAAAAGGGTAAGGCTAGGGTAAATAAAAGTAAGGAAAAGGGTATGGTAAGGCTAAGGGTAAGGCTAAAGTAAGGTAACAAGGTAAGGCTAGGGTAAATAAAAGTAAGGAAAAGGGTATGGTAAGGCTAAGGGTAAGGCTAAAGTAAGGTAAAAGGGTAAGGCTAGGGTAAATAAAAGTAAGGAAAAGGGTATCGTAAGGCTAAGGGTAAGGCTAAAGTAAGGTAAAAGGGTAAGGCTAGGGTAAATAAAAGTAAGGAAAAGGGTATGGTAAGGCTAAGGGTAAGGCTAAGGGTAAGGCTAAGGGTAAGGCTAAAGTAAGGTAAAAAGGTAAGGCTAGGGTAAGGAAAAGCAAGGAGAATGTGTAGGGATGATTTGGTATGACTAGTAAGGGAGAGGAGATATATACATTTTCGAATATCTATGTATTTAATAACCTAATCGGTGCTATTTTATTTTTTCTTGCGTGAGTATTACATTTTTGAGATGAATTTATTTGAGGGTATGGATGATATGGTATGACTAGTAAGGGAGAAGAGGTACATAACTACATTTTCGAATATCTATACTCCATCTTCTCTCTATCATCCTATAGTTTTCATGCAGCATATCATCAATAATTAGGATAGGGATAGACGTATACATGATCTATCTCAGTTCACGTTAATATTAAGACTTGTAAATCATCATATCGGAGGTCAGCAAGGCATATGCTACACTACGTATTTCCTGATGTTAAATTCTATTGTTTATTATATTTCATTGTATAGTTATATTGTTGACTTTTATTACCTTGAGTTTAATTTCTTCCTGGATATAATAACTAAGGAGACCCTAGAAGGTTGATTAAGTTTCTCCTAAGGTTCTAAGTAAGTAGGCTCCTAATAAGTATGTTATTGCCATATATGTACTGATGTCAAGGTTGTACAGGCTTATAACCACCACAAAAAACATATAGAAAGTCTTCTGTTTATCCGGTTAAGGAAATATATTAATTGATTCTTATGTGGTGGAACTAAATTGGCCTACCCCTTTGTTTTTATTTTATTCTCTTACTGTCTTCTTTATAGGGACTGGCAAACAAGCGGGCTTTTTGTTACACATTTTTGGTGTGCCCTTGGCCAGTTCCCTGTGATGTAAAAAGAAAAAAAAAGAAAAAATGTGGATCTTAATCACATTTCCAAACTTTAAGAATGTATATTTACTCACTTTCTATCATGATTACTGTATGATACCTACGCAACACTGAGCTTCCATCACAACCACTTCCAGCATCTAATCTACTCTTATATAAATCCATCTTGTCATCTCACTCGCATCCATCCTCTCCAGGTGTCCAAGCCATCTCGCTTCACTTTGCCACCTCTCCACACTTCACTCCAAAGAATGATTTGCGAGTAATAAAAACAAACAAATGCAAATACTTATGCAAGAAACATCAACCTAGCACTGATTATGTTATTAAATGTATAGATATTCGAAAATATCTGATATGATAAAATGCCACCTACTTCCCTCTATCAATAGAATATGTAATTATCAGCCTTATGGAGTGATGAAGGTCGACATATACAAGGGTGGTATCCATATCAATCCCTGTATGATACTTATGCAACACGATAGGACATGAAAAAAGGCCACCTACTTCCCTCTGTATCAATCGAGTACGTAATTATCAGACTATGGGGTGATGAAGGTCGCTATATACAAGGGTGGTATCCATAGGAGAAAGATTCTGGCAGGTATAAATAGTATGGAGCTGATTCGAATACTAACTACCACGTGAAGGAATGGTATAAGAAAATAAGTAAACTAACAAACTAGTGAATAAACAGAAAAAAGAAAGGAAGAAAGCAGGAAGGCAATAAAGAAAGGAAGAAAGAAAGGAAATATAGAAAGGAAGAAATAAGAAAGGAAGAAAGAAGAATGGAAAGAAAGGAAGAAAGAAAGTCACATAGTAACTAGTCATTTTCACAAGTCTGCTTACTCACCATTGCCTAATCATGTCAATTGCCACATAATGTTTTCCCAGCCTCAGTAACACTCATACTACATTATGAAGATTAGAAACACTGGTGGATGCAACACACAACACTTATCCATGTAGGTAGCTTATTGAAACCTAGTTACGTATATAAAAGAAAAGTATAAAAATAATAAAAATAAAAAGGTAGCTAAGAAAAGAAAAAGACGAGTGATATTTAAAGTAGGTATAATACATCACACAGACACACAGACACACAGACACACAGACACACAGACCTAGCTAGTACAAAAAAAAAAAAAATGTATTCCTAGCTAAAAAAAAAAAATTTAAGTCAAGGATTTGTTGTACAGCTCAAAAATGTTTCTACTTAGAATTGTCACAAAAGCACCGCTATTTATCATCCACCAGGTGCTACATTGCATTATGTGGCACAAACACATTCACATACACACAGGATCAAAAGATAAATGAGTGTTTGCCCTATAGTTACCTAGAAACCTAATCTAACCTAACCGTTTCTGGTTGAAATAACTACTTTTTGAAAAAGGAGGGGGAGTTGACTCAGTATGAATAGATATATTGATTTCCGCCAAAAACGAATGCCAGATTAATTTACAACACATATAAACTTAGCAGAAAACATCTGTGTCGTGGGCGAAAACAGAAGTGCCCAATATCAAAATTATACCAAAATACTAAGCGGTAAATTTCCAGTTCACTTTGGTGAAACGAAACTATTGTTTTCTGGTGAGTTTGGTGTGCTTTGAATGATCTGCTAACCGTTTCTGTCGCAAATCACTTATTTTTTTATTTTTTTTATAGTTTTGCGACAAAAAAATATGAAATACAATGAACCTAACCGAACTATACCTAACCAACCTTTACTGACTAAATAAAAAAATTAAAAATATTGTGATTTGCGACAGAAACGGTTAGCGATTAATTCAAAACTCGCCAAAGAAAAGGTTTTGTCCACCAAAGTTGAACCTAACCGAACAATACCTACTAAATAAAAAAAAAAAAAAAAAAAAGAAAAGGATTGCGACAGNAAAAAAAAAAAACTAGTGAATAAACAGAAAAAGAAAGGAAGAAAGCAGGAGGAATAAAGAAAGAAGAAAAAGGAAATAGAAAGGAAGAAATAGAGGAAGAAGAAGAAGGAAGAAAGAAGAAAGAAAGTCACATAGTAACTAGTCATTTTCACAAGTCTGCTTACTCACCATTGCCTAATCATGTCAATTGCCACATAATGTTTTCCCAGCCTCAGTAACACTCATACTACATTATGAAGATTAGAAACACTGGTGGATGCAACACACAACACTTATCCATGTAGGTAGCTTATTGAAACCTAGTACGTATATAAAAGAAAGTATAAAAAATAATAAAAATAAAAAGGTAGCTAAGAAAGAAAAAGACGAGTGATATTTAAAGTAGGTATAATACATCACACAGACACACAGACACACAGACACACAGACACACAGACCTAGCTAGTACAAAAAAAAAAAAATGTATTCCTAGCTAAAAAAAAAAAATTTAAGTCAAGGATTTGTTGTACAGCTCAAAAATGTTTCTACTTAGAATTGTCACAAAAGCACCGCTATTTATCATCCACCAGGTGCTACATTGCATTATGTGGCACAAACACATTCACATACACACAGGATCAAAAGATAAATGAGTGTTTGCCCTATAGTTACCTAGAAACCTAATCTAACCTAACCGTTTCTGGTTGAAATAACTACTTTTTGAAAAAGGAGGGGGAGTTGACTCAGTATGAATAGATATATTGATTTCCGCCAAAAACGAATGCCAGATTAATTTACAACACCTATAAACTTAGCAGAAAACATCTGTGTCGTGGGCGAAAACAGAAGTGCCCAATATCAAAATTATACCAAAATACTAAGCGGTAAATTTCCAGTTCACTTTGGTGAACGAAACTATTGTTTTCTGGTGAGTTTTGGTGTGCTTTGAATGATCTGCTAACCGTTTCTGTCGCAAATCACTTTATTTTTTTTATTTTTTTTATAGTTTTGCGACAAAAAATATTGAAATACAAATTGAACCTAACCGAACTATACCTAACCTAACCTTTACCTGACTAAATAAAAAAAATAAAAATATTGTGATTTGCGACAGAAACGGTTAGCGGATTAATTCAAAACTCGCCAAAGAAAAAGGTTTTGTCCACCAAAGTTGAACCTAACCGAACAATACCTAACTAAATAAAAAAAAAGAAGAAAAAAAAAGAAAAAGTGATTTGCGACAGAAACGGTTAGCAGATTAATTCAAAACTCACCAGAAAAAAAAGTTTCGTCCACCAAAGTGAATTCGGTGTCAAACTGGAAATTTACCCTAGGTTCAAACACAAAGTAACAAGGCACACTCACCCTCATTCTCCTCGTCTATCTTGAGTGCCTTGGATATAAACTCGAAGGCCTTCCTGTGATGGTGTTTCTGCCGGGCTAACAGCGGATCCCCGGGGCCTGGGTTGCTGACTTTAGGGGGCATCTCTCCCTCGTCCACCACTTCCTCCACCACCACTCTATCCCCCACACCAACACTGTCCAGCTCGGCGTGACTCCCTTCCTCCTGCCCTGCACTGTGCGCCAAGTAACTGTTACCCACACGGAATATCGTCTTCAGTATCAAGTATAAGTGATATAGCACGGTACGCAGCACATTAAATAACAACACCACGGGGTAGGACGCTAGGTAGAAGTTCTTGTTGTGCACGTTAAGGTTAGACAGTGATTTGACGCCTCTGTCATCGCCTTTTTTCGATTTCTTTGGAGACCTGAGCGGGAGCCTCCTCAACGGGTGTCCTCCATCACTGGTGTTCATGGCGGCACTGTGACGTCATGGCCCCAACCTTTGTTTACATCCGGACAATCTATATAAAAATAGAGCTACACTTCCCTCCGTTTTGAAGGTTCATATTCCCCATTTTGCTACTCCTGTAGGTGAAAACTTCCTCTGTTTTTTTTTCTCTCTCATTTCCTCTGCACTTATCAGTACTTAGATCTTTGTTTCTATTTTCTTAATATCATCCCCAATACAGTATTACGCCCAAATACTTAGTGAAGTAATTGTTATAAGTTATCCAGTATAAGTCCGCCATATTGCCCTTCCCGGCTATGTTCTGACAGCCACATCTTTTTCCGCTCTGACGCTTCATATATATTAATCCTATTAAATAGATTTTTTTTACATATTTCTATTACCATTAATACGTAATACTATCCGTGTGACGTCACGGCCCTATGTTTTTGTTTTGTTTACAGCTGGCCAATCTATGGAAAACTAAAAGTTCGCATCACTCCGCTTTGGACGCCTTGATCGGCCATGTTGCTAATCCTACAGATGAAACCTGATTTATATTATATTTTTTGATCAAAGTTCTCGTCACCTTCCAAGTACATTGCAGGTGACATCTGGTTAACATGAACAAGATCAGTTGAAGATCGCATAACGTAATATCGCCACGGCTAAAAAATATTTCACCTGTTATAACAAGCAAAAAATATAGATTCCTTTTATAAAGAGTTTTTCTTTACCTTTCTTAATTCAGCTTATCTTTCTCTAATACCAGCTCGGCCTTCAAAACCTTGGCCAACGGGTGATTATGATTAATGAGAATAAAAAAGTAACAAGTGAGGCGCTACCTGCCCCCTGCCATGGTGGCACGCGGGGGCGGGTGAGGCCCATGAAGGCACGCTGGGGCAAGTGGGGCTTCATGGCACGGGGCAGGGAGGGCCTCACCAGTCCCGGCGTGCCTTCATGGCATCTGCGGGGCAGGAGGGCCTTCACCCGCCCCCCGCGTGCCACCATGGCAATTGGGCAGGGAGGCAGCCTCACGCCGCCCCTCGTGCTTCATGGCACGGTGCAGGGAGGGCCTACCCGACCCCGGCGTGCCTTCATGGCACGGGGCAGGGAGGGCCTCACCCGCCCCGCGTGCGCCTTCATGGTCACGGGGCAGGGAGGGCCTCCCCCGCCCCCCGCGGTGGCCTGTCATAGGCACGGGGCAGGGAGGGCTCACCCGCCCCCAAGCGTAGCCTATCATGGCACGGGGCAGGGAGGGCCTCACCCCCCCCGATACGTGCTTCATGGGCACGGGGCAGGGAGGGCTTCACCCGCCCCCGCGTGCCACCATGACAAGGATAGGGAGGGCCTCACCGACCCCGCCCCCGCCACGCGGGGCCTCTACCCGCCCCCCCGCCGTGCCTGTGCGTGGCACGGGCAGGTGAGGGCCTCACCAGACACCCGCTGGTGCCTTCATGGCACGGGGCAGGGAGCGGCTTCACCAGCCCCCGCCCTGCCTTCATGCACGGGGCAGGGGGGCCTCAACACGCCCCCGCGTGCCTTCAATGCACGGGGCAGGAGGGCCTCACCCGCCCCCCCCCAGCGTGCCTTCATGCACGGGGCAGGGCGGGCCCTCTCACCCAGCCCGGCCACGCGCGTGCCACATGGCTAAAGGGCGAGGGACGCCTCACCCGCCCCGCGTGCCTTCATGCAACGGGTCATGGGAGGGCCTCACCCGCCCCCAGGCGGTGCCTTCATGACCCCAACCCAGCACGGGGCGAGGGAGGGCCTCACCAGCCCCCCGCCCTGCCTTCATGGCAAGCAGCAGAGGGCCTCACCCAGCCCCCGCTGCGCGTGCCTTCATGGCACGGGGCAGGGAAGGACCTTCACCCGCCCACCCCGCGTGTCTTCATGGCCACGGGGCAGGACGAAAGGGTCCGTCACCCGCCCCGCGCCTATCCATGGCACGGGGCAGGGAAGGGGCCTCACCAGACCCCAGCGGTGCCTTCATGGCAAGGCAGGGAGGGCCGCACCCGCCCCCGCGTAGCCTTCATGGCAAAGGGGCAAGGAGGCCTCCACCCGCCCCCCCACCGCGTGCCATTAGTGGCACGCGGGCATGGAGGAGGGATTCACGCAGCCCCGCCTGCCTTTCATGGCACGGGGCAAGGAGGACCTCACTCCCGCCCCCGCGTGCCTTCATGGCACGGGCAGGAGGGCCTCACCAGCCCCCGCGTGTCTTCATGGCACGGGGCCAGGAGGTGGCCCTCACCCGACCCCGCTTGCCATGAGCTGTGCACGGGGCAGGGGTGAGGCTTCACCAGCGCCCCGCGTGCCTTCATGGCCACGGGGCATGGTAACGGGGAGGGCCTCACCCGCCCCCCGCGTGCTTCATGGCGACTGGGCAGGGAGGGCCTCACCCACCCCCGCGTGCCTTCATGGCACGGGGCTGGGAGGCTTCGCTATCCCCGCGTGCCTTCCATGGCACGGGGCAGGAGGGCCTCACCCCGCCCCCCCCGCGTGCTTCATGGCACGGGGGCAGCGAGGGCCTCAGCCGCCCCCGCCTGCCTTCTATGGGCACGGGGCAGGGAGGGCCTCACCCGCCCCCGCGTGCCTTCATGGTACGGGGCAGGGGGGCCTCACACGCCCCCACGTGCCTTCATGGCACGGGGCCGGGAGGGCTGCACTAGTCCCGCTGCCTTCATGGCACTGGGCAGGGAGGGCCTCACCCGCCCCCCGCGTGCCTGTCATGGCACGGGGTCCAGGGAGGGGCCTCACCCGCCCCCGCGTGCCTTCATGGCACGGGGCAGGGAGGGCCCCACCAGCCCCCGTGTCCTTTCTGGCAGCGGGGCGGGAGGGCCTCACCCGCCCCCGCGTGCCTCATGGTACGGGGCAGGGAGGGCCTCACCAGCCCCGCGTGCCTCATGGCACGGGGCAGGGAGGTGCCTTCACCCGCCCCCTGGCGTGCTTCATGGCACGGAAGCGAGGGCCTCACACCGCCCCCCGCGTGGCCTTCATGGCACGGGGCAAGGAGGGGCTCCTCATCAACACCAGCCCCCGCTGCCTTGCATTGGCACGGTGCAGGGGGCCTCACCCGCCTCCCCTCGCGTGCCCTTCATCGGCACGGGCTATGGAGGGCCACCCGCCCCAGCGTGCCTTCATGGCCATAACTGGGCATGGGAGTGCCTCTCACCAGCGCTCCGCGTGCTTCATGGCACGGGGCAGGGAGTCCTCACACCGCCCCCGCGTGCCTTCATGGCACGGGGCAGGGATGGCCTCTTCGTCACACGCCCCTCGGCTGTGCCATTCAATGGCGACGGGGCAGCAAGCGCGCCTCACCCGCCCCCTGGCGTGCACCATTGGCAAGGGGCAGGGAGGGCCCACTAGACCCCAGCGTGCCCTTCATGGCTAAGGGGACAGGGAGGGCCCTTCACCCCGCCCCCGCGTGCCATGATTGGCACGGGGCAGGGAGGGCCTCACCAGCCCCCTGCGTGCCTTCAATGGCACGGGGCGGGAGGGCTATTATCACCCAGGCCCCGACTCCTTCATGGCACGGGGCGAGGGAGGGCCTCACTCACGTCCCCCGCGTTGCCTTCATGGCACGGGGCAGGTAGGTGCCTCACCCGCCCACCGTGGTGCCTTCCTTGGCACGGGGCAAGGCGGTGCTCTCACCGCGCCCCTCGCGTGCCACCTTTGATGTGCATGGGCAGGGAGCGTACCTCACCCGCCCCTGCGGTGCCTCATGGGCACGTAGGCCATGGGAGGGCCTCTACCCGCCCCCGCGTGCCTTCATGGCACGGGGTCAGGGAGGGCTCTCACCAGCTACCCGCCTGCCTTCTGGCACGGGGCAGGGAGGGCCTCACCCTCGCCCCCGCGTGCCTTCAATAGTGGCACGGTGGGCAGGAGGACTCTCACCTTCGCCCCCGCAGTGTCTTCATGCCGGGGCAGGGAGGGGTTCCCACGTTCCGCCCCCAGCGTGCTTTCATGCACGGGCGGGAGGGCCTCACCCCCCCCCAGTCCGTGCTTGCGATGGCAACAAGGAGGGCCTTTCACCTGCCCCCGCGTGCCAGTTGATTGGCACGGGGCAGGAGGACCTCACCCCCGCCCGCGTGCCTTTCATGGCACGGGGCAGGGGAGGGCCTCACCCGTCCCCCGGCGCCTGGTCCTGTCAAAGGAACAGGGGGCAGGGTAGGACCTCACCTCACCCGCCCTCGCCAGCGTGCCTTCATGGCACGGGCAGGAGGGCCTCACCTGCCCCGCCTGCCTTCATGGCACGGGGCAAGGGAGGGCCTCTCCGCCCCAGCGTGGCCTTCATGGCACGGGGCAGGGAGGGAGGCCTCACCCGACCCGGCGTGCTTCATTGGCACGGGGCAGGGAGGCCTCACCCGCCCGCGTGCCTTATGGTAAGGGGCAAGGAGGGCTCACCCCGCCCCCGGGCGTGCCATTATGGCACGGTCGCAGGGAGGGCTTCACCCAAGCCCCGCGCCCGCCTGCCTCATGGCACGGGCCAGGGAGGGCCTCACACACCGCCCCCGCCTGCCTTCATGGCAAGGGGCAGGGAGGGCCTCATCCCCGCTCCCGCGTGCCTGAGTGGTCACGGGGGCAGGGAGGGCTTCACCAGCCCCCGCGGTATGCCATTCAATTGGACACGGGGCATGGAGGGAGGGCCAATCACCCGCCCACGCGTGCCTTCATGGCACGGGGCAGGGAGGGCCTCACCGCCCTACCGCCCTGCCTTCATGGCAAGGGGCATCGGGAGGGCACTCACCGCCCTCCAGCGGCCATAGAGTGCAGACGGGCATGGTAGGGCTTCACCAGCCAACCCGCCTGCTTCATGGCCGGAGCAGGGGAGGGCCTCCACCCGCCCCCGCCTGCCTTCATGTCACGGGGCAGGGAGGGCTTCACTCCGCCGGCCCGCTGTCGCCGTTCATGGCACGGGGCCGGGAGGGCCTCACCAGCCCCCCCCGTGCCTTCATGGCACGGGCAGGGAGGGAGGGCCTCACAGCCCCGCGTGTCTATCATGGCACGGGGCAGGGAGGCCTCACCCGCCCCCGCGTGCCATTAGTGGCACGGGGCTAGGGATGGGACCTCTACCCGCGCCCCCGTTTGCCCATGAGTGGCACGGGGCAAGGGAGTGGCTTCACCAGGCCCCGCGTGTGCCTTCATGGCCACGGGGCAGGGAGGGAGCGGCGCTCACCCGCCCCCTCGCGTGGTGCCTTCATGGCCACGGGGCAGAAAGGTAGGGCCTCACCCGCCCCCGGCTTTGCCTTCATGGCAAGTAGTGCAGGGGGGCATCACCCCCCCAGCGGGGGTGACATGAGTGGCACGGGGCAGTGAGCGGCCTCACCCGGCCCCCGCGTGCCTTCATGGCTACGGGCGCAGGGAGGCCTCACAGCCCCCGCCCTGCTGCCTTCATGGCACGGGCAGCAGGGAGGCCTCCCCAGCCCCCGCGTGCCTTCATGGCACGGGGCATAGAGGGCCTATCACTTCCTTCCCTCCTGCGTGTCTTCGCTGTGCACGGGAGGAGGAGCCTCACCCGCCCCCCTTGCGTCCTTCATGGCACGGGGCAGGGAGGGCTCTCACTCAGAACCGCGCGTGCTCTTTCATGGCTATAGGGCAGGGGGGTAGCTCTCAACCCGGTCCCCCACGTGCCTTCATGGCATAGGGGCAAGGAGGGCCCTCACACCCGCCCACCGCTGCCATTAGTGGCACGGGGGCAGGAGGGCTATTCACCAGCCCCGCCTGCCTTTCATGGCACGGGGGCAGGAGGACTCACCCTTTCGCCCACCCCGCGTAGCCATTCATGGCACGGGGCAGGGAGTGTCCTTCACTCTGACTCCCGCGTGCCTTCATGGACCATCGGGCAGGGAGGGTGCCTCACACGCCCTGCGTGCCATTAGTGCACGGGCAGTGAGAGGCTTCAACTCTCTAGCCCTCTCCCAGAGCGTCGCTTCATGTGGCACGGGCAGGGAGGGAGGGCCTCACCTGCCACACCAGCGTGCCTTCATGGGCTACGGGGCAGGAGAGGGGCCTCACGCCACCTCCCCTCCCCCGCGTGCCTTCATGGCACGGGGCTGGGATCCTCTTTCGCTAGCCCCGCGTGCCTTCATGGACGGGGGCAGGTAGGCCTACCCGCCCCCCGGCGTGCCTTCATGGCACGGGTCGGGGGATGGCCTCACCCGCCGCCCCCGTCCTACCTTTCATGGCACGGGGCGGAGGGCCTCACCCCTCCCCCCGCGTGCCTTCATGGTACGCGGGCCGGGAGGCCTCGAACCGCCTTCTCGCTGCCTTCATGGCACGTGCAGGGAGGGATATCACTAGTCCCGCGTGCCTTCATGCACGGGGCAGGGAGGGCTCGCACCCGCCCCCTGCGTGCCTTTCATGGCACGGGGGGCAGGGAGGGCCTCACCCGCCCGTGTCAACACCTTGCGTGCCTTCATGGCACGGGGCAGGAAGGGCCTCACCCCGCCCCGCGTGCCCTTCATGGCACGGGGCAGGGAGGCCTCACCCCCCCCGCGTGCCTTCTGGTACGGGCAGGGAGGGCCCACTACAGCCCCCCCGCGTGCCTTAATGGCACGGGGCAGGGAGGGCCTCACCGGGCGCCTCACCGCGTGCCTTCATGGCACGGGGCAGGGAGGGCCTCACCCGCCCCCGCGTGCTCATGGCTTCGGGCAGGGAGGGCCTCTTCACCAGCCCCCGCGTGCCTTCATGGCATGGGGGCGGTGCAGGGAGGTGCCTCACGCCTCCCACCGCGTGCCTTCATGGCACGGTGGGCAGGGAGGGGCCCTCCACCGCCCAGCGTGCCTTCATGGCACGGGGCAGGGAGGCCTCTCACCAGCCCGCCGGTGCCTTCATGGCACGGGGCAGGGAGGGCCTCACCCCGCCCCCCGCGTGCCTTCATGGCACGGGCAGGGAGGGGCCTCTCACCAGCCCCCGCGTGCCTTCATGGCACGGGCAGGGCGCCTCCCCGCCCCCGCGTGCCACCCTGGCAAGGGGCATCGAGGGGCCCTCACCAGACCCCGCGTGCCTTCATGGCAGGGCAGGGAGGGCTCACCCGCCCCCGCGTGCCATGAGTGGCACGGGGCAGGGAGGCCTTCACCAGCCCCCGCGTGCCTTAATGCCCGAGGGGCAGGGAGGCTTCACCCATCCCCGCCTGCCTTCATGGCACTGGGGGCAGGAGGCTGGCCTCACCCGTCCACGTGCCTTCTGGCACGGGGCTAGGGAGGGCCGTCCCTGCCCGCCCCCGCGTGCTTCCTCTTGGCACGGGGCAGGGAGGGCCTCCTCACCAGCCCTAACCCGCGTAGCCACCATGGCAATGGGCAGGGAGCGCTCTCACCCTACAACCCGCGTGCCATTTCTACTGGCACGGGGCAGGGAGACCTAACCTCGCCCCCAGCTGCTTTTCATGGCATCGGGGCAGGGAGGGTGCCTCACCAGTACCCCTCGCGTGCCTTCATGGCACTGGTGGGCGGTGGGCGGGAGGGCCTCACCCGCCCCCGCGTGCCTTCATGGCAAGGGGCAAGGAGGGCCTCACTCGCGCCCCCCCGTGCTTTCATGGCACGGGGCAGGGAGGGCCTCACCAGACCCCGTGCTGCCTTCATCGGCACGATGGGCTAGGGAGGTCTGCCCACCCGCCCCCTCGCGTGCCTTCATGCAAGGGGCAAGGAGGCCTTCACCCGCCCCCGCCGCGTGCCATTATTTGGCACGGGGCAGGAGGGACCCACGCCCGCCCCCGCGTGCCTTCATGGCACGGGGGCAAGGGAGGCCTCACCCGCTCCCCGGCCTGCCTTCATGGTAAACGGGGCAGGATGGCCTTCACCCGCCCCCCGCGTGGGCCTTCATGGCAAGGGGCAAGAGGCCTCCCACCCCGCCCCCAGCGTGCTTTCCATGGCACGGGCAGGAGGGCCTCACCAGACCCCCCGCTTGCCTTCATTGTCAAGGGCAGGGAGGGCCTCACCCGCCCCCGCGTGCCTTTCTCATTGGCAAGTCAATGAGGGCCTCAACCCGCCCCCGTCTGGCGCATTAGTGGCACGGGCAGGGAGGACCTCACGCCGACCGCCGCGTGCCTTCATCGGCCGGGGCAGGGAGGGCTCACCCGACCCCCGCCGCCTTCATGGGCACGGGGCAGGGAGGACCTCACCCGCCCCCCGCGTGGCCTTCATGGCACGGGGCGTGAGGGCCTCACCCCCCACCTGCGGGCCTTCATGGGCACGGTGCACGGAGGGAGGGCGCTCCCCGCCCCCGCAGGCCTTTCATGGCACGGGGCAGGGAGGGCCTCACACGCCCCTCGCCTGCCTTCATGGCAAGGGGCCGGGATGGCCTCACCCGCCCCAGCGTGCCCATGAGTGCACGGGGCAGGTGAGGGCTTCACCAGCCCCGCCTGCCTTCATGGCACGGGGCAGGGAGGGCCCTCACCGCCCCGGCCTGCCCTCCATGGCACGGGGCAGGGGGCTTTCACCCGCCCCCGGCGTGCCTTCATGCACGGGGCAGGGGGGGAGGGCCTCACACCGCCCCCCGCGTGCCTTCATGGGCACGGGGCAGGGATGGCCTCACACCCTCACCAGGCGTGCCATGAGTGGCACGGGGCAGGAGGCTTCACCATCACCGCCTGCCTTCAGGCACGGGGGTCAGGGAGGCCTCACCCTTCCCCGCGTGCCTTCATGGCAAGGGGCAAGGCGGGCCTCACCCGCCCCCGCCCTGCCTTCCATGGCACGGGCAGGGAGGGGCCTCACCCAGCCCCGGCTGCCCTTCATGGCAAGGGCCGGAGGCCTCACCAGCCCCCGCGTGCCTTCATGGCAGGGGCAGGGAGGGCCTCTCACCAGCCCCCGCGTTGCACATGGCAAGGGTGCCGGATGAGCGCCTCACCCGCCCCCGCGTGCCCTTCATGGCGACGGGCAGGGAGGACTCACCCGCCCCCGCGTGCTTTCATGGCCGGGCAGGGAGGGCCTCACCAGACCCGCGTGCCTTCATGGCACGGGGCAGGGAGGGCCTCAACCCGACCCCCCGCGTGCCCTTCATGCAAGGGGCAAGGAGGGCCTCACCCGGCCCCCGCGTGCTTTCATGGCACGGGGCAGGGGAGGGCCGTCACCAAGACGCCCGCGTGCCTTCATGCACGGGGCAGGGAGGGGCCTCACCCGCCCCCGCGTGCCTTCATGGCATGGGCAAGGAGGGGCCTCACCCGGCCCGCCGCGTGCCATTAGTGGCACGGGGCAGGGAGGACCTCACCCGCCGCCCGCGTGCCTTCATGTCACGGGGCCAAGGGCAGGGCCTCACCCGCCCCCGCCTGCCTTCAATGGCACGGGGCAGGAGGTGTCCCCTCACCCGCCCAGCCGCGTAGTGCCTTCATGGCAAGGGGGTCCCAAGGAGTCCTCACCCGCCCCCGCGTTGCTTTCATGGCACTGGGCAGGGAGGGCCTCACAAGAACCCGCTGCCTTCAATGGCAAGGGGCAGGGAGGGCCTCAACCCCCCCCCGTTGCCTTCATGGCAAGGCAAGGAGGGCCTCAACCCGCCCCCGCGTGCCTTCCATGGCAAGGGGCAAGGAGGGCCCTCACTTCACCCGCCCCCGCGCCGTGCCATTAGTGGCACGGGCAGGGAGGACCTCACCCGCCCCCGCTTGCCTTCTGGCACGGGCAGGCATTATGGCACGAGGCAGGGATGGCCTCACCCGCCCCCGCCTGCTTCATGGCACGGGGCGGGAGGACCTCACCCTGGCCCTCCCGCGTGCCTTCATGGCACGGGTCTCAGGGAGGCCTCACCCGGCTCCTCCGCGTGCCTTCATGGGGCACGGGCAGGTGTGAGGACGGTCCTCACCCGCCCCCGGCGTGTCCTTCTGGCACGGGGCATGAGGGGCCTCACCCGCCCCCTCCTGCCTCATGGCAAGGGGCAGGAGGGTCACCACCCGCCCCAGGCGGTGCCATGAAGTGGCATAGGGGTCAGGGAGGTGCTTCATCCAGCCGTGCCTGCCTTTCACGTGGGCACGGGGCAGGGAGGCCTCCCCGCCCCTCCGGCCTTGCCATTCATGCACGGGGCAGTGGAGGGCTTTCACCGCGCCTCCTTGTTAGCCGGTGACCTTTCATGGCACGGGGCAGGGGGGGGGTTCCTCACCACCCCCGCGTCCTTTCATGGACGGGCAGGCAGGGCCCTCACGCCGCCCCAGCGTGCCAGAGTGGCACGGGGCAGTGGTAGGGCTTCACCAGTCCCCCGCCTGCCTTCATGGCACGGGTGCAGGGAGGATACCCTCACCCGCCCCCGCCTGCCTTCCATGGCACGGGGCAAGGGAGGGCTTCACCCGCCCACCGCGTGCCTTCATGGCACGGGGCATGGAGGGAGGGCCCTTCACCCGCCCCCGCGTGCCTTCATGGCCGGGGCAGGGAGGGCCTCCACCCCGTCCCCAGCGTGCCTCCATGTCAACGGGCAAGGAGGGCCTTCACCAGCCCCGCGTGCCATTAGTGGAACGGAGGGCTTTCACCAGCCCCGCCTGCCCTTCATGGCACGGGCAGGGAGGGCCTCGACCTCGCCCCCGCCTCCGCCTGCCTTCATGGCATGGGCAAGGAGGGGCCTCACCCGCCCCCGCGTGCTTCAATGGCAACGGGGCAGGGAAAGGGCCCTCACCCGCCCTCGCGTGCCATGAGTGGCACGGGCAGGGAGGGCTTCACCAAGCCCCCGCGTGCCTTCCTGCACGGGGCAGGGAGGGAGGCCTCACCCGCCGCCCGGAGTGCCCCTTCATGGGTACGGAGGCAGGGAGGGCCTCACAGCCGCCCCCCCGTTGCCTTCAATGGCACGGGGCAGGGAGGAGCTTCCCTAGTCCCCCATGCGTGCCTTCATGGCACGGGGCAGGGAGGAGCCTTCACGCCCGCCCCCAGCGTGCCTTCATGGCACGGGCAGGGAGGGCCCTCACCCGCCCCCGCTGCCTTCATGGCACGGTGGGCAGGGAGGACCTCACACCCCGCCTGCCCCAAATGGCACGGGGCAGGGAGGGGCCGTCACCCGCCCCCAGCGGCCTTCACATGGCACGGGGCGCAGGGAGGGCCTCAAACCCGCCCCCGCGTGCCTTCTGGCAAGGGGCAGGGAGGGCCTCACCAGCCCGCGTGCCCTTCATGGGCAGGGGCAGGGAGGGGCATCACCCGCCCCCGCGTGCCTCATGGCAAGGGGCAGGGCAATGGGGGCCTCACCAGCCCCCGGCGTGCCTTCATGGCAAGGGGCAGGGAGGGCCTCTCACCAGCCCCCCGTCGCGTGCCCTTCATGGCATAGGGCGAGGGAGGCCTCCCCGCCCTCCGCGTGCCTTCATGGCAAGGTGCAGGGAGGGCCTCATCCGCCCCGCGTGCCTTCAATGGCAAGGGGCAGGGAGGGCCTCACCAGCCCCCAGCGTGCCTTCATGCATGGGGCAGGGGAGGGCCTCACCAGCCCCCGCGTGCCTTCATGGCACGGGGCAGGGAGGGCCTCACCCGCCCCCGCGTGCCTTCATGGCACGGGGCAGGGAGGGCCTCACCCGCCCCCGCGTGCCTTCATGGCACGGGGCAGGGAGGGCCTCACCAGCCCCCGCGTGCCTTCATGGCAAGGGGCAGGGAGGGCCTCACCCGCCCCCGCCTGCCTTCATGGCAAGGGGCAGGGAGGGCCTCACCCGCCCCAGCGTGCCATGAGTGGCACGGGGCAGGGAGGGCTTCACCAGCCCCGCCTGCCTTCATGGCACGGGGCAGGGAGGGCCTCACCCGCCCCCGCCTGCCTTCATGGCACGGGGCAGGGAGGGCTTCACCCGCCCCCGCGTGCCTTCATGGCACGGGGCAGGGGGGGAGGGCCTCACCCGCCCCCGCGTGCCTTCATGGCACGGGGCAGGGAGGGCCTCACCCGCCCCAGCGTGCCATGAGTGGCACGGGGCAGGGAGGGCTTCAACCAGCCCCGCCTGCCGTTCATGGCACGGGGCCAGGGGGGCTCACCCGCCCCCGCCTTGCCTTCATGGCACGGGGCAGGGAGGTGCTCACACCGCCCCCGTCGTGCTTCATGGCACGGGCAGGGAGGGAGAGGCCCTCACCCGCCCCCCCGCGTGTCCTTCATGGCAAGGGGCAAGGATGGGCCTCATCCGCCCCCGCCCTGCCTTCATGTGTCACGGGGCAGGGAGGGGCAATCTCACCCGCCCCCGCGTGCCTTCATGGGCAAGGGGCAGGGAGGGCCTCACCACCCCCGCGTGCCTTCATGGCAAGGGGCAGAGGGCCTCTCACCAGCCCTCCCGCGTGTCCACCGATGGCAAGGGCAGGGAGCGCCTCACCCGCCCCGCGTGCCTTCATGGCACAGGGCTAGGGAGGACCTCACCCGCCCAGGCCGCGTGCTTTTCACATGGCACGGGGCAGGGGTAGGGCCCTCACCAGACCTCCGGCGTGCCTTCATGGCACGGTGCAGTCTAAGTGATAGCCTCACCCGCCCCCGCGTGCCTTCATGGCAAGGGCAAAGGAGGGCCATCACCCGCCCGCCCGCGTGCTTTCATGGCACGTGGGCAGGGAGGGCCTCACCAGTCCCCTCGTGCCTTCATGGCACGGGGCCAGGGAGGGCCTCACCCGCCCCCCGCGTGCCGTGTCATGAGCCAGGGGAACGGAGGGTACCTCACCCGCCCCGGGTCGCGTGCCATTAGTGGTCACCGGGCAAGGGAGGACCTCACCACCGCCCCCGCGTGCCTTCATGGCACGGGGCAGGGAGGGCCCTCAACCCGCCCCCCGCCTGCCTTCATGGCACGGGGGCAGGGTGGCTCTTCACCCCCCCCTGCGTGCCTTCAATGGCAAGGGGCAAGGAGGGAGGCCTCACCCCCCCCGCGTGCTTTTCATGGCACGGGGCAGGGGAGGCCTCACTCAACCCCCGGCGTGCCTTCCCATGGCAAGGAGGGCCCTCACCCGCCCGACCGCGTGCCTTCATGGCAAGGGGCCAAGGAGGCCTCATCCCGCCCCCGCGTGCCTTCAAAATGGCAAGGGCAGGAGGGCCTCACCCGCCCCCGCGTGCCATGAGTGGCACGGGGCAGGGAGGACCGTCACCGCCCCCCGCGTGCCTTCCATGGCACGGGGCAGGAGGGACCTCACCCGCCCACCGCCTTCCTTCATGGCACGGGTGCAGGGAGGACCTCAACCCGCCCTCCCGCGTGCCTTCATGGCACGTGGGCAGGGATGTGCCTCACCCGCCCCCGCGGAGCCTTCATGGCACGGGCAAGGGACTAGGGAGTGCCTCTTCACCCCCCACCGCGTGCACTTCATGGCACGGGGCCAAGGGATCATGGGCCTCACCCGCCCCCGCCTATGCCTTCATGGCAAGGGCAGGAGAGGCCTCAACCCGCCCCAGCGTGCCTGAGTGGCACCGGGGCAGGGAGGCCTCACCAGCCCCGCCTGCCTTCATCGCACGGGGCAGGGAGGGCCTCACCCGCCCCCAGGCCTGCCTTCATGCACGGGGCAGGGAGGAAGCTTCACCCCGCGCCCCCCGATGCCCTTCAATGGCACGGGGCAAGGGGCAGGGGCAGGGAGCACGGGCAGGTGGAGGGGGGGGCCCTCACGCCGCCCCCGCGTGCCTTCAGGGTACGGGGCAGGGAGGCTTCACCCGCCCCCGCCTGCCTTCATGGCACTGGGCAGGAGGCAAGCCTCCCCCGCATACCCGCCCTCCTTCATGTGCACGTGGGCGGGAAGGATCTTTCACCCGCCCCCGCGTGACCTCATGGCACGGGCAGGGGGGGAGGGCCTCACCCGCCCTCCGCGTGCCTTCATGGCACGGGGCCAGGATGGCGCCTCACCCCGCCCCAGCGTGCATGATGGCACGGGGCAGGGAGGCTTCAAACCAGCCCCGCCTGCCTTCATGGCAAACGGGGCAGGGAGGGATGGCTCCCCGCCCCCGCCTGCCTTCTGGCACTGGGCAGGGAGGGCTTCACACGCCCCGCGTGCCTTCATGGCACGGGCAGGGAGGGATGGGCCTCAACCCGCCCCCGCGTGCCTTCATGGCATGGGCCTGGGCAGGAGGGCCTCAACCCGTCCACCGCGGTGCCTTCATGGCAAGGGGCAGAGGAGTGCCTCACCAGCCCCCGGTGCGTGCCATTAGGGCACGAGGGCTTCACCTGGCCTCCGCCTGCCTTCATGGCACGGGGCAGGGAGGGCCTCACAAAACCCAACCCCACCATGCCCGCCTCCCAATGCACTGCCTTCATGGGCAGGCAGTGAGGCTTCAAGGTGGCTCACCCGCTCCCGCGTGCCATTAGTGGGCATCGGGCAGGGAGGCCCTCACCCGCCCTCGCGTGCTGCCATGAGTTGGCACGGGGCAGGGGGGCTTCCACCAGCCCCCGCGTTGCCTTCATGGCACGGGGCAGGGAGGGAGGACCTCACCAGCCCCCGCCTGCCTTCATGGCACGGGGCAGGGAGGGGCCTCACCCGCCCCCGCGTGCCTTCATGGCACGGGGCAGGGAGGGCCTCACCCGCCCCCGCCTGCCTTCATGGCACGGGGCAGGGAGGACCTCACCAGCCCCCGCCTGCCTTCATGGCACGGGGCAGGGAGGGGCCTCACCCGCCCCCGCGTGCCTTCATGGTACGGGGCAGGGAGGGCCTCACCCGCCCCCGCGTGCCTTCATGGCACGGGGCAGGGAGGGCTTCGCTAGTCCCCGCGTGCCTTCATGGCACGGGGCAGGGAGGGCCTCACCCGCCCCCGCGTGCCTTCATGGCACGGGGCAGGATGGCCTTCAACCCCCCCGCCTGCCTTCATTGCACGGGGCAGGGGAGGACCTCACCAGCCCCCGCCTGCCTCAATGGCCGGCAGGGAGGGGCCCTCACCCGGCCCCCAGCTGCCTTCATGGCCGGGGCAGGGAGGGGCCTAACCCGCCCCCGCGTGCCTTCATGGCAAGGGGCAGAGGGCCTCACCAGCCTCAACCCGCGTGCCTTTCATGTGGCACGGGGCAGGGAGGGGCCTATTTCACACGCGCCCCCTGTCGTCACCTTCATGGCAGGGCAGGGATGGCCTCACCACCCCCGCGTGCCTTCATTGCAAGGGGCAGGGAGGGCCCTCTCACCATCCGCCCGCGTGCTTCATGGCAAGGGCATGGGAGGGCCTCGACCCTGACCCCCGCGTTGCCTTCATGGCAAGGGGCAGGGAGGGCCTCATCCGCCCCCGCGTGCCTTCATGGCAAGGGGCAGGGAGGGCCTCACCAGCCCCCGCGTGCCTTCATGGCACGGGGCAGGGAGGGCCTCACCAGCCCCCGCGTGCCTTCATGGCAAGGGGCAGGGAGGGCCTCACCCGCCCCCGCGTGCCTTCATGGCACGGGGCAGGGAGGGCCTCACCCGCCCCCGCGTGCCTTCATGGCACGGGGCAGGGAGGGCCTCACCAGCCCCCGAGTGCCTTCATGGCACGGGGCAGGGAGGGCCTCACCCGCCCCAGCGTGCCATGAGTGGCACGGGGCAGGGAGGGCTTCACCAGCCGCCGCGTGCCTTCATGAGGCACTCCCCCTCGGTGTCGCTGTCGTCCTCAGGGGCGGAGAGGCACTCCCCGTCGGTCCTCGTCGGGGACGTCCTCCGTCCCCGTGGATCCTACCTGCCTTCGCCTCCATCCTATCACCTTGGAGATTGTAGTCGCCCCAAATGTACTTCAGTGTGCATCACGCAGTGATCCCACGCACATCACTGTGTAACTCCGGGCTGAGCGGCGGGGGCGAGGAGACTTGGAACACTAGAAGGGGTCAATGAACTCCTTCCTATTGGTGGATGGAGTACATCTTGGAACCGCGTGGAGGTGGTGACAGAGGTTAGAGTTATTAAGGATGATTTTGATATTATCCTAATATTCTTTACCCCTTATATGCCAAAAAAGGACATGTTCGCCAAGCGTCTTAACTCCAACCTGAAGGTACCATTTTTTTTTTTTTTTTTGAGGGTGCATGAAATGAAGCCTTCAGAAGTAGTGGTGATGTTTTTACCATGGCACAGGTTCTATTTTTCTTAACTCTAACCTGACGCGCTAACTCCTATCTCCTTTTTCCTTGTGGAATTTAGGCATTAAATCAAATCAATTTCCTTGTGGAAAGAAAGAGTCTGAGTTTTTCCTTGCCTGCCAGCGCGCATCGTAGTGATAGGTAACCCAGCCAAGGGGGATGCCCTGTACTGGGCAGTCCCTTGCCGGTGTCGTGTGGGCAAGTGTCTGTTTATGAGGGAACGTCTGTTTACTAACAAAGGCAAGGAAAACGGGAGTTGAGGGGAATCCATACTAATATTGACTTGATCAACAAAGGCATGTCCCGACGTCCTACGACAACAAACCCGTCTTTATTTTCATTAAAGGGGGGGGGGGGGCACGAAGTGGAAAAACTCGTCTTAAAAAAAGGAAAAAAAAAAAAAGGAAAAAGGAAAAAATGTCTTAACCACCCGTATATACCCCCATCTCCTGCTCAGAGGACATTTCTGTACGAAATTGAATGCCTCATATATCATTATATGCTCTATACATACATTATACATATTATTATATATTATACATATCATTATATACATACCTATAACTGTCGCCGATAGGAATTCTCGCCGACGTCGGCGAGTGTTCCACTTCGTGCCCCCCCCCCCCCCCCCCCCCTTTAATGATAAATAAAGACGGGTTTGTTGTCGTAGGACGTCGGGACATGCCTTTGTTGATCAAGTCAAAATTAGTAATTACTCCCCTCAACTCCCGTTTTCTTTGCCTTTGTTAGTAAACGGACATTCCCTCATAAACAGACACTTACCCCCCACGCCCACACGTTGCCCACCGTTGCCCACACGACACCGGTGTCGTGTGGGCAAGTGTCTGTTTATGAGGGAATGTCTGTTTACTAAACAAAGGCAAAGAAAACGGGAATTAAGGGGAGTAATTACTAATTTTGACTTGATCAACAAAGGCATGTCCAGGCGGCATATTCTCCACGCGCTCTCCCTTTTCGGCAGACCGCTAGGTTAGGTAAGGTTAGAAAAACGTTAAGTTAGGTTAGGTTAAGTTAGGTTAGGTTTAGGTTTACTTTAATTATAGTAACTTTGTGTGGGAATCACAATAAGGTTATTTGCAAGAAAATCCTGTCAAAATTAGTAATTACTCCCCTCAACTCCCGTTTTCTTTGCCTTTGTTTAGTAAACAGACATTCCCTCATAAACAGACACTTGCCCACACGACACCGGTCCCAAGCCCGGATAAATGGAGAGGGTTGAGGTTGTGTTAACTGCTCAACCTCGTAAAAAAATGCCTGTTACTAAAAACATGGCCCAGCCTCGAAACAAGGACAGACCTTCAGATGACGACTTGGTGATCATCGTCAGTGATGATCACGCGAGCCCCCTGACCACCCCCCTGACCACCCCCAACGGTCCTCGAGTGGCGGACGGCCAGGCCCTCGAGACGTCAGCCTCTGGCCGTGACCCCCCCGCGTGGCAGGAGCTGCACGGGGGTAAGGAAGACAGCATGATGCAGAATGGCGAGGGTAAGGAAGATAGCATGAAGCTGGAGTGCGAGCATGGCGCATGTGTCTTAGACTGCGATCAGTGTTTCCAACCAACAAAAGGAAAGAAGAAAATAATGATTGATTAAGCAAGAAAAGGAACAGAAGCTGGATCTTGTTATAGAAGAGTATTATATAGAAGAGTCTGAGCAAGTGGACGCAGACAGCCCTAAGCTGGATTGCGAGCATAATCATCACACCACTATCATCACCGAGACCGTGCACGTGGCGCCTCAGTACCAGTTGGAATTAGTCGGCAGCGAGACTGAGAGTCAGCTTAGACTACTGGAGGAAATACACGACGTCCAGATCGTGTTCTGCCGCTACACCGATGGTCTCGTGATCCAAGGTTGTTCTGATAACGTAACGCGGTGCAAGGAATCCCTGGAGGATAGTTTGTCAATGATACGTGGGCAGCAGGAGGGCGTGCTGGTGTATGACATTGCCCAGTGAGCGTCGCGGGAAGGATCACAACGCGCTCAACACACGGCACGCTTGCCTCAACAACATCTTCAAGAATTGCTACGTTGTGTAGAAAATACATTCTTCAATAAGAAATATATTCAAAAGTACAAATCGAAAAGTGATGCGTTAACTTATCTTATCTTGTCTCATGTTAAGAAATTAATTATTTATATACTATACTACTATGCTATTACTATTATTACTATACTACTTGTACTACTTACTACTACTATTTTTACTATACTACTTATACTACTACTATTTTTACTATACTACTTATACTACTACTTACTACTACTATTTTTACCATACTACTTATACTACTATACTATTATATGCATACTATTATATATATACGTCCTAGCCCATCGCCACGAGAAATTGGTCCTCATCAGAGTTTCGGAAAAGCGTAGATTTAAAAAAGAAATAGGGAAAAACTGGTTCACAAATAGGGTGGTAAATGATTGGAATGGACTCAGTAGACAGGTAGTTAGTGCGGAGTCTATAGGGAGCTTTAAAAAGGAGGCTGGATAAATTCATGGATGGGGATGAAAGGTGGATGTAGGTAGTGTTAAGTAACAGGAACCACCTCGTGTAGGTCTCACGGCCTCTTGTAGCTTTCTTATGTTCTTATGTTTCCTTGGGTCGTCCTCCTGAGTCCTCCTTATAGTCACCCTTGGTCTACCGCCCCCTCCCCTTCCTCCAAGATACTAGCCTTTCCTTCTTTCCTGAGTAACTTGTTGGGGAACTTGGTAGAGGAAGAGGACGCAAAGGAGGCAAAAAAAAGAGTGAGTGAGTGAGTGAGTTAGAAGAGAAAGGTGGGAAAAAAAAGAGTGAGTGAGTGAGTGAGTGAGTGAGCTAGGAGCGAAAGGTGGGAAAAAAAGAGTGAGTGAGTGAGCGAGTGAGTTTTAGGAGGGAAAGGTGGCAAAAAAAAGAGTGAGTGAGTGAGTGAGTGAGTGAGTTAGGAGGGAAAGGTGGCAAAAAAAAGAGTGAGTGAGTGAGTGAGTGAGTGAGCTAGGAGCGAAAGGTGGGAAAAAAAGAGTGAGTGAGTGAGTGAGTTAGGAGGGAAAGGTGGCAAAACAAAAGAGTGAGTGAGTGAGTGAGTGAGTTAGGAGGGAAAGGTGGGAAAAAAAAGAGTGAGTGAGTGAGTGAGTTAGGAGGGAAAGGTGGCAAAAAAAAAGAGTGAGTGAGTGAGTGAGTTAGGAGGGAAAGGTGGCAAAAAAAAGAGTGAGTGAGTGAGTGAGTTAGGAGGGAAAGGGGGCAAAAACGAGTAGTAGAGAGAGTCAATATTGAAAAAATAAAAGAAGAAATATTACAAAATGTATGATAATATTGACCCTTTAAACTTAAGATCTGCCAGCCTGATCAACGATTTCAAACGTTTACTACCAACAAGACAAGTTTGGTGGTCCTAGTTTCATTTGTTATTGAGTTAGAAATCTAACAAACAACTAAAAGCCAAACAAACAGACGGAGCTGACCGCGCTACCCGAAGGCGAAATGAAAGGAAAATGATTAATAACACGGGGAAGAAAGTTGCAAAAACATATAAGGAAAGTATCCTATAGAAATTATAAAATGAAATGTAATAAATAAAATCAAAATCTGAATCAGCAGAAATAATTATGCACTGTTTAATCTGATATTCTAATTTCACTGCAAGACTAACAACAACAATAATGATAGTAATAATAATAACAAAATAATACTATGGCATATAAGTCTACAGAGATAGTGAAATCTGGCAAGGCGTCACCGCAGAGTTCTTCCGCCACACTTGCTTCCCAGTAGCGACTTTCTTCGCTCACCCTCGCGCGCGAGCTTCATGTTAAGGCGAAGGTTTAGCTTCAATCTAAATACTTCTTTTTAAAGTTCTTCCTTTTCCTCTCTTGGCTCACGCCCCCCTAAGAGGGCGAGCCCCCCTGCTTAAGAACCACTGCTCGGAGACTAATAGTTTCGCGTAAAAATGGCAAAAACATAAATAACAGTTTTTTCACACATAATAATAGTTTTTTCCCGATTGCTACCATAAAGGCTGGTTCACACTGGCAAAATATCGGTGGATTACCTATACGATTTTATTCCCCGGCAGACAAAACGTGCCAGAATCGACCACAACAATGACGACCGATCGTTTGGTCTTTTTCGGCCAGTTTCGGGAGATTCTCCGGGAGAGGCGCCACCCAATGTAAACACACGCAGAAGCCAGCACCGCCCTCTTCCCCACCCACCCATCCCTCCCCCTCGCCTCGCCCACAATACTCATCAATATCATTTGAGAAGATATAAAAGTGTTTGAGCTTCAACACTAAGGGCGTCACCATCTCCCAGGCCTTGTGTTGGCAGTCTTCGCTAGGGCCGCTTTGGTATACTTTCGGCATTGGGCACTAAAAACTAACAAATTTAACTGACATCATCGTGTAGATCTTTTCATCCTGCGTACTTTGAATTCTAATTTCCCATGGCGCAATTGAATAATAATGGCGATTCATATTATACCGAAAATGTACTGTTATTACAGCCAGAAATGGATGTTAGGTTAAATCAGGTTAGGTTAGACGTGGGGTTTGGTTTAGTAACATGATATCAAAGAAAAAATAAAACTATCAATACTACGGCAGTGCGAAGCGGAGCGGAATGCTTGTGGGCTGGCCGTGAGGGGCGGGGCGGCGACCCCCACACCTGTAAGCCAACATTGATTTCTGACAAAAACGAGTGCCAGATTAAATAAAAACAAATCAAAACTATTCAGAAAAGAAAGTTTCGGCCTCGATTCAGTGGTGCCCAATAACGAAAATGTTCCCTGCTTTCGTAATGAACGTAATCTCGGAAGACTGCCGAAAAATTTCGGAGGAAAATCCACCGATATTTTGTTAGTGTGAACCAGCCTTAAGACATTCAAAGATCCCAGTGGTGGTTATATGCACTACGCTCCGGGCAAGTGCAAAGGGTCTTATTATGATAACATTTTCAATGGAAAGTGAGAGATCCAGGTATTTTCGCGAAACTCGGTACGGTATCCCCATGAGGTTTTTTTTAAAATGCCCACTCACCCAGTCCACTCCTTCGGCTCACTCCGCCTGCCCACTCCTCCAGCCCACTCCTTTAACCCACTCCCCAGCCCACTCCGCCTGCCCACTCCGCCTGCCTACTCCTCCTGCCCACTCCCCCAGCCCATTCCGCCTGCCTATACTCCTCCAGCCCACTCCGCCTGCCCACTCCTTAATTCTGCCCACTTCCCCAGCCCACTCCTTTTGCCCACACCCCCAACCCACTCGTGCCCACTCATGCAGCCCACTTCACCAGCTTATCAATTTACTCCTGCTGCCAGCCTTTCACCCCCACCACTTCCATCTCTCTCTCTCTCTCTCTCTCTCTCTCTCTCTCTCTCTCCTCTCTCTCTCTCTCTCTCTCTCCTCTCTCTCTCTCTCTCTCTCTCTCTCTCTCTCTCTCTCTCTCTCTCTCTCTCTCTTTGAAAAGGTAATCAATGACCCGACATGCATAATTGTTTGCAGAGAGAGAGAGAGAGAGAGAGAGAGAGAGAGAGAGAGAGAGAGAGAGAGAGAGAGAGAGAGAGAGAGAGAGAGAGAGAGAGAGAGAGAGAGAGAGAGAGAGAGAGAGAGAGAGAGAGAGAGAGAGAGAGAGAGAGAGAGAGAGAGAGAGTGTTCGTTACGAGTTCTAAGCTTGTTTATGAGACACAGACTAGGAAATGTAAGTAGCGGAAGTAGGGGAGAAGGACATGGCGACAGGAAAACTAGACTAATGGAGGAGTGGCGGGAGGGAAGGAGCGAAGGAAGGGAGTGAATCAGAGGAGATATTGATGTAAATACTAAACAACACGGGTCCAAATACTGATCCTTAATAATAATAATGATAATAATAAGGCTTAGGACATGTGTCTTAACATTATTAGCCTATACTATTTATGATTAGCCTATAATATTTAACATTTGCCTATCATAAGACTTAAGACTAAAAATAAGAGTTAAACGGCAAGCAGTGTTAACTATACAGATATTGTGGACAGTTTATAGATTAATTAAAGTTCGCCATGTAATGATATCTCGCCTAGATGAATATATTTTGCTTATGTCAATTCAGTTTCTTACGTTCGCCAAGGCAATTTTCCAGCCAGCCAACTGTGAATATTTCCTGATACCGTATATGAATAATGTAATACTGCAATAAATAGCCTGTTATGGGGCTATCTTGTCAAAGACTTCCTGAAAATACTACTTTGATATTCACTGATCTACGTATAGTGTTATCGTATCGTATTATACTGTAAACATCGCAATTATAAACCAAAACGTCAAGTAAATGATAGTTATAGTGTGAATTTATAAAAGTTTATTTTTCTAATGTGATAATCGTTTGAACTAATACGAGCGATTATGTTATTTATCAATGTGTTAGTGGTAGTAGACTTGTAATAGTAGTAGTAGTAGTAGTAGCAGAAGTAATACAAAGGAATACAAAGGAAGAACAGACAGCAACAGCCCTACTGGACCAAACGAGGCTGCCTGTGTGACTAATTATTACCACTATAGTTTCTACGTGTTAGAGGTAAAAGAATAGCCAAGTTGAAGGCTCCTCCCCACCCACCTCTCCCTCCGGCCGAGGTAGGCAGGAAAAAAGTGAGAACAAAACACCATACAGTTTTGAAAAACGGCCATGGAATTTGATAGGAAAGATTGAAGGAGAGACAGACTCTAAACTAAACATACGCTAAAGCTACAATAAAAAGATAATGATAATTACGTAGGGCCGAAGTAATGGAGTGTGGCAGTTGATGCTAAGTATTTATCTAGTTTGTTCTGAAACGCCTCAACCGTGTTACTATTAACTACTTGTGCTGGAAGAGAGTTCCATATATTAACAACTCTATTAAAGAAAAAGTACTTCGCTTCATGTGACCGAAATCGCTTACCAATGATCTTGTATCCATTACTACGAGTAGTGTTTGTCCAATCAATATTCAAATAGTCGTTTATGTTAACATTATCGAAGCCATGGAACATTTTAAACAATTCTATTAAGTCTCCTCGCATTCTACGTTTTGAATAAGTTCAGTTCCTTCAATCGCTCTTCGTATGGCTTGTTTCGCAAGCGCGGAATAATTTTAGTAGCTTTTTTTTTTACTCTCTCCAGTTTGACTATATCTTTTCTATCGTAGGGTGACCAGAACTGAACGCAATATTCAAGATGAGGACGCACGATCGCATTGAAAAGTGTAAGAATGACTTTTTCAGACTTATATTCGAAAGTTCTTCCTATGAAACCAGTTAATTTGTTAGCCCTCTTAACAACTTCTGAACAATGTTTACTGGGCTTGAGGTCGTTGCTTATAATAACCCCCAAGTCTTTTTCTTCGGTAACATTGGAAAGTTCACGTCCGTCCATTGAATATATTATAGTTAATTTGATCGTTATTACTTCCTATATGCAAAACCTTAAACAGAAAGGGGAAAAGGAGGAGGTGGAGGAAGGGTAGGAAGAGGAGGAGAAGAAGGTTAGGGTAGGAAGAAGAGGAGGTGGAGGTTTGGTAGGAAGAGGAGGAAGTGGAGGAAGGTTAGGAAGAGGAGGAGGAAGAAAATTTATGGAAGAGAAAAATAATGACGACACGGCGAAGAGGATGATGACAAAGTTACAGAGAGAGAGAGAGAAGAGAGAGAGAGAAGAGAGAGAGAGAGAGAGAGAGAGAGAGAGAGAGAGAGAGAAGAGAGAGAGGAGAGAAGAGAGAGAGAGAGAGAGAGAGAGAGAGAGAGAGAGGAGAGAGAGAGAGAGAGAGAGAGAGAGGAGAGAGAGAGAGAGATGAGAGAGATAGAGAGAGAGAGAGAGAGAAAGAGAAGAGAGAGAAGAGAGAAGAGAGAGAACAGAGAGACAGACAGACAGACAGACAGACTGAGAGAGAGAGAGAGAGAGGAGTAGAGATGAGAGAGGAGAGAGAGAGAGAGAGAGAGAGATGAGAGAGAGAGAGGAGAGAGAGAGGAGAGAGAGAGAGAGAGAGAGAGATAGAGAGAGAGAGAGAGAGAGAGAGAGAGACAGACAGACAGACAGACAGACAGACAGACAGACTGAGAGAGAGAGAGAGAGAGAGAGAGAGAGAGAGAGAGAGAGAGAGAGAGAGAGAGAGAGAGAGAGAGAGAGAGAGAGAGAGAGAGAGAGAGAGAGAGAGAGAAGAGAGAGCAGAAAAACAAGCCTCACCCCGCCTACTTCCCCCTACCCTAACACACTCCGCAACTCAGTCAATAAACCTAAATTACAGAGTCTATCACAGTCTCCCTCGAAAATCCAAAAAGCTGCCATTTTCTCTCACCACCACACTCTTATTTACATCTCGCTATATCACGACCATCGCTTCCCTTCCCTCCCTCACAAACACACAACTAATTCCTTCTCTAACGATCTAAAAGGGGACGATCTATCATTTCTTAATCTATAACGAAACGGGAATAAAAATAACGTAGAAATATTATGCATCTGATAGGTCTCAATTTTCGTGTATGTATGTGTACGTGTGTGTGTGTGTGTGTGTTTTCCCAATGCGCAAGTCTACGGCTCATACTGTCCCCCTATTGGCTGGTGCAGGATCGATACCCACCAATCAGAGAGGTAGGAAGGTAAGGCGAGGGCTGTGATTGGTCGAGAGGGTCCTGCGCCTTGGTTAACTTTCGAGCTGCTTTGTTGTGATTGGTTAGGAGGTGTTAGGAAAAAATTGTTGTTGGATGGAGTGAGGGGACAGGCGGTCATACCCACTTGCCCCGTCCATACGTGTACCGTCAGGCGCGGTGCATAGACAGAGGCAGGCAGGCAGACAGACGGACATGGCCTTTAACCACCACACCACCATACCTCACCTAATTAATCTTCCTAATTACCTGGCGATTTAAGGTGTGGGAAAGACATAGAGAGAAGATATAAGGAAATAAAAAGGAGAGTGGTGGAAAAAAAGTGTGTTTGTGTTTGTATTAGAAAAAACATTGTGGAAATAATTTTGTTTGGAGAAAATATATAGAACAAAAATAACTTAGCGACTGTAAATGAACTGGTTTTTTTGCAGTACATGATATAATAATACGAGGAGGAGGAGGAGGAGTGAGAGAAGGAGGAGAAGGAGGAGAGTAAGAGCGGTGCAGCAAGAATAGAAAGGAAAAGAGGAAAATAAGAGAAAGAAACCAAGAGAGATTATCTTTCCTTAATTCTCTCTTTCTTTACGGTGGACAACCCTTGCAACATCAGGTAGTGTATGTGTCTATAACGGTGTAGTAGTAGTAGTAGTAGTAGTAGTAGTAGTAGTAGTAGTAGTAGTAGTAGTAGTAGTAGTAGTAGTAGTAGTAGTAGGAGTAGTAGGAATAGGAGTAGTATAGGAATAGTAGTAGTAGTAGTAGTAGTAGTTGTGGTAGTAGTAGTAGTAGTAGTAGTAGTAGTAGTAGTAGTAGTTGTGGTAGTGGTGGTGGTGGTGGTAGTAGTAGCAGTAGAAGTGGCAGTGGTAGTGGTAGAAGTGGCAGTAGTAGTAGAAATAGTTGTAATAACAGTAGCATACGCAGTTATATGTTGTTATAATATTCACATGTAGAATAGGAATGGTGTAGCTACAGACAGGTGCTGTAAATAATCATAGGCTTGACAGGTACATAGGAACAGGTGTGGGATGATATAGTTATCAACAGATGTGTGAGGGTTGGAGGTGCATGCTATAATGTTACCGAGGGCTGAGGGCGTGGCCACGTGGACAAGCTATCTTTAAAGGTCTAAAACCCTGTACTGTGTGACCGAAAGCTAAATGAGTGAATGAATAAGAGTGATACAAGTTAAGATAGATCATAAGATAAGATCACCTCCTAAAGTGATTAAGAGTTAACCCCTTGAGGCCCAGAACATAATTCCCATTGTAATTGGCTACCATTAGACGATTTTTGATGAATATAAGCAATGTTTTATAGATATGACCTGTTTAGTATCCTTGTCCACTAGTTAATTTGGTATATTCACTCACTTTTCGTAATTATATGGTTGACAACAGACGATTTTATATAGCATAGGAAAGATCTGGGCGTGAAGGGGTTAAGATAATATCCCTGTATACAGTGGTCTATGGTTGGTTATATCATGTATAAGACCATAAGCATTGCAATGTGTAATGATTATAAGCATCAGGCATGTTTAAAATTATGACGTGTTTGGCGTTGCGTTTTGCGTTGGCGGTTTCCTCATCGCGTCCTGTACTTGTATGACAGACTACCGTGATTGGCGCAGCGCTGTCCTCCCTACACCCAGGCCTAACCTTCATACACTCTCAGAAATAAGGGGTACATTAAGGGTACAATTGTTACATCGCACCATCACTACCCTTTTTAAACCCTATGTCCAGGCTGGAGGGTAGATGTTGCCGATTATACCCTTCATCTACCCTTTATCTACCCTTTTTAGACGAGAGGGTTGGAAAAGGGTATATTTGCGTCGATCCGAAAGGGTAGATTTGTAAGGGTAGAAAAAGGGTAGCAGTATTTCATCACTACAAATACCCTTTTTCTACCCTTTTCCTACCCTTTTTTTCTAAGAGTGTACCGTGATTGGCGCAGCGCTGTCACCCTTACACTCACAGCGCTAACCTTCATACACAGGGTCATATATTTGTGGTTTGCTGCTTTGCCAAATTGTCCTCGTTATCCTTATGCCACGTAATGACACATCAGATAATATAATGGAAAAGCTCATTCAACAACCTGCATACCATCAATAACAATAGTCGCCACTGCACTAATGTCGCCAGGTGCCATATATTACGAATTTTAACATCACTATAATACAGACTTGGATGTGCCACTGAAGACACGTACATAAAATAAACTACTGTGCATACCTTTTCAGCGGCACATAAAAGTCTGTAGTGATGCTAAATTTCGTAATATATGATGCCTGGCGACGTTAGTGCAGTGGTGACTATTGTTATTGATGGTATCTAACAAGCATTACCTAAAGATCGGTCACTACGAACTACAAGGGCTTTCCGGGAGGGTAAAACTGGCGATGACTGTGGGCAAGACCGTGGGGGAATAAATATTACACACACCCTTGCCCTCCTATATCCCGTCCGTCTCTAAGTTATGTCGCCGCACGTGCACCGCCGCACCGCCGCCGCCATCGCCGTCGCCGCCAACACGTGACTCCGACCATATGTTCCACTTCTTGTCGGCGTTCAAATCCCCAATCAATACGACGCGATTGTCTCACCACCACCACTACTACTGCCACCACCACCACTACTACTCATAGCTTACTACTACTACTGCACCATTACTTTTTAATAATTGATACGCTATCATCAACGCTATCAACCCATCACTGGTACTACTTCTACTGCTGCTATTACTACTAACACTACAAATGTGTACCACCACCACTACCACTATATATCAGATTACAGCTATCATCAACAACACTACAACACTATAGCATCGCTTCAGTATCATCCTCAACACACACACACACATACACCTGTGACACCACCACCACCACAACCCTCTTCAGCGCCAGCCTCGGGAACACCCTATCAAGTGGTGGGCGGGGCGGCAGGTGTCGTCCCCGCGACGTGATTCCCATGGTGCACCACCACCACCACGGCGGCGGCGGCGGCGGCGCCGGCGGCGGCGCCGGCGGCGGCGACGGCGACGGCGGCGAGGGTTGGCATGTGACCACGATGAGGGAGGCTGTGGGGGTCATGCATTAGTACAACTGAGAGACATCCAAGGGTCAGGCAGGGAGTAAAGAGTGTTAGTTAGGGCCACACGAGGCCAGGCAGGGCAGGACAGGTCAGGGCAGGTGAGGCATTGGTCGCGGCGCTGATTGATCTTAGTCTCCCCCCGCAGGTAATGATGGCCAGCAGCGCCTCCTTCCCCTACCCCGCCGTGCTGGGCATGCAGAACCTCCTGGGCGGCGACGTGCGGCCCGCCCCGCCACTCAATCCCTTCCGTCGCCCCGTGCACGACCCGCCGCCCCCGTGTTACCCTCGCGACGCCCACCACGCCCCGCCCAGGGACGACCATGGGCACAACGCCGCCCGGAACTCCATGGCAATGCTGCGCCACGACCTGCTGGGCCTGCACCGCGGCGCCGGGGCCTCGCGGGGCCTGGGCCAGGACCACGCTGGGGCGGGAGTGGGCACCGCCGCGGCACAAGCGGGGCGCGTGGACGTCGCCTTCCCCAGGGAGGTGGGCGGCGGCCTGCACACCCTGGAGGTGTCGAGGACAGGCAACATTGAGAATCAGGACCCGGCGTCGCCCCTGGTGAAGGAGGAGGAGGACGGGCGGGAGGAGGGCAGCGGCGACTCCGACACGGAGGAGGAGAGCAGCACAGCGGGCCAGCCTCCGCCCCTGCTGGGTCCCCCGGGCAGGAAGGTGCGCCAGCAGAAACACATCAGGCTCTCTATTAATGCGCGTGAACGACGACGAATGCACGACCTGAACGACGCTTTGGACGAGCTGCGATCCGTCATCCCGTACGCCCACTCGCCCTCCGTCAGGAAGCTGAGTAAGATCGCCACGCTGCTGCTCGCTAAGAACTACATCCTGATGCAGAACAATGCCATCGAGGAGCTGCGTCGCGCCGTCACCTACCTCAACCAGCCCGGCGCCCACCTGCCGCACCTGCCGCCGGCCCTGGCCTTTGACACAGGTGCGGCGGCGGCCGCGGCAGCTGTGATGGCCGCCGACCAGGGGGCCCCGGGCTTTCCCAGACTGTCTGCTCCACAGCAGTCACGAGCGGCGGCAGCGGGCAGCCCTCAGCGGCCCACATAGCTAAGGAAGCCGCCATTCCTGGCCCTCCCGCCGTCCTACAAGACTCAGTCTTAACGGACGAGCGGCGGCAGTAGAGGCGGTAGCCGCGGCGACGGCAGCGACGGCAGCAGCGGCGAAGGTGACGACGGTGGCAGCGACGGTGACCACGGCGGCATGCCTCGTCCATTCCTCACTCAGGTCGTGCATCCGCCGCCCTTCTTGCGTGTTGACAGGTAGTGCTGAACGAACACACACACACACACACACACACACACACACACACAGACACACACACACACACACACACACACACACACACACACACACACACACATATATATATACATATATATATATATATTTATATATATATATATATATATATATAATATATATTATATATATATATATATATATATATATATATATATATATAATATATATATACGTATATATACACAGTGTAATACATGGTTATCAAAAACGTGACTCGGGACGCCCCCAGCCAGGGTGTCGATGTTTGCACCGGAACGCGGCCGCTGGGCAGATATTATTTTGTTCAGCATGTAGAGAAACACGCCTTGAGCCTTCCCTTG